>CM064490.1:9633699-9675042 GCA_032716605.1 Paralithodes platypus
ACGACTCATATCGAGCCAAACATAATGACAGCTGCGACATCACTTATTTGACCAACTGTACATGTATTTTGGTCTGAGCATTCCAAATAATAAACGTAATGAAAAAGAATGGACGTATTGTTCGAAATATTTTCATTACACATTTTCTCGCTAATTATAATCTGGAACATAATGCTGACGTCGTAAGGGGGGTTACCTGCTTTTTTCTCTTTTTCTCCTTTTCTCTCTTTCCCTGGCTTGTACCCATTCGGCCCCATTCAGCCAACTGTTTTAAAACGTTTATTCCCATCCAAGTGTCAATTTCTTCCTGGCGAGCGAAAGCGAGCCAGCAATGTATGGAGAAATCCGGCTTCGCCGGAGAAATTTTTCTATCGAAAAATGTACAAATTTATCTTGCTGTCAAAACAAAAATATACGCTGGCTCGCTCCCGCTCGCCAGGAAACTATTGACACCCGGATGGGGGTGCACGTCTTGAAACAGTGGGCTGAATGGGGCCGAATGGATACAAGCCAAAGAGAGAGGGAGAGCAAGAAAAAAAAAAAAAAAAAAAACGAGGTGGGCTCCCTTAACCTGGAACACAATACTGACGTCTTAATTAACTAAATTAATTTCAAAAGTGTAAGGCAGAAAAAACGGTACAGTCGCGCTAATAAGTTATGTCTCGATCATCACCAAGTATGTTATGATCAATAATTGGTATCAGCAATATCTATTATTCTAGAGATTGTGGCAATAATATAGCGATATTTTGAGATGTGAGCGATTTTAGAGCGATATTCTAGAGATTGTGGCAATAATCTAGCGATATTTTGAGATGTGAGCGATTTTA
Source organism: Paralithodes platypus (assembly GCA_032716605.1). NCBI lineage: Eukaryota > Metazoa > Arthropoda > Malacostraca > Decapoda > Lithodidae > Paralithodes > Paralithodes platypus. The sequence continues at coordinate 9,634,530 of CM064490.1, forward strand.
GAGGGACCCATCGTACAAAACAAGAAGGTCAAGTTGACGAAATGCTCTGTTTACGGTCGGGACTTTGATTATTTTCGGTGTTATTTTTCGGTAAAATCGAGTTTTTTCAAGTTGTTGATAACAAAATTCCTCCATGCGGAGTATAATAACAAAAATACACGTCTTGGAACAATAGGCTGAATGGGGCCGAATGGATACAACCCAGAGAGAAAGAGGGAGAGAGAGAGAGAGAGAGAAAACAAGAAAAACAAAACGCGGTGGCTTCCCCTTAAGTTTTTACCACCTTCCACTGGCTTTTTACCCCCCTCCTCTCTCTCTCTCCTCCCCCCCCCCCCCCCCCCGCCCCCACCCTCCCCCACCCCGCCCGCCTCCCCATGGCTGTAAATACCTTCTGGCAAACATCTCCTCCCCTACCCCCCCCTACATGCCTGCCTGTCCGACACCCATATCTCTCTTCATTAGCCTTCCCCCCCCCCCCTCTTTAATAACTCTACCTATGCTTCTTCATTATGTACAGGCGTCATTTATCAGTACTATTTTATCTAGTCTCTCTCTCTCTCTCTCTCTCTCTCTCTCTCTCTCTCTCTCTCTCTCTCTCTCTCTCTCTGTCTCGGGATATAAAGAGAGAGAGAGTGAGATTTCTTAGGTGCTGCAATGGCAATTTTAGCTGTAAAATTCTGCAGTGTCGTAACCCTGAGAAGATCCGATACGCATATATTTTCCGTTTTCTGGCTATTATTAGACGATTTCTATTCAGATTAGGAAGGGAGTATGGAAGTCAGAGGGTTATTTGAGATCGTCTTTACCTTTATGATTCCCACAGATCATTCCTAAGTTATTATAAACTCTTTTAATGATTGCCAAAATGTACTGTCAAAATGCGTCAAAATCGTCATAGGGTTAACATCACTCAGTACCTTACAGTTTGTGTTACGGTCGGCCAGATACGTCATGTCGCCGCTGTCATTACGTTTTGCTCGCTGTGTGCTGTATTACTGTCTGTCAGATGTTGAATAGGGTGTGTAAAAATAGGAACATGTTTGTATAGGCCCTATCTCACTCGAAACGATGAATGTATGCTTAGATAGTGCTGATACCAATTATTGATCGAAATATACTTGGTGCCGTGTCATCACTTATTTGGCCGACTGTACCTACCCCCTAGTTTAGCCCATACTGTACCGGTGACGTCCTTTATATTATATTCTGGGGCCAAAAACTTAAGGTAGGTCTGGCCAATTTAAACAGGTTAACAGGGTCTTCGTCGATCTTACAATCCTCGAATATTCCTCCGTTTTTTAGCCACTCCATATATCCTTACCTAAAAAACTTAGTTAAAAATAATCTAAAGTTACGGTTAGCTGGAAATCAAGATAAGTTTAAGGGGGCTTAATATAGAATTTCCCCCCCCCCCCTGGTATAATTCTCCTACTCACAAACCGAAAAAAAAAAAACAAGAGGGAAAAAATACGGGGGCGGGGGAAAACAAAAAAAAACGCGGAAAGGTTGGGTTTTTACCCGGACCCTGAGAATAGGAACTTTAAATGTTGCTTTTCTGTTCGGGCTCTGTCTCGTGTCGGCCACCACCAGCAATGGGGTATGTGCCTGAGTACAATCGGGGATATTAAGTGTTGTCATAGATTCCAGTGGTTTTCGCTCAACAAGTGTTATTGATATTTTTTATAGTTACTGGGAAGAGTGCAGCTTATCCCTCAGAGTATTAGTCAGTGTCCGAAACATTGTGAAATATCTGACAACACTTACTAACCTCGACTGTACATACATACATACATTATAGGATGGACTACTGACTGAACAACTATGATAAGTGTTGATGCCATATATATACCTCTTTGATACCTTTTGATGTGTTCGCCACTCTTCTAGCGGCACCAAGGAGCGCGACGCCCCTCGTTATGGGTGGTGATTTGGTGCAGTAGACTGTTTGAAGCGACAGCTCGCTGCTCCCTTGCGAGGATGGGCTCGTCTGGCACTTTTTGCAGTTCGACATCTAGGGCTCTCTTTCAAAGTTCCCATTATCTTCTTGCTTAACCCCGTCTGTACCGGCGACGCCTTTGTCATTTCATCCTAGATATATTTAGACGAATCTGTACCGTTTAGGAAGGATCTGTGGTAGTAAAAAGAAGGATTAAGTGGGATAGTTCGAAGCCTGTTAATTACTGCAGAGTTCCTTTTTAAGGGGAGATCTCCACTTACGGGATTCTTTTCTTGACCCCTTTCTCCCTCATGTTTAGCCCCATTGCTTTTGATATTATAAAACGTTTGCCCCATTAGTTTAGCGATTTTAAGAACTTTCAACCCATATTAAGACCTTTCGTGCCATTCAGGTGTCAATTTTATCCTGGCGAGCGATAGCGAGCCTGTAATTTAAGAGGAACCGGCCTTCGGCCGGGACATTTTTCTACCGAAAAATGTACAAATATATCTTGAAAGGGACTCAAGGGGGTGTCATTTTAAGCTTGATGGAGGTCTAGGGAACAAACTAAATACCTCCCCTTAACTTGAATCAAATGTATATATAGTCACCTAAATTCACTACATACTAGGCTATACCCTAGGCGTTCCAAGTATAGGCAGATCAGAAATCGTGACTCCTAGCCTCTGTAACTCAAAAAGGGCTGGAGCAAATGGGGTGTACATTTCCACACCTGTTCCCATGGCTGACCCTTCCCGAATGGTAGACATGTTTGCTCGATTACTTTAGTCGTTGTAGAGGTTAAGGGGAGATTTCCACTTGAGGGATACATTTCGGGACCCCCTTTCTCCCTCATGTTTAGCCTCATTGCGTTTGAGATTTTAAGACGTTCACCCCATTATTTTGGCGGTTTTATTAAGAACTTTCGCCCTATTTATGTCAATTTTAAGACCTTTCGTGCCTTTTAGCTGTCGATTTTTGCCTGACGAGCGATAGCGAGTCTAATTTAAGAGGAACCAGCCTTCGGCCTGGACATATTTCTACCGAAAAATGTACACATTTATCTTTAAAATGGGTCTAGGGACTGTAATTATAAGCTTGATGGAGGTCTAAGGAACAAACTAAAGAATGGGCGTATTTATTTAAGGGGGGATGGGCGTATTAAGGGTGGATGGGCGTATTAAGGGTGGATGGGCGTATTAAGGGGGGATGGGCGTATTAAGGGGGGATGGGCGTATTAAGGGGGGGATGGGCGTATTTATGGGTATAAGGTGGGATGGGCGTATTTATGGGTATAAGGTGGGATGGGCGTATTTATGGGTATAAGGTGGGATGGGCGTATTAAGGGGGGATGGGCGTATTAAGGGGGGATGGGCGTATTAAGGGGGGATGGGCGTATTTATTTGCTCATTTATGTGTTTTAGTTTCCTTCTTAGACCTCCATCACGCTTATAAAAACAGCCGCCCAAGACCCTCCTTCAAGATAAATTTGTACATTTTTCGATAGAAAAATGTCTCGGCCGAAGGCCTGTTCCTCTTAAATTGCAGGCTCGCTATCGCTCGCCAGAAAAAATCGACACCTAAATGACACAAAAAGTCTTAATATTGACAAACAATTTGGATGAAAGGTCTTAAAACCGCCAAACTAATGGATCCAACTCCTGAATATCTGAAAACTAATGGGGCTAAACATGAGGGAGAAGGTGGACCAGACAAACGACCCCCCCCCCCCCTCCCTTAATGTTAAAGAGTTTCGGACTGCTAATTTGAAACAGGGTATAATTAGGCGAGCTATTAGTAATTCAATTAATGCATAATTAGGTGTGTGTGTCACTAAGGATTATAATTGCCTCGTTCTTGTGAAGGTGCATTGGGTGTTGCTAATGAGAGAGAGAGAGAGAGAGAGAGAGAGAGAGAGAGAGAAGGAATAAACTGAGAGTAAGACAAGAGTGAGGAAGGAAGTGTGTAGGAGAGAGAGAGTGAGTGAGAGTGTGTGTGTGTGTGTGTGTGTGTGTGTGTGTGTGTGTGTGTGTGTGTGTGTGTGTGTGTGTGTGTGTGTGTGTGTGTGTGTGTGTGTGTGTGTGTGTGTGTGTAGGGGCCGGGTGGGCGGGAGGGAGGCTTGTCAGTTAGTGATTAGGGACCAATAAAGTCTCCAAGATTCTGGGAACAACCTGATGGAGGAGGCATGAATTATGGTTGACGGTAAATGTGGTGGTTATAAAGGTGGTGGTGGTGGTGGTTGTGGCAGATGTGGTGGTGGTTATGGTAGATGTGGTGGTGGTTGTGGCAGATGTGGTGGTGGTTATGGTAGATGTGGTGGTGGTTGTGGCAGATTTGGTGGTGGTTGTGTCAGATGTGGTGGTGGTTGTGGTAGATGTGGTGGTGGTTGTGTCAGATGTGGTGGTGGTTGTGGTAGATGTGGTGGTGGTTGTGGCAGATGTGGTGGTGGTTATGGTAGATGTGGTGGTGGTTGTGGCAGATGTGGTGGTGGTTATGGTAGATGTGGTGGTGGTTGTGGTAGATGTGGTGGTGGTTGTGGCAGATGTGGTGGTGGTTATGGTAGATGTGGTGGTGGTCGTGGCAGATGTGGTGGTGGTGGTTTGTGGCAGATGTGGTGGTGGTTATGTAGATGTGGTGGTGGTGGTTGTGGCAGATGTGGTGGTGGTTATGGTAGATGTGGTGGTGGTTGTGGCAGATTTGGTGGTGGTTGTGTCAGATGTGGTGGTGGTTGTGGTAGATGTGGTGGTGGTTGTGGCAGATGTGGTGGTGGTTATGGTAGATGTGGTGGTGGTCGTGGCAGATGTGGTGGTGGTGGTTGTGGCAGATGTGGTGGTGGTTATGGTAGATGTGGTGGTGGTTGTGGCAGATGTGGTGGTGGTTATGGTAGATGTGGTGGTGGTTGTGGCAGATTTGGTGGTGGTTGTGTCAGATGTGGTGGTGGTTGTGGTAGATGTGGTGGTGGTTGTGGCAGATGTGGTGGTGGTTATGGTAGATGTGGTGGTGGTCGTGGCAGATGTGGTGGTGGTGGGTGTGGCAGATGTGGTGGTGGTTATGGTAGATGTGGTGGTGGTTGTGGCAGATGTGGTGGTGGTTATGGTAGATGTGGTGGTGGTTGTGGCAGATGTGGTGGTGGTTATGGCAGATGTGGTGGTGGTGGTTGTGGCAGATGTGGTGGTGGTTATGGTAGATGTGGTGGTGGTTGTGGCAGATGTGGTGGTGGTTATGGTAGATGTGGTGGTGGTTGTGGCAGATTTGGTGGTGGTTGTGTCAGATGTGGTGGTGGTTGTGGTAGATGTGGTGGTGGTTGTGGCAGATGTGGTGGTGGTTATGGTAGATGTGGTGGTGGTCGTGGCAGATGTGGTGGTGGTGGTTGTGGCAGATGTGGTGGTGGTTATGGTAGATGTGGTGGTGGTTGTGGCAGATGTGGTGGTGGTTATGGTAGATGTGGTGGTGGTTGTGGCAGATGTGGTGGTGGTTGTGGCAGATGTGGTGGTGGTTGTGGCAGATGTGGTGGTTGTGGCAGATGTGGTGGTGGTTATGGTAGATGTGGTGGTGGTTGTGGCAGATGTGGTGGTTATAAAGGTGGTGGTGGTGGTGGTTGTGGCAGATGTGGTGGTGGTTATGGTAGATGTGGTGGTGGTTGTGGTAGATGTGGTGGTGGTTATGGTAGATGTTGGTTGAGATTGTTGTTTATGGTAGATATGGTGGTAGTCGTGGAATGATTGGAGATGGTATTTGATGGTGTATAGTTACACAGTATATATATATATATATATATATATATATATATATATATATATATATATATATATATATATACTGTGTATATATCACAAATACACGTGAACTACTAAATATATATATTCTCAGCGGGGCTCAAATCACCGACAGTCAGGACGATTGTCCATGTTTTCACCAATTCAATTCTACCACGGCGTGATAAAGGATACTTAACCTGTTGCTATCTATATTGAGGAGAAGGGAAATCCTACTTGGAGAATGTATTTCAATTCATACACAAGTCGCAGGATCCATATAAGTAACACCCCATTCTTAACATTAAGTAACACCCCATTCTTAACATTAAGTAACACCCCATTCTTAACATTAAGTAACACCCCATTCTTAACATTAAGTAACACCCCATTCTTAACATTAAGTAACACCCCATTCTTAACATTAAGTAACACCCCATTCTTAACATTAAGTAACACCCCATTCTTAACATTAAGTAACACCCCATTCTTACATTAAGTAACACCCCATTCTTAACATTAAGTATCACCCCATTCTTAACATTAAGTAACACCCCATTCTTAACATTAAGTAACACCCCATTCTTAACATTAAGTAACACCCCATTCTTAACATTAATCTTCCATTACAAACCCCAATGTTTTTTTAGTAAACTAATGAAACCATATGGTCCTACCGAGATTCGAACTCGGGACACCACACCAAGAACATAAGCATCTAAACCATTGCACCATCAACACAGCTCCAGTATACTACCATAGAGGGTTTTTTACAAGTACCCATCAAGCTTAAAAAGCTTCTCCTTCGAGATAAATTTGTGCATTTTTCGGTGGAAATGTCTCAGCCGAAGACTGGTTCCTCCTAAATTGTAGGCTTGTTATTGTTCACCAGGAAAGCACTTGCTACTTAAATGTCACGAAAGGTCTTAAAATTTATGAAAATGTCGGGCAACGTCTTAATATCGTCGAACTATTCGGGGGAAAGGCTTAAAATCGCAATGCCAATGGGGCAAAACCTGAGGGAGAAGGGAGAACTGGATATTTTTCTACCGAAAAATATACCAATTTATCTTGAAAGAGGGTTTTTTTTTTTTTTTTTTTTTTAAGTTTGATGGTGGTCTAGCGAGGAAACTAAAACAATAACGGATGCATTAATTAATAGCCCCCCAAAACGGCTTTCTAACACTTTAAGGGGAGGTTTTTAGTTGATTCCCTAGACTTCCATCAAGCTTAAAATTACTCCCCCTAGACCCCCTTTCAAGATAAATTTGTACAATTTTCGGTAGAAAAATGTCCCGGCTGAAAGCCGGTTCCTCTTATATTACAGGCTCGCTATCGCTCGCCAGGATAAAATCGACACCTACATGGCACGAAAGGTCTTAAAATTGACAGAAATGGGTCGAAAGTTCTTAAAATCGTCAAAATAAAGGGGCGAACGTCTTAAAATTAGAAAAGCAATGGGGCTAAACATGAGGGAGAAAGGAGTCAAGACAAAAAAATATCTCAAGTGGACATCTCCCCTTCAAGTTTTTAACCACTTCTGTACCGGCGATGACTTATTAATTTTATTCTAACTATATTTAGAGGATGGTGTGCCGTTTACGAAGGATCTGTGGTGGTAAAAAGGGGTTAAGTGAGAGAGTTCGAAGCCTGTTAATTACTGGTGGTTCTTTTGAAACTGAATAAAATCGTCTAACAGTAGCCAGGATAAAGTTAAAAAAAGACGTCGCCGGTACGGAAGGGGTTAATCTATCTCGATAACTCAAAAGGGTAAATACAGTTTCAATTAACCCCCTTAAGCCTCTCCGACATATGACGCGATTTTGAGCCTATTGGGGATACTTTAAAGCCTTTGTTACCATCAGGGGTATTTAGAAACCCTTAGTTTAGTTACTTCAACCTCTGCAGTTGTCTTTGAGTTAGCTGTGTTGAGCCTATTGGGGATGCTTTAAAGCCTTTGTTACCATCAGGGTTTTTTAGAAACCTTTAGTTTAGTTACTTCAACCTCTGCAGTTGTCTTTGAGTTAGCTGTGTTGAGCCTATTGGGGATGCTTTTAAGCCTTTGTTACCATCAGGGGTATTTAGAAACCTTTAGTTTAGTTACTTCAACCTCTGCAGTTGTCTTTGAGTTAGCTGTGTTGAGCCTATTAGGGATACTTTAAAGCCTTTGTTACCATCAGGGGTATTTAGAAACCTTTAGTTTAGTTCCTTCAACCTCTGCAGTTGTCTTTGAGTTAGCTGTGTTGAGCCTATTGGGGATGCTTTAAAGCCTTTGTTACCATCAGGGGTATTTAGAAACCTTTAGTTTAGTTACTTCAACCTCTGCAGTTGTCTTTGAGTTAGCTGTGTTGAGCCTATTAGGGATACTTTAAAGCCTTTGTTACCATCAGGGGTATTTAGAAACCTTTAGTTTAGTTCCTTCAACCTCTGCAGTTGTCTTTGAGTTAGCTGTGGGCAGAAAACTAATTTTGGAGAGGTAATTATAAGAGTGAGATAACTCTATTTCTTATTGCTAATCTGGCAACCTCTGCGTCATATGAGTCTGAAGGGGTTAAAAACACAGATCCTTCTTAACCCCTTCTGTACCGGTGACGTCTTTTTAATTTGACGCTAGCTGTGGTTAGACGAATGTGTTCAACTTGAGAGGGAAATAAGAACATTAGAAAATGGGAGTCTGCAGAAAGCCGATTGGCCCACACAAGGCAGATTCCTCTCACACCCAACCCTAATTATAAGGCCTAATGATAGGCCCAGCTCACTACCACCATGAGGACCGACCTGAGGGGGGGAGTGCGACGGGGGAGAGAGAGAGAGTGTGTGTGTGTGAAGATATATATATATATTTACTAAAGAATTAAGCTCCACTAATTAAGACAAGAAAGGCTGGTGATAGCACTAAGAAATACAAGGAGACCAAGTAATAGTGGCATTATCAGTGTTTTGTAGAGAGAGAGAGAGAGAGTGAGACTCGTTTATTCTACAGGCGTCAGATTGTTAAACTCTGGTGATTCGTTAAGTGTCTAGGAGAGAGTAGATGTGGGTAGATGGGCAGACAGGGGTGGAAAGTAGATAGTAGAGTTGATGGAGAGAAGTTAAGAGAGTTTAATAGTGTTGGAGAGAGGTGGTGGAGGGTGGTGGTGATGTGGTGGAGATGTTGGAGATGTGGTAGGAAGGAGTGGAAAGTAGATAGAGTTGATGGAGAGAAGTCAAGATAATTTAAGTGTTGGAGGGTGGTGATGGAGAAGTGGTGGTGGAGGAGTGGTGGAGAAAAGGTGGAGAAGGGAGTAGATGTGGGTAGACAGGGGTGGAAAGTATACATAGAGTTTATGGAGAGAAGTTAAGGGAGCCCACCTCGCTTTTTTTCTCTTTCTCTCCCTCTCTCTTTGGCTTGTATCCATTCAGCCCCATTCAGCCTACTGTTTTAAGACGTTTATCCCCATCCAGGTAATAAAAATAACACATTATGTTTGTATATTTCTATTTGATAGTGACAGGTAACCGACAGTAAAGGCGATAGTAGGGTTGGGTGGTGGGTGATAACTACCTTGTTTGATGGAGGAGCAATAATGATTTGGTGGTTTCACAGGTACGCCACGGTAGCCTTGTCCGTTGCCTCATCATTCAGGTGTGACTTTAACCTCGTGACACAGGGACAAGTGGCTTAATTATACACTTTTGGTAATGCACTATATTGACGATAATTAGGGGACGGTGTGAACAAAGCTGTGTCAAAATATCACACTAAGCCAACTGTTTGTTAATAAGTTATTTCCGAAAAACTATGTAACACGGCCTCTGAAACCCATAGTAAATGGCACAAAATATCTTAATATTGACAACGAAATAGGGCGAACGGTCTCAAAATCGCCAAACTAGTGGAACGAGCGTCTTAGAATCTCAAGACTAATGGCGCTAAACATAATGAAAAATGGGGTCCAGAAAAACAACTACCTCCCCCTTAAAAGTGTTGGAGAAGGCTGGTGATGGTGAGGAGTGGTGGAGAAGTGGTGGAAATGGTGGGATGGAGGGAGGCTGAGTGGTGGTGACGGAGATTTATTAAAGTGTTGGAGAGGGGTGGTGGAGGAGGTGTGGTGGTGATGGAGAGGAGAGGAGGAGGAGAAATGGTGGAGATGGGAGTGATGGAGGGAGGCTGGGAGGAGAGGAGGGGGTTCACTGCTGTGGTTATCTCAGTGTCTATTGGGCAGTGATCGTGGTAGGACGCTCGCTGTCTCCCTCGCTCACACTCACTGGCAGGCCTCGCTAACTCATACACGTCTCTTCTCTCTCTCATTCTTACTTCTTCTTTCTCCCTCTTTCTTTCTTCCTCTCTCTCTCTCTCTTAGTATATAATACAGTATATATATATATATATATATATATATATATATATACAGTATATATATATATATATATTAATCCTCTTATCCATCCGCCAAGTATTCGTTTATTTGTTATTATTTTATCGTCACTTGAGCTTACTTTACCCTCACACACTCTCTCCTCTCCTCTCTATCTATCTATATCTATCTATCTATCTACCTACCTATCTATCTATTTATCTTTACAAACATAGGAAAGGCATTTGTGTCCACCCTTTAAACAGTTTCTAGGAATATCGCGAAATTACGTGCATAAATTATCTCTCGGTGTCGTACTTGCCTCGAAAAAAAACAAAAAAAAGGAAAAATCGCATGGCATTATCGATTAACCCATTTCGTACCGGTGACGTCCTGTGTATTATATTCTGGCAACTACTGATCGATTGTATTCAGTTTAGGAAGGATCTCTAGTCATTATAAGGCTTCGAACTATCTCCATCAGCCCTTCAATATAGCTAGCATCAAGTTTAACAGACGTCCTTTGTAATCTGGCAAACCTTAGGCGATTTTCCTCAGTTTACAACGGGCCTCCAGCAACTCCCAGGCTTCGAACTCTCTCTCCCATAACCCTTTCATTAATGCACCACCACCAATCCTGCTTAAGGGGAGGTATTTATTTTGTTTCTTGGACTTCCATCAAGCTTAAAATTACACCCCCTAGACCCCATTTCAAGATAAATGTGTACATTTTTCGATAGAAAAATGTCCCGGCCGAAGGCCGGTTCCTCTTAAATAACAGGCTCGCTATCGCTCGCCAGGAAAAAATCGACACGTAAATGGCACGAAAGGTCTTAAATTGACAGAAATGGGGCGAAAGTTCTTAAAATAGTCAAAATTAATGGGGCGAAGGTCTTAAATATTAAATGCAATGGGGCTAAGCATGAGGGAGAAAGGTGTCCCGAAAAAAATCCCTCAAGTGGAAATCTCCCCTTAAACTGCACACAATCGTCTGAATATAGGTAGATTACAACAATAAAAACACGTCTCCGGTACGGAAGGGGTTAAAACATGGACCGATTATCAAAACACGTCTCCGGTACGGAAGGGGTTAAAACATGGACCGATTATCAATACACGTCTCCGGTACAGAAGGGGTTAAAACATGGACCGATTATCAATACACGTCTCCGGTACGGAAGGGGTTAAAACATGGACCGATTATCAAAACACGTCTCCGGTACGGAAGGGGTTAAAACATGGACCGATTATCAAAACACGTCTCCGGTACGGAAGGGGTTAAAACATGGACCGATTATCAAAACACGTCTCCGGTACAGAAGAGGTTAAAACATGGACCGATTATCAAAACACGTCTCCGGTACAGAAGGGGTTAAAACATGGACCGATTATCAAAACACGTCTCCGGTACAGAAGGGGTTAAAACATGGACCGATTATCAAAACACGTCTCCGGTACGGAAGGGGTTAAAACATGGACCGATTATCAAAACACGTCTCCGGTACGGAAGGGGTTAAAACATGGACCGATTATCAAAACACGTCTCCGGTACAGAAGGGGTTAAAACATGGACCGATTATCAATACACGTCTCCGGTACGGAAGGGGTTAAAACATGGACCGATTATCAAAACACGTCTCCGGTACGGAAGGGGTTAAAACATGGACCGATTATCAAAACACGTCTCCGGTACAGAAGGGGTTAAAACAGGGACCGATTATCAAAACACGTCTCCGGTACAGAAAGGGGTTAAAACATGGACCGATTATCAAAACACGTCTCCGGTACAGAAGGGGTTAAAACATGGACCGATTATCAAAACACGTCTCCGGTACAGAAGGGGTTAAAACATGGACCGATTATCAAAACACGTCTCCGGTACAGAAGGGGTTAAAACATGGACCGATTATCAAAACACGTCTCCGGTACAGAAGGGGTTAAAACATGGACCGATTATCAATACACGTCTCCGGTACGGAAGGGGTTAAAACATGGACCGATTATCAAAACACGTCTCCGGTACGGAAGGGGTTAAAACATGGACCGATTATCAAAACACGTCTCCGGTACGGAAGGGGTTAAAACATGGACCGATTATCAAAACACGTCTCCGGTACAGAAGCGGTTAAAACATGGACCGATTATCAATACACGTCTCCGGTACAGAAGGGGTTAAAACATGGACCGATTATCAAAACACGTCTCCGGTACAGAAGGGGTTAAAACATGGACCGATTATCAAAACACGTCTCCGGTACGGAAGGGGTTAAAACATGGACCGATTATCAAAACACGTCTCCGGTACGGAAGGGGTTAAAACATGGACCAATTATCAAAACACGTCTCCGGTACGGAAGGGGTTAAAACATGGACCAATTATCAAAACACGTCTCCGGTACAGAAGGGGTTAAAACATGGACCGATTATCAAAACCTGAAAAAAAGAAAAAAAATCGTATATTTTTGTCCAGTCTATGAAAATATTTTGCTAGTTTGTTAAAGAGTGATAAATGGAAAGATGAATGATTCGGCTTTATTTTCTCTCTTGCTCTCCTTTTCTCTCTTTCTCTGGTTTGTACCCATTTGGCCCCATTCAGCCAGCTGTTTTAAGACGTTTATCCCCATCCAGGTGTCGATTTTTTCCTGCCGAGCGATAGCGAGCCAGCATTGTATCGAGAAATCCGGCTTCGCCGGAGACATTTTTCTATCGAAAAATGTACAAATTTAACTTGCTGTCAAAACAAAAATATATATATGCTGGCTCGCTACTGCTCGCCAGGAAAATATTGACAAATGGATGGGGGTAAACGTCTTAAAACAGTAGCCTGAATGGGGCTGAATGGATACAAGCGAGGTTAAGTGAGGATGGGCATTTATGCATTATTTATTTATTTATTTTCGTCCCTAGACCTCCATCAAGCTTTAAGGGGAGATATCGACTTGAGGGATTTTTTTTCTGGACCCCTTTATCCCTCATGTTTAGCCCCATTGCTTTTGAGATTTTAAGACGTTCGCCACATTAGTTTGGCAATTTTAAGAACTTTTGCCCGATTTATGTAACTTTTAAGACCTTTCGTGCCATTTAGGTGTCGATTTTTTCCTGGCGAGCGATAGCGAGCCTGTAATATGTGAGGAATCGGCCTTCGGCCGGGACATTTTTCTACCGAAAAATGTACAAATTTATCTTGAAAGGAGGTCAAGGGGGTGTAATTTCAAGCTTGATGGAAGTCTAGGAAACACACTAAAAACCTCCCCTTAAAGAAACACCCCCAAGACATTTCAATATAAATGTGCACATTTTTCGATAGAAAAAGTTCCCGGCCAAAGGCCGGTTTCACTTAAATTATAGGATCGCTGTCGCTCGCCAAGCAAAAGTCGACACCTAAATGGCAAGACAAATCTTAACATTCACATAGAATTGGGGCGAAAAGTCTTAAAATCGCCAAAATAATGGGCCGAACGTCATAAAATCTGAAAACTAATGGGGCTAAACATGAGATAAATGGGGGACCAGAAAACGACCCATCTCCCCTAAAGTGATTGTGTATAATATGTGTGAAAGAGTAGGGATATTGGTGAAACTATGTGTGTGTGTGTGGGTGGGGGTGACACCTACTAGACTGTCAAGTGTAGTTAAATGAATAGGAGGAGGTGTTTGTGAGAGTTAGCTGGATTGCTCTCTGTGTAGGCGAAGCGCAAATAGAAACAGTGAGGGAAGCCAGCCAAATGAAACCGGAATTCCAGCAACTCCTTATTTGCTCTCTGTGTAGGCGAAGCGCAAATAGAAACAGTGAGGGAAGCCAGCCAAATGAAACCGGAATTCCAGCAACTCCTTATTTGCTCTCTGTGTAGGCGAAGCACAAATAGAAACAGTGAGGGAAGCCAGCCAAATGAAACAGGAATTCCAGCAACTCCTTATTTGCTCTCTGTGTAGGCAAAGCGCAAATAGAAACAGTGAGGGAAGCCAGCCAAATGAAATCGGAATTCCAGCAACTCCTTATTTGCTCTCTGTGTAGGCGAAGCGCAAATAGAAACAGTGAGGGAAGCCAGCCAAATGAAACCGGAATTCCAGCAACTCCTTATTTGCTCTCTGTGTAGGCGAAGCGCAAATAGAAACAGTGAGGGAAGCCAGCCAAATGAAACCGGAATTCCAGCAACTCCTTATCAAATGCCCGTATGGCCTCCAGTGGGTTCTGCCCTGCTCGATTGGTGCCTTCAATCTTCTCAGGTAATGTGTCTGAAGATGTTTAGGGGAGGTGGGGCGTTTCTCTCGTCCACCTTCTTCCTCATGTTTAGCCCCATTGGGTTTTCAAATTTTTAGACGTTCGGCCCATTAGTTTGGCGATTTTCAGACTTTTCGCCCCATTTATTTGTCAATATTAGGACTTTTCGCCCCATTTATTTGTCAATATTAGGACTTTTCGCCCCATTTATTTGTCAATTAGGACTTTTTCGACCCATTTATTTGTCAATATTAGGACTTTTCGACCCATTTATTTGTCAATATTAGGACTTTTCGCCCCATTTATTTGTCAATATTAGGACTTTTCGACCCATTTATTTGTCAATATTAGGACTTTTCGACCCATTTATTTGTCAATATTAGGACTTTTCGCCCCATTTATTTGTCAATATTAGGACTTTTCGACCCATTTATTTGTCAATATTAGGACTTTTCGACCCATTTATTTGTCAATATTAGGACTTTTCGCCCCATTTATTTGTCAATATTAGGACTTTTCGTGTCATGTAGGTGTCGGTTTTTTTCCTGGCGAGCGATAGCAATTCTATAATTTAAGGGGGGTGACCTGTTTTTGTTCTGTCGTTTTCTATCTTTCTCTGGCTTGTGTCCATTTGGCCCCATTCAGCCTACTGTTTTAAGACGTTTATCCCCATCCAGGTGTCATTTTTTTACTGGTGAGCGGTAGCGAGCCAGCATATTTTTTATTTTTGTTTGACAGCAGGCTAAATGTGTACATTTTTCGATAGAAAAATGTCTCCGGCGAAGCCGGAACAAAGTAAATACCTCCCCTTAACTTTAATCTGGCTTTTAGTCAGTTTCAAAAGGGCCTCCAGCAATTAAGGGGAGGTATTTAGTTTGTTCCCTAGACTTCCATCAAGCTTAAAATTACACCCCCTTGAGTCCCTTTCAAGATAAATTTGTACATTTTTCGGTAGAAAAATGTCCCGGCCCAAGGCCGGTTCCTCTTAAATTACAGGCTCGCTATCGCTCGCCAGGATAAAATCGACAACTGAATTGCACAAAAGGTCTTACTATGGGGTGAAAGTTCTTAAAATCGCTAAACTAATGGGGCAAACGTTTTATAATATCAAAAGAAATGGGGCTAAACATGAGGGAGAAAGGGGTCAAGACAAAAATCCCTCGAGTGGAGATCTCCCCTTAAGACTTCTAACTATCTCACTTAACCCTTTTGATAACACCCCCACACAGCTTCTTCTTCTTAAACGGCACCCCTCCCCCTCTATCCTCTAAATATATATTATATAGTACAAAGGAAATCAAGCAACAACAGATCTAGTGACCCTTCTAGGTTGCTTGTCCTCCAAAACACTAGTCTGAACAAAAATGACATACAAAGACGTCGCGCATAGTTAACCCCTTCAGTACCGGTGCCGTCCTTTTAACGGGTGGGGGGGGCGGGGGGGGGGGGGGGGGGGGGGATTTTGGGGGCGGGTCTATACATATATATATATTTTAGTTTCCTCGCTAGACCTCTATCAAGCTTAGAAAAACGCCCCCTAGACCCCCTTTTCAAGATATATTTGTAAAAAAAAAAAAATTTTAGTAAAAAAATGGTCCCGGCCGAAGGTCGGTTCCTTCTAAAATTAGAGGCTCGCTATCGCTCGCTAGGCAAAATATCGATACCTGAAGTGCACGAAAGGTCTTAACATTGACAACAAAATGAGGCGAAAGGTCTCAAAATCGCCAAACTAACGAAACAACGAACTTCTTAAAACCTTAAAAACTAACCTGCTAAACATGAGGGAGAAGGGGGTCCATAAAAAGCGAGTACTACCCCCTCAATTATAATGGGTGGTTTTGATTATGGAACGTGAATCATCATCATCATCAATGGGAATGAGGTTCACCCTTTGAAACATTAGAGGATTTTATGCAGTGTAGGAAGGATCTGTGGGTATGAAATGGGTCAATACTATCTCAATCCACCCTTTGACTTCCATATACCGTTACTCACCTGAATAACATCGTCTAATAGTAGCCAGAAACAGAACAGAAACGCGTATTGGAGCTTGAAAGGGTTAATATAATCTAGCTAGTTAACCCTTTCAGTACCGGTGCCGTCCTTTTAAGAGGGGGGGGGGGTATTTTTTTGGGGGTCTATATATTTATTCATATATTTTTTAGTTTCCTCGCTAGACCTCCATTAGTTTGGCGATTTTAAGACCTTTCGCCCCATTTCATTGTCAATTTTAAGACCTTTCGTGCCATTTAGGTGTCGCTTATTTCCTGGCGAGCGATAGCGAGCCTGCAATTTTAAGAGGAATCGGCCTTCGGCCGGGACATTTTTTCTACCGAAAAATGTACACATTTATCTTGAAGGGGGGGTCTAGGGGGTGTTTTTCTAAGCTTGATGGAGGTCTAGGGAGGAAACTAAAATAAATATATGAATACATGAATTAAATAGACCAAACAAACGGCCAGTCTCCCCTTAAACTGCGCAAAACCGTCTAAATGTAGCTCAAATAATATAAAAAAGGACGTCACTGGTACGGTTGGCCCAATAAGTCATGTCTCCGCTGTCATTACGTTTGGCTCGCTGTGTGCTGTATTAATGTCCGTCAGATGTTGACTAGGGTGTGTAAAGATAGGAACATGTTTGTACTTCTCACTAGAAACTATGAATTTTGCTCGTTGTGTGCTGTATTAATGTCTGTCAGATGTTGACTAGGGTGTGTAAAGATAGGAACATGTTAGTACTTCTCACTAGAAACTATGAATTTTTGCTCGTTGTGTGCTGTATTAATGTCTGTCAGATGTTGACTAGGGTGTGTAAAGATAGGAACATGTTAGTACTTCTCACTAGAAACTATGAATTTTGCTCGTTGTGTGCTGTATTAATGTCTGTCAGATGTTGACTAGGGTGTGTAAAGATAGGAACATGTTTGTATATCTCACTGGAAACGATGAATTAATGCTTAGATAGTGCCGATACCAATATGGATCGAAATATATACTTGCTGCCGCGACATCTCTTTATTTGGCCGACTGTACAGGAAGGGTTAACTGTGATAGGTAGCCGTAATTAACCCCTTCCGTACCGGCGACGTTTCCTTTGTTTGGGGGAGGCACTCGCTACAGGCAGTTCTGTTTTTGTCTCCTTCAGTCACATAGAAAAGAAAAAATATATATATAGGCCTATATATATATACTATATATATATATATATATATGAAAATAAAAAACTATAGAAACATGAAAAAGTGTACAGTCGCGCTAACAAGTGATGTCTCGGCACCAAGTATGTTTTGATCAATAATTGATATCAGCCATATCTAAGAAGCTGCATTTCTTCATATGGAGTGAAATATACAAACATGTTCCTATACACTTACCCACCCTATTCAACATCTGACAGACATTAAAACAGCACAGAGCAAGCCAAACGTAATGACAGCTGGGACATGACTTATTAGCGCGACTGTACCCTAAATTAATTATGGTGACTAGCTTTTTTTTTTTATCTCCTTTTCTCTCTTTCTCTGGCTTGTATCCATTCAGCCCCATTCAGCCAACTGTTTTAAGACGTTTACCCCCATCACGGTGTCAATAATTTCCTGGAGAGCGGTAGCGGGCCAGCATATATATAAATTTGTTTTGACAGCAAGCTAAATTTGTACATTTTTCGATAGAAAAATGTCTCCGGCGAAGCCGGATTTCTCCATAAAATGCTGGCTCGCTATCGCTCGCCAGGAATAAATCGACACCTGGATGGGGATAAACGTCTTAAAACAGTTGGATGAATGGGGCCGAATGGATACAAGCCACAGACATCACTTGTTAGCCCGACTGTACATGAATTACGGATAACCCCATTACAATACACTAAATAATCGTACCCGTCTCTATCCGGACAGCCATATGGGTACAGTCGGTCTAATAAGTCATGTCCCGGCACCAAGGATGTTTCGATCAATAAGTGGTATCAGCAATATCTAAGCTTCATTTCTTCATATGGAGTGAAATCTACAAACATGTTCCTACACACTTATACCCACCCTATTCGACATCCGACAGACATTAATACAGCACAGAGCGAGCCAAACGTAATGCCAGCTGGGACATGACTTACTAGCGCCACCTTACACTAGGATACCATATTAGTCTCTCGCCTTAAGGGGAGACAGATCGTTTATTTGGTCTATTAATTCATTTATTCATATATTTGTTTTTAGTTTCCTCCCTAGACCTCCATCAAGCTTAGACCCCCCCCCCCCCCTCCCCTAGACTTAGATAGGCTTAGATAGACTAAGATAGATTTAGATAGATTTGTACATTTTTCGGTAGAAAAATGTCCCGGCCAAAGGCCGATTCCTCCTAAAATTACAGGCTCGCTATCGCTCGCCAGGAAAAAAATCGACACCTAAAGGGCACGAAGGGTCCTAATATTGAAAACAAAAAATGGGGCGAAAGGTCATAAAAATCCTCAAAGTCTTATAATCTCCAAACTAGTGGGGCTAAACATTAGGGAGAAGGGGGGAGGGGGTCCAGGAAAACTTATTAGCGCCACTGTCCATCACTTACATTACCCTAATTGATCGTACCCGTCTCTATTCGAACAGCCGTATTATTTAGACGGGCTTTTGAGTGTATACACGGAAAAGGCATAATTAAGGGAGCCCACCTCGCTTTTTGTTTTTTTATCATTCTCTCCCTCGCTTTGGCTTGTATCCATTCGGCCCCATGCAGCCCCATTCAGCCTACTGTTTTAAGACTTTTACCCCCATCCAGGTGTCAATATTTTCCTGGCGAGCGGTAGCCAGCCAGTATATACAGTATGTATTTTTGTTTTGACAGCAAGCTAAATTTGTATATTTTTCGATAGAAAAATTTCTCCGGCGAAGCCGGATTTTCTCCATACAATGCTGGCTCGCTACCGCTCGCCAGAAAGAAATCGACACCTGGATGGGGATAAACGTCTTAAAACAGTTGGCTGAATGGGGCCGAATGGATACCAACCAGAGAAAGAGAGGAAAGGTGAGAACACAAAAGAGCAGGTTTCTAGTTTGTTTCCTACTCCTCCAGCAATCTTAAAATTTCACCCCCTTGACCCCCTTTCAAGATAAATGTGTACATTTTTCGGTAGAAAAATATCCCGGCCGAAGGCCGATTACTCTTAAATTACAGGCTCGCTATCGCTCGCCAGGATAAAATCGACACCTAAATGGCACGAAAGGTCTTAAAATTGACAGAATGGGGCGGAAATTCTTAAAATCACCAAACTAATGGGACAAACGTCTTAAAATCTCAAAAACAATGGGGCTAGACACGAGGGAGAAAGGGGTCAAGAAAAAAATCCCTCGAGTGGAAATATCCCCTTAATCGCGCATAATGACTATAATACTCTAATACATTCATTTCACTCCCTACACCGAACCCCTGCCAATGAAATGAAATGAATGAAAACATGTGTTCTTCCCGGGATTCGAACCGGGGTTACCACACACAGGTCTTCAATACTCTAACCATTACACCAGCAAGGCAGTTAAAGGTTAAGGGGGGGGGGTGACCGGCTTTTTTGATCGCCTTTTCTCTCTTTCTCTGGTTTGTATCCATTCAGCCCCATTCAGCCTACTGTTTTAAGACGTTTACCCCCATCCAGGTGTTAATATTTTCCTGGTGAGCGGTAGCGAGCCAGCATATATATATTTTTGTTTTGACAGCAAGCTAAATTTGTACATTTTTCGATAGAAAAATTTCTCCGGCGAAGCCGGATTTCTCCATACAATGCTGGCTCGCTATCGCTCGCCAGGAAGAAATCGACACCTGGATGGGAATAAACATCTTAAAACAGTTGGCTGAATGGGGCCGAATGGATACAAGCCAGGGAAAGAGAGAAAAGGAGAGAAAGATAAAAACAAATGGTGACCCCCCTTAAGTATATACACGACTACGATTATATATATATATATATATATATATATATATATATATATATAATAACTTATATAATAACTTTATATCAATCAAAAGATGAACGAAATGAGTAAAATAACTTGTGAACGAAAAGACTTGTTGGCGAAAATACTTATTGACTAACTGAATTGTGGGCGAAATAGCTTGCGAACGAAATGAGGTGTTGGCGAAATAATTTGTGGGCGAAAGAGGTTATGGATGAAATATCTTTCGGGTGAAATCATTTGTGGGCGAAGCATCTTGTGGGCGAATTTACTTGTGGGTGAAACGTCTTATGAGTAATATGGTGTATGGGTCGTATGCCATGTGGTTGAAGTGATATGACATGAGCTTAAAGTGACATGAGCTTAAAGTGACATGAGCGTAAAAGTGACATGAGCGTAAAAGTGACGTGAGCGTAAAAGTGGCATGAGCGTAAAAGTGACATGAGCGTAAAGTGACATGAGCGTAAAAGTGACACGAGCGTAAAATTGACATGAACGTAAAAGTGACATGAGCGTAAAAGTGACATGAGCGTAAAGTAAGAGGAGTAGATAATGCAAATCGTCTCGGAGAAAAAAAAACAATAACAAAAACATTGCTCACTGTTAAGGGGGTAGTGGTTATTGTTTGGTCGATATATATATATATATATATATATATATATATTCATTTACTTTGTAGTTTCCTCCCTAGACCTCCATCAAGCTTAAAAAAAAACTTGGAGATAAATGTGTACATTTTTCGGTAGAAAAATATCCCGGCCGAATCCTCTCATAATTACGAGCTCGCTATCGCTCACCAGGGAAAAAATCAACACCAAAATGGCACGACAAGTCTTAACATTAACAACGAAATAGGGCGAAAAGTCTTAAAATCGGTTAACTAGTTGGGCGAACGTCTTAAAATCTGAAAACTAATGGGACTAAACATGAGGGAGAAGGGGGAC
Source organism: Paralithodes platypus (assembly GCA_032716605.1). Lineage (NCBI taxonomy): Eukaryota > Metazoa > Arthropoda > Malacostraca > Decapoda > Lithodidae > Paralithodes > Paralithodes platypus. The sequence continues at coordinate 9,655,662 of CM064490.1, forward strand.
CAGAAAAACGACCCCCCCCCCCCCCGTAAACCATTCCCATGCAAATTAAATTGAGTTTTGTGATTGGGAATTTAGGTTTCTGTGTCAACTCGAACCTTGGTCTTATCAACATCGAACTTAAGGAGAGATTTGTATTCAGTTGTTTTATTATGCATTTAATTATTTATGTATATATATATGTGTTTGTTTAGATAAATACAGAGAGAGAGAGAGAGAGAGATAATTAACATATTTATTTATTCCATTTATTTTTTTTCCTCCCTAGATTTCCATCAAGCTTTAAAAAAAAAAAAAAATAAATAAAAAAAAATTAACCTATAGACCAATCACGTTAGCGCTAATAAATCACGCCTCGGCTCTCATCACATATGGCTCTGACTGCGCTGGATTAATGTCTGTCAGATGTTGAATAGGGTGGGTCAGTGTATAGAAACATGTTGGTATATCTCACTCGAAGTGAATAAATCCAGTTTTAGATATTGCTGATACCAATTATAGATCAGAATATACTTGGTGCCGAGACATCACTTATTTGAACGACTGTGCACCATACCTTAAGGAGAGATGGGCCGTTTATTTGATATATTAATTAATGAATTCCTATATTTGTTTAGTTTCCTCGCTAGACCTCCATCAAGCTTAGAAAAACACCCCCTAGACCCCCCTTTAATTTTAATGTGTACATTTTTCGGTAGAAATATTTTCCTGCCTCCTAAAACTTCAGGCTTGCTATCGCTCGCCAGGAAAAAACCCGATACCTAAATAGCACAAAAGGTCTTAAAATTGATAACGAAATGGGGCGAAAGGTGTTAAAACCGTCAAACTAATGGGGCCGAACGTCATAAAATCTCAAAACGAATGGGGCTAAGCATGAGGGAGAAGGAGGAAGTCCCCAAAAAGCGAAAACTACCTGCCCCTTTAATTGACTGACTTGTATACTCCCCCCCCCCCCCCCCCTCCCCCCCCCCCCCCACACACCCACACACCCACACCCACACACACACCCACCACCAGCACCACCACAAGTCCTCTCTCCGTAGCCAACCACGAGAGTTACCTCACATGTCGTAATATTAAGGGAGCCCACCTCGCTTTTTTTCTCTTTCTCGACCCATTCAGCCTACTGTTTTAAGACGTTTACCCCCATCCAAGTGTCAATATTTTCCTGGCGAGCGGTAGCGAGCCAGCATATATATATTTTTGTTTTGACAGCAAACTAAATTTGTAAATTTTTCGATAGAAAATTTTCTCCGGCGAAGCCGGATTTCTCCATAAAATACTGGCTCGCTATCGCTCGCCAGGACGAAATCGATACCTGGATGGGGATAAACGTCTTAAAACAGTTGCCTGAATGGGGCCGAATGGATACAAGCCAGGGAAAGAGAGAGAAAGATAAAACAAGCCGGTGACCCCCTTAACCTCGGGATTGCTACTAAACAGACCTTTCGGATTTCTACATATCGCTCTCTCTCTCTCTCACGCTCTTTCTCGCTTTCGCTCTCTCTCTCTCTCTCTCTATATATATATATATATATATATATATATATATATATATATATATATATATATAATCTTGCTCTCTCTCTATCTCTATCTCTATCTCTATCTATATATATCTATCTTGCTCTCTCTCTCTCTCTATCTCTATCTATATATCTCTCTCTCTCTCTCTCTCTCTCTATCTATCTCTCTCTCTCTCTCTCTCTCTCTCTCTCTCTCTCTCTCTCTCTCTCTCTCTCTCTCTCTCTCAAACTGCACTAACAGAATCAATTATTTATCTCCTTTCAGTATAACCAGAACTACCACCACCACCACCACCACCACCACCACAAGACCTTCAGACATTTAGGAGATTGCTGTAGCGAGCTCGGTAAGTAGTCATTAATAATGGTTCACATATTATAATTAGTTTAGGGATTATATTAAGGTTATCTGAGGTTACAGACGCCATATCTCACAGCTGCAGACACATAGGAACACATATACACACATACACACACACAGGCAAACACACATATACTCAGACATACACACACAGACAGACAAACACACACACACATACACAAACACAAACACACACACACACACACACACACACACACACACACACACACACACACAGAGCATATACATATTAAGAACACATATACAAGTTATTCGAGTCTATTAATAGTGAATTGTACTACTGTGCTACATATTGTACTACTTACACATACAGTACACATACACACATAGGCTACACGCAGGCGCATCACGTGCACATCCATACAAGCATACTAAGATAACACACACAGGCACAGGCACACACTCGCAAACACACACACACAGACAAACAAACAGACACACACACACACACAGACGCAGACAAACAAACACACACCCACTTACAGGGAAACACACAGATACACACACACACACACACAGTCAAAGAGACACAGGCACACACTAACAAACACACACTCACAATCTCAGACAGACACACACACAGACGCAGACAAACAAACACACACCCACTTACAGGGAAACACACAGATACACACACACACACACACACACACACACACACACACACACACACACACACACACACACACACACACACACACACTATTACTAGGGTTATTGTATTCGGTTTTATTATAAGTTTTCAGAGGGTTTGGCTGACAATGCAAAAATACTAAATATTGACACCTGGATGGTGGTAAACGTCTTAAAACAGTAGGCTGAATGGGGCCGAATAGATACATGCCAAAGAGAGAGGGAGAGAAAGAGAAAACAAAAAGCGAGGTGGGCTCCCTTAACTGTTGATAAAATAGTTGCATTCCTGGTAACAGCTTAAAGGTGGGGGCTCATGGGTTGAGGTAAACATGGACAAATAATCGCCAACCTGCATATAATTATCTTGCAAAATGCAATGTCACTGAAATAATTATTAACAATGGTATAAAGGATTTTGCGGATCGTCTATACCGGGCCTGTGACGTCATAGTGACGTTACACCAGTATCCTTAGCCTAGACTGGATGGTGGACTTACACTCTTGTGACGTCACAGGCCCGGTATAGACGATCCACAAAATCCTTTATACCATTGTTAATAATTATTTCAGTGCCATTGCATTTTGCAAGATAATTATGTACAGCTTGGCGATTATCATTCCCTGTTTATCTCAACCCATGAGCCCCCACCTTTAAGATCAAAAGTACCGGCACTTGATTTATATCGCTTATATGCACCACTTGCGAGTTTCAGGCTATATAAGGAAGTTGGACTTGTAGACATCGATATTAAATCGAAATGCAATTAATAATGTAGGTTTCTGATGGCTAAAGAGTTTGTTGAATTGGGTTGTATGTATTCATAAATGTAGTCTACAGCCGTATTTTAGCTGGTAAATCTGCTCCATATCGACCTCTGCAGCTCCAACTTCCTTATAGAACGAAACTCACAAGTCGCCAATTACCTCTAAACTCCATTGCTGTAAACAGTAGCTTATGGTTAAGGGGAGATTTCCACTTGAGGGATTTTTTTTCTTTACCCCTTTTTCCCTCATGTTTAGCCCCATTGCTTTTGAGATTTTAAGACGTTCGCCCCATTAGTTTGGCGATTTTAAGAACTTTCACCCCATTTGTTACTTTTAAGACCTTTCGTCCCATTTAGGTGTCGATTTTTTCCTGGCGAGCGATAGCGAGCCTGTAGTTTAAGAGGAACCGGCCTTCGGCCGGGACATTTTTCTACCGAAAAATGTACAAATTTATCTTGAAAGGGGGTCTTGGGAGTGTAATTTTAAGCGTGATGGAAGTCTAGGGAGGAAACTAAACACCTCCCGTTAAACACCTCCCCTTAAACACCTCCCCTTAAACACCTCCCCTTAAACCGGAAAGAACAGTACACATATTGCAAACACTGGTCAGGCAACTTGTGTAATTCGTTCGACTCACTAAATGTAGTCGCGGCATAGTCAGTAGCGCTTCGGGTGCTGATCAAAGGGTCGGCGGATCGAGCCCGCACTGTCAAACTGTTATTGGTAGATTGTCAAGCCCGGGCGACTTGATGACCTAGCGATTCGTGACAAACGCCTAATGTTCATGGCCACCCCTTCTCGAGAATTACGGCCGCTAAAAAAAAAAAAAAAAAAAAAAAAATCGTTGACAATAGGTGATATAGGGAACGAACCAGCTGAACTCATTTCCGGGACTGTTTTTATTATATTATGGTCGAGAGAGAGAGAGAGAGAGAGAGAGAGAGAGAGAGAGAGAGAGAGAGAGAGAGAGAGAGAGATATTTAAATAAGATTTACATGGATTCAGTGGCCACAAGATCTTACGATCCCTGCGTAGTGGCCAGGACTTAACCCTAATAGAGATAGCAACCCTAAGAGTAAGTGGAAGGAAAGGATAGCAAAGATGAAGGCTTTCTCCCCACCCTCCGGCAATTTGCCGTACATGAAAAGAGAGAGAGAGAGATAGAGAAAGAGAGATAGAGAGAGAAAGAGAGAGAGAGAGAGATTGTATGTATGTATGTGTGTTCCTATACATGTGTGTGGGTGCTGATGTGTGTGTTTGCGATATTACTCTGCTTTTGTTCTGTATATGTATGTGTGTGGGTGTGGGTGGGTGGGTGGGTGGGTGGGTGTATATGTGGGTGGGTGTATATGTGGGTGGGTGTGTTTGCGATATTAGTCCGCGTTTTTGCCGTTAAGTATATATTCCCCATTGCGTGCGTTCCATTCGGCCGCCCTCGCATCTAATCATTACATCTCTAAGCGTACATCACCCATCAACATCTACACGCTTCAGTCGCTCTCTCTCTCTCTCTCTCTCTCTCTCTCTCTCTCTCTCTCTCTCTCATATTATATACAGGTATGACTAAGAGTGTACGAGAGCGAGGTGGAAGGACAGAGAGGGAAATGTAAACCGAATGAGAGGTGGAAGGATGGAGTGAGGAAGTATATGGATGAAGGTGGTGCTGGTTGGGAGGAGGGGCGTCGACTGACTGGGGTCAGAGGTGCATGGGGGCGGTTCGTTCGTGGCCAGCCCTGCGGGGATCACGGCGTCTGGCAAAAGATATATATACTGTATATATATATATATATATATATTATGCTAAAGATATAAAGATTAAAATGCGCAATTAGGTATAGATTGGCATTTCTGTCACGTAGCCTACATGTGTTTTTGTTTTTGTTTTTTCTGAACTGGACCGCCGTACTTGTGAAGCAGATAATTTATTTATAGAAACTGTTAGTTGGTTAATGGATAGGCGCATGATTGGTAAATCAAAATATCTTCTTTATGTCAGACTAGCAGGGGTACCCGGCGTTGCCCGGGTAATCGCCATAATCACCATCACTACTACCACCACTACTACTACCATAATCACCATCAATTACTACTACCACAATCATCACAATACTACTACTACCATAATCACCGGCCTCGACCTCCCTGTGCCTCATTAAACGGCGACCTCGATTTCGGCCGCTAAATGACCTCCGATTTTGGATCTGACCTCATCCGTACCCCCATTTTGGGGGGCTGCGAACAACTTTCGTTCCATACACCTTTTCGATCGGAGGCCTCCTTCTGCCCCAAACGGCCATTTTTCCGATTTCGCGCCCATTTTCTCCGTCCCTTTCACCCTGGGGAATTCTATTTTTTCACTAAAACCTGCCTAGGGACCCCCTTACTAGGCATACCAAGTATGAACGCTCTAGCTTAACTAATGTGGCCATGCATAAAGAACAGACAGACAGACACACACAGACAATCGAAAAATTTGGCCATGCATATAGAACAGACAGACAGACACACACACAGACAATCGAAAAATGTGGCCATGCATAAAGAACAGACGGACAGACACAGACACACAGACAATCGAAAAATGTGGCCATGCATAAAGAACAGACAGACAGACACACACACAGACAATCGAAAAATGTGGCCATGCATAAAGAACAGACAGACAGACACACACACAGACAATCGAAAAATGTGGCCATGCATAAAGAACAGACAGACAGACACACACACAGACAATCGAAAAAATGTGGCCATGCATATAGAACAGACAGACACACACACAGACAATCGAAAAATTTGGCCATGCATAAAGAACAGACAGACAGACACACACACAGACAATCGAAAAATGTGGCCATGCATAAAGAACAGACAGACAGACACACACACAGACAATCGAAAAATGTGGCCATGCATAAAGAACAGACAGACAGACACACACACAGACAATCGAAAAATGTGGCCATGCATAAAGAACAGACAGACAGACACACACACAGACAATCGAAAAATGTGGCCATGCATAAAGAACAGACAGACAGACAGACAATCGAAAATATTATATAGAAGATAGAAGAAGATAAGACATAGATATTTTTAAAATTCTGCAATTACAAGTAACTTTAGCAATTAAGTGACGTTCAAGAGAGATTTCCGAACGCCTTGCTAACCATAGGCTATGCATAAGTGCAGTTGGGGGTAGTACATGATTAGAATAATGTCTAGGCTGAATGGGGCCGAATGGATACAACTCAGAGAGAAAGGGAGAGAGAAACAAAATCTAGGTGGGCCCCCTTAAGGGGAGATATCCACTTGAGGGACTTTTTCCTGGACCCCTTTCTGTCTCATGTCTAGCCCCATTGCTTTTGAGATTTTAAGATGTTTGCCCCATTAGTTTGGCGATTTTAAGAAGTTTCACCCCATTTATGTCACTTTTAAGACCTTTCGTCCCATTTAGGTGTCAATTTTCTCCTGGCGAGCGATAGCGAGCCTGTAATTTAAGAGGCACCGGAAGGCCGGGAAATTTTTCTACCGAAAAATGTACACATTTATCTTGAAAAGGGGTCAAGGGGGTGTAATTTCAAGCTTGATGGAAGTCTAGGAAACACACTAAAAACCTCCCCTTAATGCACCTGGAAACACCTGGCAAGTTTGATATACCATTGATTAAGGCTCTTATTATAAACTACTTCCGCCCAGGTGTATACATTAATTATCAGGTGTGGCGGGAATTGAAGGGGAGGTGGTTGGTTTTTCTGGACACCCTTCTCCCTCTTGCTTAGCCCCATTCTTTTGGTGATTTTATGACCTTTCGCCCCTTTTCTCTGTCAATATTTATCTTTCGCCCCTTTTCCCTGTCATTATTAAGACCTTTCGTGCCTTTTAGGTGTCGATGTTTTCCTGGCGAGCGATAATTTAAGAGGAACCGGCCTTTGGCCAGGACATTTTTCTACCGAAAAATGTACAAATATAATTATCTTGAAAGTGGATCCTGTGTGTGTTTGTGTGTGTGTTTTTTTTTTTTTTTTTTTTTTTTTTTTTTTTTTTTTTTTTTTTTTTATGGTGGTCTAGGGAGGAAATTAGAAATATAGAAAAAAATATATATATATAATAATCGAACAAAAAGTGAACCATCCCCCTTTTATAACTACAGGGTGACCCCCCAAAAAAATCCCACATTTCAAAGGTAAATGAAACAAAAATGGTTAAAGATAATCAAACTATTATTTGCACACATGAAACTTTATTCAATACCATTTATATTCATCATGTTTTAAAGATGACATCCTCCAAAAGGTGGCCGTCATTTTCTATACACGCTTGGAGGCGATTTCTGAAGGCTGCCAAGGCTAGACGGGTCATGTCGGGTGGAACAGCTGTTATCTCCTGCTGAATAGCAACCTTCAGGGCATCAAGAGTTTGGGGTCGAGGAATATACACTCCTGATTAAAGGTAGCCCCACAGATTTTTTTTTTTTTTACAAGGGGCGAGGTCAGGGGAACGGCTGAAACCACGCATCGATCATTGCAAGTGCTTAGGGAATTTTTTTCAGATCGGGTGACCTTGTTGCGTGGGGATGTTGGGTGGCCGGCCCGTTCCCCTGACCTCGCCCCTTGTGATTTTTTCTTCTGTGAGGCTACCTTTAATCACGAGTGTATACTCCTCGACCCCAAACTCTTGAAGCCCTTAAGGTTGCTATTCAGCAGGAGATAACAGCTGTTCCACCCGACATGGCCCGTCTAGCCATGGCAGCCTTCAGAAATCGCCTCCAAGCGTGTATAGACAATGACGGCCACCTTTTGGAGGATGTCATCTTTAAAACATGATGAATATAAACTGTATTGAATAAAGTTTCACGTGTGCAAATATTTTGATTATCTTTAACCATTTTTTTTTTCATTTACTTTTGAAATGTGGGATTTTTTTTCTTTTTTTTTTGGGTCACCCTGTATAAAAATAGCGTTGAAAAGAGCATGCCCCCCTCCCTCCCTCCCTCCCCCTCCCCTCCCACACACCCCTAATCTAAGCCAGTGTCACACGAGCGCTTTTTCCTGGATTTTATTCAGGCAATTGTGGTCTGACTTCTACTTCAGTAAAGTTATACTGTATAATTTCAATCCCATAAAATCATATAAATTCAGTATAGTTGTCGGTTCCAATGCGAAAATACCAAAGACTAGTATGAGGAAAAACATGTATGTTATTATTATTATTATTATTATTATTATTATTATTATTATTATTATTATTATTATTATTACCGGTATTATTATTATTATTATTATTATTATTATTATTATTATTATTATTATTACTATTATTATTATTATTATTATTATTATTATTATTACTATTATTATTATTATTATTATTATTATTATTATTATTATTATATACTCAGGCACATACCCCATATCTCGGGGTAGCCGACTTTAGACAGAGCCCGAACAGAATAAAAAAAAAAAATTATTAATATAATACAAAAATAATAACAAATCACAGACAAATACATCACCCATGAGAAGACCCAGAGACCAAGGACCATGAAAGGTCCCCAGCAAAAGATTCCCAGGTCCTATAGTCTATTCGCTGTAAGTAGGCGACAAATCATGACCTCTATCCTCTGTAACTCAAAAAGGGTTGGAGCAAATTGCCTGTAAATTTCCACTTCTATTCCTTCATTGACTCTTCCTAAATGGTAGAAATCTTAGCTGGATTACTCATGTTTGAGTTACAGATGTTAGAGGTCATAATTTTTCGCCTACTTACAGCGAATAGACTATAGATCTCCCGGAGAGTCGAGGTTCTGGTCAAAGCAGGCAACTACACCACAATGTCCACCCATATACTTCCAGGCAGGGCCCTTTATATATAAACCCGTTCCCCGGGGCCGGGCGCCTGACGGACTATTATCTAGTCCAACTGGCGCCCGACCCCCTCTCCCTACGACCGACCGACCGTGTTATCACTCATCTATTCACAATCATTCATCACCATTTCTTGTACCTGTTCTTCAGTCATCTATCTATCTATCAACGCTTTCTTTTTCACACCATCTCTCCATATCTTCCGAGGTCTTCTTCTCAATCCATTTCATCTCGTTCTGACTCACATATTCTCTCTGTAAGCCTTTCATCTCACATTCGTTCAACATGTCCATACCATCGCAGCACCCTTCTTTCCAGTCTGGCAGAAAAATCCTCCTCCATTGCCTATTAAGGGGAGGTTTTTAGTGTGTTTCCTAGTCTTCCATCAAGCTTGAAATTACACTCCCTTGACCCCCTTTCAAGATAAATTTGTAAATTTTTCGGTAGAAAAAAATTCCGGCCGAAGGCCGTTTCCTTCTAAAATGACAGGCTTACTATCGCTTGCCAGGAGAAATTCGACACCTAAATAGCACGAAAAGTCTTTAAATTGCCAACGAAATGGGGTGAAAGGTCTCAAAATTGCCAAACTAATGGGCCGAACGTCTTACAATCTCAAAACAAATGGGGCTTAACACGAGGGAGAAGGGGGTCCATAAAAAGCGACTACCTCCCCCTACGGTATCATGTCCCCAGCAGGCCAGGTATAGACTCAGGTACCCGGGGATCCAGTACGTAGCGGCCTTGGGAAGAAAGTTATTAGGCTGGGGTACCGATCCGATAATTGGATAATGATGGGTGTGTGTATAGGATGTGAGAGAGAGCTACATAGAGCTACATAGATACACAGACCACACAGACCTCAAGGTCCTTACTAGACAGTCTGGCCTTACAAACTATATAATATGTATATATATGCATATATATATATATATATATATACACACACCGGTACATACATATACACACATACACACACACATATACACATACATACATACATATATATACAGTATATATATACATACTGTACAGTGCACACACATACACATACATACTTTTTTTTTTTTTTTTTTTTTTAGAGAGAGAGTTATCATTATATATAGTTTCATTATTATTATTATTTTGTATTATTAGTACTGTACAGTATATAAGTTTGTTCCTTAGACTTCCATCAACATTAACAAACATATACTAATGGGGCTAAACATGAGGAAGATGGGGGGGGGGGGAGATAAAAACCGGCCCCTTGATAGGCTCGGCAGGACAGATGGAAAGGGGGAGAACCAAGAAGGAGGGAGGGGGGGGGGGGAGGAGGTGATGTATGATGCTGAGGGTGGGTGAGGAGGGGGAGGGGGAGGGAGGGGGTGATACGGAGAACATGATTGTAAAGTCAGATTAGAGGTGAGTCATCAGAGAGGTGAGTCAGAGAACAGGTGAATCAGAGAACAGGTGAACAGTGAAATAGAGAAGAGGTGATGCAAAGAAGAGATACAACAGGGGAAGTGAGAGACAGAAACAGTGAGACAGAGAAGAGGTGATTCAAAGAAGAGAGATAACAGAAGAGAGTTAAGAAACAGAAACAGTGAAAAAGAGATATAATTAAGAAACAAGGAGACAGAAGAGGTGATGCAGAGGAGATAAAAAAAAAGAGGAACTGAGAGACAGAACAGAGAAGGAAAGAGACAGAAACAGTGATACAGATAAAAGATGATGCAAAGAAGAAATAAAACAGAGGAACTAAGAGACAGGAAAGAGGAAAGAGACAGAACCAGTGAGATAGACAGAGTTAGAATAAAGAGACAAAGAGACAGAAACAGTGAGACAGATCAAAGATGATGCAAAGAAGAAATAAAACAGAGGAACTAAGAGACAGAAAAGAGGAAAGAGACAGAACCAGTGAGATAGACAGAGTTAGAATAAAGAGACAAAGAGACAGAAACAGTGAGACAGGTTAGGTGATGCAAAGAAGAGATAAAACCGAGGAGATAAGAGACAGAAACAGTGAGAAAGACAGAGTTTAGGTGAGGGGTATAACCCGTCTGGTTTGGGGTAGGTCAAGAATCACGTGAAGAATGAGACAGGTACCGAACGAGAGAGAGAGAGAGCGAAGGAGATAGAATGAAAGATAGAGAGAGAGAGCAAGGGTGTGTGCATGTGTAAGGGAGAGATTGTACGTGTGTGTGTGTGTGTTTTCTTAAATGTATTATTACATTTACTATAAAACACAGGGGAGTAAGAGGGGAGAGAAAAGGTATTGATACACAGAGAGAGAGAGAGAGAGAGAGAGAGAGAGAGAGAGAGAGAGAGAGAGAGAGAGAGAGAGAGAGAGCAGTATGGGGTAACAGGTGAAGGGGGTAAAGGGTTACAAGACGATGCAGGGGGTGTGTTGTTGACTGTATGTATGTGAGTGTGTGTGTGTGTTGTTGACTGTATGTATGTGAGTGTGTGTGTGTGTGTTGTTGACTGTATGTGTCTGGTTGTGTGTATGTGTGGGTAAGTCTATGTGTCTGTGTGTGTGTCTGTATATGTGTGTGTGTGTGTTGACTGTGTGAATGTGTGTGTCTGGGTGTGTGTGTGTGTGTGTATGAAAGCCCTCCTTGCTTTAGGAATATGAAATCAGTGAATTTAATATCAGCATACAAACATCTGCCTTGTGAAATTATTGATTTCGACTCACAGTGAACATATCTATTTTTTTCCCCTCTCAGAATTAGTGTTTATAGTAGCAAAGAACTGGCTCGGGTTGTCCCTCTCACGGGGAATAGGTCCGCTTGGGGGCATTCTGTGTATGGCTACCCTCGTAAGGGGAGTAAGGCGTCCGGCAATAGATAGATAGATAGAAAGAATTAGACGTAGAAAACAAAATATTAACCAATACTGTACCGGCGACGTCTTTTTAATTTTATGCTCGTCTTTTTAGAGAATATTGTGCAGCTTAGGAAGTATCTGTGGCACTAAAAGGGTTAATGGAGATATTTCGAAGCCTATTAATTACTGGAGGGTCTTTTAGTACTGAAGATAATCGTTTACTAGTAGCCAGCATGTAGGTTAAGGGGAGATTTCTACTTGAGGGACTTTTTTCTTGACCCCTTTCTCCCTCATGTCTAGCCCCATTGCTTTTGAGATTTTAAGACGTTTGCCCCCATTAGTTTGGTGATTTTTAAGAATTTCCGCCCCATTCTGTCAATTTTAAGACCTTTCGTGCCATTTAGGTGTCGATTTTATTCTGGCGAGCGATAGCGAGCCTGTATTTTAAGAGGAACCGGCCTTCGGCATTCGACATTTTTCTACCGAAAAATGTACAAATTTATCTTGAAAGGGGGTCAAGGGGGTGAAATTTCAAGATTGCTGGAGGAGCAGGAAACAAACTAGAAACCTCCCCTTAAAAAGAGGTCGCCGGTACAGAAGGGGTTAATCGTTAAAGATTGTATTGAAGGAAAAGACAAGAAATAGAGTACAAACATAATTCCCAAATTACGTTCACACACCATGCACTCCTCCTTGATACACTAAGCTAACTTAAGGGGAGGTTTCTAGTTTGTTTTCTACTCCTCCAGCAATCTTAAAATGTCACCCCCTTGACCCTCTTTCAAGATAAATTTGTACATTTTTCGGTAGAAAAATGTCCCGGCTGAAAGCCGGTTCCTCTTATATTACAGGCTCGCTATCGCTCGCCAGGATAAAATCGACACCTAAATGGCACGAAAGGTCTTAAAATTGACAGAAATGGGTCGAAAGTTCTTAAAATCGGCAAAATGATGGGGCGAACGTCTTAAAATTAGAAAAGCAATGGAGCTAAACATGAGGGAGAAAGGAGTCCAGAAAAAAATCCCTCAAGTGGAGATCTCCCCTTAACTAACCCCACTTATAAATTACTGCTCAACCCATTACTGCTCAACCCATTACTGCTCAACCCATTACTGCTCAACCCATTACTGCTCAACCCTTACGGCTCAACCCATTACTGCTCAACCCAGTTACTGCTCAACCCATTACTGCTCATTACTGCTCAACCCATTACTGCTCAACCCATTACTGCTCAACCCATTACTGCTCAACCCATTACTGCTCAACCCATTACTGCTCAACCCATTACTGCTCAACCCATTACTGCTCAACCCATCACTGCTCAACCCATTACTGCTCAACCCATTACTGCTCAACCCATTACTGCTCAACCCATTACTGCTCAACCCATTACTGCTCAACCCATTACTGCTCAACCCATTACTGCTCAACCCATTACTGCTCAACCCATTACTGCTCAACCCATTACTGCTCAACCCATTACTGCTCAACCCATTACTGCTCAACCCATTACTGCTCAACCATTACTGCTCAACCCATTACTGCTCAACCCTCAACCCATTACTGCTCAACCCATTACTGCTCAACCCATTACTGCTCAACCCATTACTGCTCAACCCATTACTGCTCAACCCATTACTGCTCAACCCATTACTGCTCAACCCATTACTGCTCAACCCAGTTACTGCTCAACCCATTACTGCTCAACCCATTACTGCTCAACCCATTACTGCTCAACCCATTACTGCTCAACCCATTACTGCTCAACCCATTACTGCTCAACCCATTACTGCTCAACCCATTACTGCTCAACCCATTACTGCTCAACCCAGTTACTGCTCAACCCATTACTGCTCAACCCATTACTGCTCAACCCATTACTGCTCAACCCATTACTGCTATAATCTTAGAAAGTTCAACACCAGTCAATCCTTTACCCTTACTGCATAATTCTGATAACGTCTAGCCCAGCTGTAAATGACTTTTCTATCCCATGGTTGAATGAAGAACCCGAGATCATTTCATATCATATCCGTCAACCATGCTCATCGGCTCAACACACCACACACACCCACACACACACACACACACACATGTATACACCCCAATATACACACTCCACCCCCCCCCCCTCCCCCACCACCACACACACGACCGCACACCACCAAACCCCAACACACACACACATTGCTCACCACACCACACTCCCCACCAAACCCTCCACAACACACACACACACCCATTGCTCACCACACCACACACCCCACCAAACCCTCCACAACACACACACACACACACACACAACACACACACACCCATTGCTCACCACACCACACACCCCACCAAACCCTCCACAACACACACTCCACCAAACCCCAACACACACACACACCACCACCACACACCCCACCAAACCCTCCACAACACACACACACCACCACACACCATACTGAATACACTCATGCAAATACTCCATCCTGGGAACTCTGCCAACTTTTCAGCATAGTTCTAAAACCGCATTCATATTCGTTTTTCACAACAAGACGAGGTAATACAATTGAATATTCCATTATCACGCAATTGTAGACCCATTTTCTAAATTACATAAGCGGATATTTGTCTTTATGGGTAACTTAACTTGGTATAGGAATAACATTTAAGGGGGCAGTGACTGCTTGTTTGGTCTATTAAGGGGAGGTTTTTAGTTTGGTCCCTAGATATCCTTCAAGCTTAAGATTAACACCCCCTTGAGCCCCTTTCAAGATAAATGTGTTCATTTTTCGGTAGAAAAATGTCCCGGCTGAAAGCCGGTTCCTCTTAAATTACAGGCTCGCTATCGCTCGCCAGGATAAAATCGACACCTAAATGGTACGAAAGGTCCTAATATTGACAAAGAAATGGGGTGAAAGGTCATAAAATCCCCAAACTAATGGAACCAACGTCTTAATATCTCAAAACTAGTGGGGCTAAACATTAGGGTGTCCAGAAAAACGGTGTGTCTCCCCTTCATGTTCAGTATATTGACTTAGTGGTGCAGTGGATATCGATGGGATGACGTCGACTCTTGAGTGTCTAGGTTCGAAGGGGGCAGGATGCTTCTGAATAAGGGGGGTGACCTGCTTTTTGTTATTTCTGTCCTTTTCTCTCTTTCTCTGGCTTGTATCCATTCGGCCCCGTTCAGCCAACTATTTTAAGACGTTTATCCCCATCTAGGTGTCGATTTCTGCCTGGCGAGCGATAGCGAGCCAGCATTATATGAAGAAATCCGGCTTCGCCGGAGACATTTTTCTATCGAAAAATGTACAAATTTAGCCTGCTGTCAAACAAAAATAAAAAATATGCTGGCTCGCTACCGCTCACCAGTAAAAAATTGACACCTGGATGGGGATAAACGTCTTAAAACAGTAGGCTGAATGGGGCCAAATGGATACAAGCCAGAGAAAGATAGAAAAGGACAGAACCAAAACAGGTCACCCCCCTTAAGGGTGATATAAACTAGGAATATGGTCGGGGGACCTAATTGGTGATCCCTGGTCTCTGGGTCTTCTCCTAGATGTGTTTGGTTTTTGTGTGTTCATTGTTTTCTGGTGTGTTGTGTTGTCCCTATTCGGGCTCTGTCTCGAGTCTCGGCCACCCCCAGAAAAAAAGGACAAAATGGGGAATGGGCCTGAGTATATACATACATACACATACATACATACATACATACATGCATACAAACAAAATATATTCTAATATCTCCATACTCTTAATTGGCCTTACTCGCAGCTGTTCCATATTAATCAAACCATTTATATTTTCAAATATATACGCCAGGTCTTTAAGGGGAGGTTTTTAGTTGATCCCCTAGACTTCCATCAAGCTTAAAATTACTCCCCCTTGACCCCCTTTTCAAGATAAATTTGTACATTTTTCGGTAGAAAAATCGCCGGTTACTCTTAAATTACAGGCTCGCTATCGCTCGCCAGGATAAAATCGACACCTAAATGGCACGAAAGGTCTTAAAATTGACAGAATGGGGCGTAAATTCTTAAAATCGCCAAACTAATGGGGAGAACGTCTTAAAATCTCAAAAGCAATGGGGCTAGACATGAGGGAGAAAGGGTTCAAGAAAAAAGTCCCTCAAGTGGAGATCTCCCCTTAACTAATGCAGCAGTTGGCCTTTCATCCGTATTCACATGTTTGGCTTTTATTAACCATTTGCCGGAACTGCCATTTGTCAATATTGAAGGGCATATACTATTTGTCAATATTGAAGGGCATATACTATTTTTTCGAGAGAGAGAGAGAGAGAGAGAGAGAGAGAGAGAGAGAGAGAGAGAGAGAGCCGGGTCAGGGAGATAAGCAACTTTAGGGAGAGTGTAACTTTAAGGGGAGATCTCCACTTGAGGGATTTTTTTCTTGACCCCTTTCTCCCTCATGCTTAGCCCCATTGCTTTTGATATTATGAAACGTTCGCCCCATTAGTTTAGCGATTTTAAGAACTTTCACCCCGTATTAAGACCTTTCGTGCCATTCAGGTGTCAATTTTATCCTGGCGAGCGGTAGCGAGCCTGTAATTTAAGAGGAACCGGCTTTCGGCCGGGACATTTTTCTACCGAAAAATGTACAAATTTATCTTGAAAAGGACTCCAGGGGGTGTAATTTCAAGCTTGATGGAAGTTTAGGAAACACACTAAAAACCTCCCCTTAACTATACGAAGAACCCCAGATAATGCCCTCGCCCATCCATTAGACCCTACCCCCCAATTACACTCTTTCAGGGGGGGGGGGGTTCGTTTTTCCGCCCACCCTCCGCCCCTTCTCCCTCATGCTTAGCTTCATTAGTTTTCAGATTATTTGACGTTCGTCCCATTAGTTTAGCGATTTTAAGACCTTTCACCCCATTTGTTTGTCAATATTAAGACTTTTGCGTGCCATTTAGATATCGATTATTTCCTGTAGAGTAACCGGCCTTCGGCCTGAATATTTTTCTACTGAAACATTTACAAATTTATCTTGAGGGGGGGGGGGGGTCTAGGGGGGGGTTTTCTTAGTTTGAGGGAAGTCTAGCTAGAAAAAAACAAAAATAATAATAATAATAATAATAATAATAATAATAATAATAATAAATGGACCACAAAACATCCACGAGCCCCTTAATTAAGTACATTCATCCACTTAGACCGTCTCATGTATCCACTTAAACATATTTAGGCATGGTGTTTATACATTATACACAGGGGGTATTTAATATTATCCAATTAACATCATTCTGTCCACAAATTTAGTCCACCATGTTTTGGGTTGTGGTAATTTGATAGCGTAATGCATAAGTACGCGGAATTTCGGTGTGATTATCCTAGGTTCGAGTCCTTGGAGTGCCACATGTATTTGTTGGTTTCATTAATTGAGTTTAGAGGTGAAGTTGGTTGGTGGACAAATATGAATACAGGGCTTTGATTAATTGTGCTTGATTGTCCTCACACACACACACTCTCTCTCTCTCTCTCTCTCTCTCTCTCTCTCTCTCTCTCTCTCTCTCTCTCTCTCGCTCCCCCAGCGGCCCCTATTCCCCTTTATACACATAAAAATAATAATAATAATAATAATAATAATAATGATAATGCAAATAATAATAATGACAATAATAACACTACTACTACTACTAATAATAATAATAATAATAATAATAATAATAATAATGATAATAATGCAAATAATAATAATTACAATAATAACTACTACTACTACTACTAATAATAATAATAATAATAATAATAAAAATAGCCTAATAAAAAAAAAATAATAATAAAAATAATAAAAAAATAATAATAATATAATCTCTCTCTTCCTGTTTCCCTTCATTCCACCCCGAGGGAGCCAATTTTCAACGGGCCCCTCTTTTCCATTACTTGTGTAAACGAAAGTGTGGTGCGTGGGCCGTATTGCTTACCTCTTTACGAAATGGGGCGAAAGGTGTTAAAATCGCCAAAATAATGTTCATGAGTTTTGGCCTACTTATTAAAAAGAGGGTTAACAGTATAATTATTATTTTGTTTCCTTCGAACTACTCTTAAACAAATCTCCACTCTCCTTCTTCCGGGCGGTTCCTTTTATTATCTCCCTACATGCTCCACATAAAGTCTCTCTCTCTCTTTCTCTCTCATGAGGGAGAATGTGGGCCAGAAAAAAAAAAACCCATCTCCCCTTAAGTCTTCATGTTACTTAATTATCAGCGAGAAATTTATTTTTACTTGAAACTCTTGCTCCTATAGCTCTCTCTCGTCTCTCTCCTCACTCTCCCGGCCCTCTCTCTCCTCCTTCAAGTCTCTCTCTCTCCTCTCTCTCATCCTCCCGTCCTCTCATCTCTCTCTCTCTCCTCTTGCGGAGCCCAATTACCATTTTTCGATACTTAAGGGTATTTGATTGACAGAGTAGATATTTCAGTGCATTGTTAACGATTAATAATAACGCTGCAACCCGAGGTAATGGAATGAAATTAATTAGAAAAAAGTCATCCATAGATGTGACACAAAATGTCCTCGCATACAGTGTGGTTCAAGAGTGGAATAGTTTACCAAGGGAGGTGGTCGACGGTAATAATTCTATTGATACGTTTAAGAAAAAGACTGGACGATCATCGGATGAAGATTGGATTGATATGAATTAATTAAGGGGAGGTGTGGTGGAGTGGTCATGCCACTGGATTGGTAATCCAATTGGACCCGTGTTCAAATCCCGATATGTTCAATGGGAAGAGATTATTGGATTGAATTTGTGCTGTACCTAGTATCAGTGCATTACCACAAAGTCCACCGAAATGCCAAAAAATAACCCTCGTTTGTTTCCTGATTAAATACACACTTGTAGGAATATTCCCATATTCAAAATATGTTACTGGGTGAACAATGCCCCCTAAGTGAGTTCACTGCTCAATAGGTGGCTTTTCTGGAGAAAAAGTGGGGAGGGTCTGATTCTGGAGGGTGCGACGGTGACGCACTTGAGCGAAGCAACCGGCCGCTTCAGAGATGGAGCTGCTTCGATCCATGATGGATGCTTCGCATGTGCGCTCCCCAGACTAAACAAGACCTCACGGGCTTCACCGTGTTGGGCGGTGGAATGTACAGGCTCTCAGCCTATGCCCGAGAGGGAGTAGTTGGAATATAGAAAAAAAAAAAAAAAAAAAAAAATCAGTAGGCATGTGTAATTTCCCTGTCAAACTAATTTCTTCCTATAGCCTACCATATACAACACTTTCTTTGTGGGTTACACTTCATCCTATTTCCCGGTACGACTTTTTAGCCGGAGGGAACGGAGGGTGAGGAGAGAGCCTTCTACTTTACTGTCCCGTTCTTCCACTATAAACTGTCCCTGTCTGTGTGGTCTAAGTATTGGTGTAACTCTGTGTAACCTCCTCTCTC
>CM064490.1:9675142-9687642 GCA_032716605.1 Paralithodes platypus
TTTTCAAACAAACTTGCTCCGGTTTGAGACCCTGACATGATAACAAAAATAAGGTCACCCCTATTGTGTGATAATGTTTACGGTACCACAATGGCGGCCTAAAATAAAGATGGCCGACCTCTCTCAAACTAATGTCACCCCTGTTGTGTGATAATGTTTACGGTACCACAATGGCGGCCTAAAATAAAGATGGCCGATCTCTCTCACTGCAGGAACCATATTGAAGACCACACAACTCTTCCACCAGGCATATCGTTCTGGTTTTCTGGGTATAATAGGCCTGAGAAGTTCACCCGAAGAGCCCACCCATTAAGCTTGAATTAGATTGTGGCCGCACGTTGCCATGGTGTATGTCCTCGTTTGATGTAGATGCTTAAGTTCTGGGTGTGGTGTCCCGAGTTCGAATCCCGGGAGGACCATATGCTTTCATTAGTTTATTCCAGTGCATTGGGGTTTGTAATTGATTATTAATGTTAAGAACGGGGTGTTACTTCATTTATATAGAGTATATATATATATATATATATATATATATATATATATATATATATATATATATATATATATCATTTTATATATATATCATTTATATACGGTATATATAATTATTTATATATATTTTATTCTTATTTTATTTTTTATTTTTTTTATTTTTTATTTATTCCAACTACTCCCTCTCGGGAATAGGCTGATAGCCTTTACACTCTACCGCTGAACACGGTGAGGCCCGTGAGGTCTTGTTCCAGACTAGGGAGTGAGACATGCGTAGCACCTATTCACGGCTCGAACCCAACTCCATCTCTGAAGCTGCTTTGCCTCTGCGCTTCACAGTCTCACTCCCCAGGCTCGGACCCTCACTCTCAGAACGCCACCTATTGAGCAATTAACTCACTAGGCATTGCCCCCCCTGTAGCATATTTTGAATATGGGAATATTCATACAGTGCTATTTAATCAGGGAACAATGAGTGTATTTTGTTTTGGCGTTTCGGTGTGCTGTGGTAATGCACTGAAACTAGGTACAGCACAAATTCCATCCCAATAATATCTTCCCATTGACATTTTGGGATTCGAACCCGGGTCCATTGAATTACCAGTCCAGTGGCAAGACCACTCTGCCACACCTCCCCTGCATACTGTATATACTGTATATAATATATATATATTTTTTAATTGCATACATACCATGCATTTTACAGTATGAAAATATAACGAGACAAACTGATAAATAAATTAAGCTAATTACTTGAGTGTACAGTATATACTTACCCATCATCCCGAGTAGTAGTGGATCCCTATAATAGTGAGGTAGAGGGGGGGGGGGGGGTAGAGGCACCAACAAACCCCCCCCCCCCCTCCCCCTTCAGGATAATAATGGTTGCAGCGTGAACAATTAACCAAGGAACTGCCATTATGGAGATGCGGCCAATTATAAAGTCACCTGGACCTTCACTTTTTAATGAGGGTAATACGGCTAATCTCTACCCAGGACCCTACCACTGGCTCTCGCTCTTGCTCTCCCTCGCTCTTGGTGTCTTTCTCTCGCTCTCTCTTGCTCTTGTTCTCTCTCTCTCTTGCTCTTGTTCTCTCTCTCTCTCTCTCTCTCTCTCTCTCTCTCTCTCTCTCTCTCTCTCTCTCTCTCTCTCTCTCTCTCTCTCTCTCTCTCGTCGTACCTGGCTTGTTAATATAGGCTTAACCCCTTCACAACCGGTGCCGTCCTTTTAACTTTATTCTGGCTTCTATTGGTCGGTTCGTTCAGTTTAAAAAGGGCCACAGCAATTAAAAGGCTTCGAACTACTCTCACTTAACCCTTTTTGGAACCACAAATACAGTACTTCTAAAACTCCTCAAAATCGTCTAGAAGAGAATTCAAAAGACGTCAGCGGTACAGAAGGGATCCAACAGAAGTCTTTTCGAAGCAATGAGTTGACGTTTATTTTTGTATGAAAATATTTATACCTTCTATCCTTGCTTCTATCACTCTTGAATATGAGTCGTACAGTCTTGCATATAGCTTGTTGAGTTTTCTGTATAACAATGATAAACACATATATAAATAATATATATACATAAATAGTGTAGACTACCCATACTGAAATTGAAAAGTATGGTGTTAGTAATCCTGGAAGTGGCTGGACATTTTGTGTCCAACCTGTCTACCATCCCCCTCCACATTCCTACTTACTCATCTTCCCCTCCTCTTTTGTTGTCGTCCTAATGTGTCTCCACCTACTACCTACCCTACCTACATACCTACCAACCTACCTACCTACCTACCTACTACCTACCTACCTACCTACTACCTACCTACCTACATACTACTACCTACCACTACCTACCTACCTACCTACCTACCTACCTACCTACCTACCTACCTACCTACCTACCTACCTACCTACCAATTTTGTCCATATTAGCTTAACCCACGATACGGAAACATGGAGAGACATAAGTGAGTCGAGTTGATTACCATTGACAATTTTTAGTTTATACATGACGAATATACTACAGCTGTCTCAAACGATTGTATTCAGTTAATGAAAGTCAGATGGTTAAGGCGGCTCACCGGGTTTTTGTTTGTTTTATCTTTCTCTCCTTTTCTCTCTTTCCCTGGCTTGTATCCATTCGGCCCCATTCAGCCAACTGTTTTAAGACGTTTATCCCCATTCAGGTGTTGATTTCTTCCTGGCGAGCGATAGCGAGCCAGTATTGTATGGAGAAATCTGGCTTCGCCGGAGACATTTTTCTATCGAAAAATGTACAAATTTAGCTTTATGTCAAAACAAAAATATATATATGCTGGCTCGCTACCGCTCGCCAGGAAAATATTGACACCTGGATGGGGGTAAACGTCTTAAAACAGTAAGTTGAATGGGACCGAATGGATACAAACCAAAGAGAGAGGTAGAGAAAGAGAAAAAAAAAAGCGAGGTGGGCTCCCTTAAAGAAGATCATTTATAGACTTTCAACAAAGAGGTTTTCCAAAGTTGAATTATTGGCTTTGACAGTAGTAAGACATTCATTATTAAATATATGGTGTTTTTATACTGTTTTACGTTTTGACTAGAGCTCGACATCTTGCACACAAAATTAATGTATCTTTACTTTGCAACGTGGTTTATCAACTCTCACCCCAGAGCAAATTATGGTTTGTTCTACAAAGCTTTATACTCATTTGCATATCAGTCAAAGCATTTAATTTACTTTTATTTACTTTATTTATTTATTACTTTTATTTACTTTTATTTACTTTATTTATTTATTACTTTAATTTACTTCTATTTACTTTATTTATTTATTACTTTAATTTACTTTTATTTACTTTATTTATTTATTACTTTAATTTACTTTTATTTACTTTATTTATTTATTACTTTAATTTACTTTTATTTACTTTATTTATTTATTACTTTAATTTACTTTATTTATTTATTACTTTAATTTACTTTTTTCCACTACAATTAAGGACATCTGAAAACCCCTATCAATATCTCATCACTTTTTAAGTCAATCGGTTTAAGGGAGCTCAACTCGCTTTTGTTCTCTTTCTCTCCCTCTCTCTTTGGCTTGTATCCATTTGGCCCCATTCAGCCTACTGTTTTAAGACGTTTACCCCCCATTCAGGTGTCAATATTTTCCTGGCGAGCGGTAGCGAGCCAGCATATATATATATATATATATATATATATATATATATTTGTTTTGACAGCAAGCTAAATCTATACATTTTTCGATAGAAAAATGTCTCCGGCGAAGCCGGATTTCTCCATACAATGCTGGCTCGCTATCGCTCGCCAGGAAGAAATCGACAGCTGGATGGGGATAAACATCTTAAAACAGTTGGCTGAATGGGGCCGAATGGATACAAGCCAGGAAAAGTGAGAAAAGTAGAGAAAGATAAAAAAAAAAACGGTGCCCCCCTTAATTATACCCCTTATCTGCTGTACATATTTTCACTTCCTTCTTTTAGGATCTGAGACAAGCCCGAATGCACTAGTGACGGCCATGCAGTATAAATGTAATGTACAGTTGCCTAAATTAAGTCTGGCACACTGATTGTATGATGTATGGCAACAATAATACTCTGAAAGACTTACAAGAATGTGTCGCTATACAACTGTTAATTGATCATTCGAATTAACTACTGAATACCAGTTTTCCTTCCATACTAAGTTTTGTGGAGTGGGAATGAACTCAAATGAACTCTTGTGGGCAACTGTTCATGCAGGTAGATACTGTTTTCAATTGTCTATTTACCATAATTATACAAATACAAAAAATATATAAATTCGAAAAGAACCATTTAAATCCATAACATCTATTTGCTATATTACATATAAATACAAACATACAGTATATATATATATATATATATATTCATATTTAATAATATTTAATCATTTAGTTACCCCTTCAGTATCTCTTGTCCCATATCCCAAACCATCTTCCGCCCCACCATACATTCCTATCTCTTTCACCTCCCCCTCCGCTCCTTCCTGCCACACATTTTTACTTCTTAATCACCGCCTTCCTCCTTGGTCTGCCTCTCCCCTGCGTTATTTAATATCCCTCATTTTCCAGGATAATTTGTCCCCTATACTTTTTATAATCATACCCTTCCTCTTTAATTTTGTCCCATATTTATTGACCCAGGGTTGCCATATGCATTTTGTTCTCCATTTATCTCACAGTATTATAGGACGCATCATTATGTTTCTAATTTCTGGCTAATATAAGACGATTTTATTTAGATTAGGAAGGATAAGTTAACGTTCGAGGGTTGATTGGGCCAATCTTTCTGGACCCCTTTCTCCCTCATGTTTAGCCCCATTGCTTTTGAGATGTTAAGACGTTCGCCCTAGTAGTTTGGACATTTTAAGACATTTTGCCCCATTTCGGTCAATTTTAAGGCCTTTCGTGCCATTTCGTGCCATTTCGGAAGTTTCGTGTAACTTCCATAGCTTCTTCCTATGCTGCTTAAGATCGTCTAATGATAGCCAGAATGGACCGTTAAGACGCACCATAATCCTCAAGGGGGTGTTTTCTCCTTCCGCATATCCATGTTATTTGTTCATAATTATACACTTAATTTGGTTTTAATATTTCACTTGACCTACCAGCTTCGCCTCTCCTCTCTGCATATGTTAAGGGGAGGTATTTAGTTTGTTCCCTACGTTTTCATCAAGCTTAAAATTGCACCCCCTAGACCCCTTTTCAAGATAAATTTGTACATTTTTCGGTAGAAAAATTTCCCGGCCAGAGGCCGGTTGCTCTTAAATTACAGGCTCGCTATCGCTCGCCAGGAAATAATTGACACCTTAATGGCACGAAAGGCCTTAAAATTGACCGAAATGGGGCAAAATGTCTTAAAATGTCCAAACTACTAGGGCGAACGTCTTAAAATCTCAAAATCAATGGGGCTAAACATGAGGGAGAAAGGGGTCCAGAAAAATAAATCCCTCGAGTGGTAATCTCCCCTTAAATGCACTTATATTATTCGCATGTCAAATTTCCAATCAGCTTCCTTTTTGGCCATTTATTCCTTTGTGTATGTCTAATGTTATTTTTGTTTTCCTTTATTTTTGTTTGATTTATTTATTTCACAATTTCCTCCTCCCTTGGTTCTTCTCCCCTTGCATATCTAATTAATGTTATGTCCTCGATTATTCCCTCTAGGTTCATTTCCCGTCGGCATATCTAATTCAGTGTACAGTTCTTTCTTTTTCTCTATGGTGGGTTTCCTAATCGTCTTCTTTCTCTTTGATCTGCCCCCCCCCCCCCTTCCGTAATTAACCCCTTCAGCACGATGACGTCTTTTCTTACCTTTGATTCTAGCTATATTTAGACGCCTTTATGCAGCTTAAGGGGGGTGACCTGCTTAAGGGGGGTGACCTGCTTTTTGTTATTTCTGTCCTTTTCTCTCTTTCTCTGGCTTGTATCCATTCGGCCCCATTCAGCCAACTATTTTAAGACGTTTTATCCCCATCTAGATGTCGATTTCTTCCTGGCAAGCGATAGCGAGCCAGCATTATATGAAGAAATCCGGCTTCGCCGGAGACATTTTTCTATCGAAAAATGTACAAATTTAGCCTGCTGTCTAACAAAAATAAAAAATATACTGGCTCGCTACCGCTCACCAGTAAGAAATTGACACCTGGATGGGGATAAACGTCTTAAAACAGTAGACTGAATGGGGCCAAATGGATACAAGCCAGAGAAAGATAGAAAAGGACAGAACAAAAACAGGTCACCCCCCTTAAGAAGGACCCAAGTGACTCAGAGGGTTTATTGAGATCGTATTTACCCCTGTGAGTCCGACAGGTGGATTATAAGCTAAATAAAATCGTCTCATGGTAACCGGAATAACATGAACATTACGTCATCGTCCTGAAGGGGTTAACAGGTAATTACAGGTGTCCTTTCTCCTCCTTCACATTACTCCATTCCCATCATTAACCCCTTCTGTACCGACGACATCCTTGCCATTATATTCTGGCTACTAGCAGACGATGTTATTTCAATTTAGGGAGGATCTCCAGTAATTAACAGGCTTCGAACTATCTCACTCAACCCTTTGTACTACCACAGCTCCTTCTTAAACTGCACTAAATGGTCTAATTATAGCTAGAATAAGACTTAAAAGACGTCGCTGGTACGGAAGGGGTTAATTGGCTCTATGTGTATGGTCTCTATACTTTACTACCTTTTAACTCTATTTGGTCCGAGGGAGGTCTTTTTGGGTCTCCCATCTTTCGCTCCTTTAGTTTGGAGATTATAAGACGTTTCATCCAATTATTTTTGCGAAGATAACATCCTTCACCCCATACAGGTTTCTATTTTTTTCTGGGGGAGTGATAACGAGCCTGTAATTTGGAAGAAATCGGCCTTCGGCCGGGATATATTTATATCGAAAAATATACATTATTTTTTTGAACGGGGTCTGGGTGGACATTTTATTAGTTTGAAGGAAGTCTGGTAAGGCGTTGTTGATAGCTTAGGGAACAAACTAAATTACATTGCTCGATAATGGCAAAAGCAAACAAACTCCTCAAAAATAGTTAACCAAAACATCATCGTCGGACTAGATAGTGTTATTGAGGGTGGGGGGGTGGGGGGCGAGATTTGTGGATGTATTACTCGTGCAGGTGTCTCGTAGCTTGATGGGGGGGAGGGGGTGTCTCGTAGCCTGTCGGTGTCGCTGAGGGTGACGGGAGGACCACCAATAATTAATGCTCTTAAGTCTGTCTGTCCGGCATCCGGCCACGGTGGCTGGATTACGAGTCGTAGGAGGAGGGGGGGGGGGGGGGAGAGAGAGAGAGAGAGAGACGGAATAGTTAGTATCTCAAAGACCTTGTGTTCTATTCCGGTGAGATACTCTAGGAAAGCGAGATCTTGTGAAAATGCATTAGGCCTACACTCATTGCAAAATGTTAAAATTACTATCTAGTCTCTTCTTGAATTGTGCTACTGAAAAGGTATTTACAACTTCTGAGGGAAAATTGTTGCACGTAGAACATCTTGTAAAAAATAAAAATAAACCCGTATAATAGTGTTAAACTTCTTTAACTCTGTTTTTGTCATGTTTGCATGTTGTATTTGTTTTGAAGTTGAACATGTTTTATGATTCACACTGCCAAACCCATTTATAATTTCAATAAGTTGACGCTGTAGTATATGGAAGGAAGGTAAATCACAATAATTTTCCCCAATGAATCTATATACCATTGTTATACCTTTTTAATACCTTTTATAGGAATAAATCCATTTGAGATAAGGTTAGGAAGATGCATTACTGACACTTATCACTATTCCCAAGGGATCTTATATACCATTGTTATACCATTACAATTTTTTGATAGGAATAAAATCACAATTTCGATTCCCAAGAGATCTTATATACCTTTGTTATACCCTTTTTAAGACCTTTGATAGTAATAAACCCATTAAAGATAAAGATAGGAAGGTAAATCACTATCTATCTATCTATCTATATGCTCAGGCCCAATCCCCATTTTTCCTATTTTTATTTTTATTTTCTATTTCATTCTATTCTAAATCACTATATATATCTAAATCACTATAATTGTCACTATTCCCAATGGATTTGATATACCATTGTTATACTTTTGATAGTAATAATCCCAATTGAGATAAGTACAGGAAGGTAAATCACAATCACTATTCCCAATGAATCAATATATAATATATATCATTGTTATACCTTTGATAGTAATACACCCATTTGATATAAGGTTAGGAAGGTAAACCACAATCACTATTCGCAATGGATCTTAGATACCATAGTTATACCTTTTGAATTACCTTTGATATTAATAAACCCATTTGATATAAGGTTAGGAAGGTAAACCACTAACACTATTCCCAAAGGATCTTATATACCATAGTTATACCTTTTTTACACCCCTGCATTTTAACAGTGTGCTCGGCAACGGATTTGTTAAAAAGTTAATGAATTAATAAGCGCTTGAATGACTGAGCATTTGCAAAGGAATAATTAACGTATGCTGAATAATTAAATGGCCTGGCTAACACTTCAATGTCGTAATTCCACTGATCTGAGATTAATAAAGCACTTAGAGCGAGATGAATATATTAATTATGGAAGCGACCAATGTGAAAGTATACATATTAATGGCGATATTAGCGTGAGAGACGGCTGGTGGTGGTGGCTGGTGTGGTGGTGTAATGGTGATAGTGTTAATGAATTGTGGTGATAGTGGTGCTGGAGATTGATTGTGGTGATACTGGTGGTGATGGTGGTGGTAACGATTTGTGGTGATAGTGGTGGTGGTACTAATAATGAAGTGTTGTGATAGAGGTGGTTGTGACAATGAATTGTGGGGATAGTGGTGGTAGGAATGAATAGTGGTGATACAGGTGGTGGTGGTGGTGGAAATTAATTGTGGTGATACAGGTGGTGGTGGTGGAAATTAATTGTGGTGATACAGGTGGTGGTGGTGGTAATGAATTGTGGTGATAGTGGTGGTGGAAATGGATTGGGGTGATACTGGTGATGGTGGTAGTAATGATTGTGGTGATGCATTGTTAAGCGATTAAGTCAGGATATGCCAGAGTTAAACTTGCCACCTACATATAACCAGTTTATTGCTTCACTCCACAATGCTCAAAATAAATATATCCCTAAAAGAAGATTTAGATCGTCGCAGAACCAACCAAAATGGATGACTAATAAGCTAATAGATCTTATAGGAAAAAAGAAAGGAATATATCGAAAAATAAAGAAAGGTGAAAATCATTTACATATATACTATCAGACTCTATCAAGACAGGTCAAAAAGGAAATCAGGAAAGCAAAAAGAAATTATGAAATTAGGATAGCCAGCGACTCAAAAAATAACCCTAAAGCTTTTTACCAACTATATAAATCTAAAGTTAGAGATGTAATAGGCCCCCTAAAAACTTCAATAGGAGAAATAACAGAAAATGATTTAGAAATGTGCAGTACATTAAATAGTCAGTTTCTTTCCGTTTTCACTAATGAAAATTTGGCACAGATTCCAGAAGTCAATATGGTATATAGTGATAGTATAGAAAATATGTTAAGTACAGTTAGTATAAGTAGAAATGATGTGCTTAAGGAAATTGACAGACTGAAACCTCAAAAATCGCCTGGTCCTGACGAGGTATATGCTAGAGTATTAAAAGAATGCAGAGATGAGTTAAGTAGTCCATTAGCATTTATATTTAACAAGTCATTAGAAACAGGTTTAGTTCCAGAAGCTTGGAAGCTTGCAAATGTAGTTCCGATCTTCAAAAAAGGTGATAAATCGATAGCATCCAATTACCGTCCCATTAGTCTCACATCAATCATAGGAAAGTTGCTAGAGTCTATTATTGCTAGGAAAATTAGAAGCCACTTAGTAAAATTTAACTTAATAAATTCTTCTCAGCATGGATTCACTCAGGGACGTTCGTGCCTTACTAATTTGCTTAGCTTTTTCTCAGAGGTATATGAAGCAGTAGATAGTGACAAGTCATATGATATTATATATTTAGATTTCAGTAAAGCTTTCGACAGAGTCCCTCATGAGAGATTGATGAGAAAGGTTGAGGCACATGGAATAGGAGGGTCGTTGTTGGGATGGATTAGGTCATGGCTAATTGGTAGGAAACAGAGAGTCAGCATAAATGGTACCAAGTCAGAGTGGGGAGCAGTCAAAAGTGGTGTCCCCCAGGGATCGGTATTAGGTCCCCTGTTGTTTCTTATATACATAAATGACCTAGATTTAGGTATAACTAGTAGGATAAGTAAATTCGCAGACGATACTAAAATGGGGAGATCAATTGATTCAGATAGCGATATAGAGTGCCTCCAAAGGGATCTAGATACCTTACATGAATGGTCAGTAAATTGGCAGATGAAGTTTAACATTGACAAATGCAAGGTATTAAAGATAGGGAAGATGCAAACAAATGTTAAATATAAACTAGCTAATTTAGAATTAGAAAATTCAGACTGCGAGAAAGATCTAGGTGTGTTTGTTAGCAATGATTTGAAGCCTAGAAAACAGTGTATAAGCGTTCGTAATAAGGCAAACAGGATTCTCGGGTTCATCTCTAGGAGTGTGAGTAACAGAACTGCTGATGTTATCTTAAAACTTTACTTGTCATTAGTGAGACCCCATATGGATTATGGTGTCCAATTTTGGTGTCCTTATTACAGAATGGACATAGATTCATTGGAGAGAATTCAGCGTAGAATGACAAAAATGATCCATAATATTAGAAATTTTCCGTATGAAGAAAGGTTGAAGAAATTAGGTTTACATTCGTTAGAGAGACGCAGAGTTAGAGGGGATATGATAGAGGTGTTCAAGTGGGTTAGTGGGATTAACAAAGGGGACATGACAAATGTACTAAAGCTCAGTGATAGCGAAAGAACTCGTACCAATGGTTTCAAATTAGATAAATTTCGTTTCAGAAAAGATATAGGCAAATATTGGTTTGGTAACAGAGTTGTAGATGGGTGGAATAGGCTACCAAGTGATATAGTGGGATCAAGAACGATAGGGAGCTTTAAGAAAAAATTGGATAAGCATATGGACGAGAAGGGTTGGGTGTGAAGGGGGATCAGCCGGGTTGGGCCAATCAGCGCTCTGCAGACCCCCGTAATCCTGCGTTAATCTCTAACCGGTTTGGTAAGATGATCCTCAGGGTATTAGAGTGTTGAGCCTATAATTGGGCTTTGTAATTGGGGTTGTGTGGGACAGGGATCTGCCTTGCTTAGGCCAATCGGCTTTCTGCAGACTCCCATTTTCTTATGTTCTTATGTTCTTATGATAGTGGTACCACGGTGGTGGTAATGGTTTGTGGTGATACTGGTGGTGGTGGTGATAATGATTTTGGTGATAGTAATGGATTGTGGTGATACTGGTGATGGTGGTGGTAATGATTGTGGTGATAGTGGTGGTGGTAATGGATTGTGGTAGTAACGGTGGTTGTAATGGTGATAGTGGTATTGCATTGTGGCTCTGTAAGTGATAATGGTGGTGGTAGTAATGAATTGTGGTGATAGTGGTGGTGGTAATGGATTGTGGTAGTAACGGTGGTTGTAATGGTGATAGTGGTATTGCATTGTGGTGCTGTAAGTGATAATGGTGGTGGTAGTAATGAATTGTGGTGATAGTGGTGGTGGTAATGCATTGTGGTGCTGGTAGTGATAATGGTGGTAGTAATGAATTGTGATGATAGTGGTAGTGGTGGTGGTAACGCATTGTTGTGCTGGTAGTGATAATGGTGGTGGTAGTAATGAATTGTGGTGATAGTGATAGTGGTGGTGGTAACGCATTGTGTAGAAAATATTTGTGATGGTAACTAAAAATATGTATACTTTCAATGAGTTATTATGGTGATTGTTACGAATTGTAGAGGATATTTCGGTTTTAACCCTTAGATGATCTGATGATGCATACAGTATATATATTTTATTTCTGGCTATCATTAGACGATTTTATTCAGATTGGGAAGGGTACATGGAAGTCAGAGGGCTAATTGAGATAGTCTTTACCCTTGCAATTCCCACAGATCCTTCCTAAATTGCTTAAAATCGTCTAATCATAGCCGGAATAAACGGTCAAATGCGTAATAATCTTGAAAGGGTTAATTATGCGTGGCAGTTGATTGTCGTGGAAGTAATTGTGGTGATGATTGTGGTGATGGTGAAGTGTGGTGGTGATAGTGATGAAAGAGTGACGGGTGATTGTGAATAGTGATCATGGTTATAGTATCTTCAGTGAGTGATTGGTGATAGTGAATAGTGATCATGGTTATAGTATCTTCAGTGAGTGATTGGTGATAGTGAATAGTGGTCATGGTTATATTTATCTTCAGTGGGGAAAATTACTTGTGATAGGGATTGTGGTTTAATGGGAGATGGTTGATTGTTCTGACCCTCCTTTTTCCTCATGTTTAGCCTCCTTAGTTTTGACATTTTAAGACGTTCCTTCCATTAGTTTGGCG
>CM064490.1:9692642-9697642 GCA_032716605.1 Paralithodes platypus
CCCCCCCCCCCCCCCCCCCCCCCCCCCCCCACCCCCCCCCCCCCCCCCCCCCCCCCCTCTCTCCTCTTTCTCTCTTCTCTCTCTCTCTCTCTCTCTCTCTCTCTCTCTCTCTCTCTCTCTCTCTCTCTCTCTCTCTCTCTCTCTCTCTCTCTCTCCCTCTCTCTCTCTCTCTCTCTCTCTCTACCTCTCTCTCTCTCTCTCTCTCTCTCTCTCTCTCTCTCTCTCTCTCTCTCTCTCTCTCTCTCTCACACACATGCAATTTTAATCATACCTGTATTCATTTTGCCGAGAGAAATTAAGAATAGTCAAATTAATATCCGAAAGAGTTTAGGATTTAATTAGGATGCATACCCTCGAAAAGGTTAATTCGGTCCTTGATGAGTTTTAATTAAGGGGGGTCACCGGTTGTTTTTTCTCTTTCTCTCCTTTTCTCTCTTTCTCTCCTTTTCTCTCTTTCTCTGGCTTGTATCCCTTCGGCCCCATTCAGCCAACTGTTTTAAAACGTTTATCCTAATCCAGGTGTCGATTTCTTCCTGGCGAGCGATAGCGAGCCAGCATTGTATGGAGAAATCCAGCTAAGCCGGAGAAATTTTTCTATCGAAAAATGTACAAATTTAGCTTGCTGTCAAATGAAAAAGATATATATGCTGGCTCGCTACCGCTCGCCAGGAAAATATTGATACCTGGATGGGGGTAAACGTCTTAAAACAGTAGGCCGAATGGGGCCGAATGGATACAAGCCAAAGAGAGAGGGAGAGAAAGAGAAAACATGCGAGGTGGGCCCCCTTAAGTTCTGCATGCTACTGAATGCAAATTCTCTATTGCAGTCATTATTAATCCCAAAGCGGCTCTCGGCAAAAACAAGCCCAGTAATGATTTACAAGAATTGCAAATATAAATTCAACATCACTACAGATTAAGGGGAGGTATTTAGTTTGTTCCCTACTTTTTCATCAAGCTTAAAATTACACCCCCTAGACCCCCTTTCAAGATAAATTTGTACATTTTTCGGCAGAAAAATGTCCCGGCCGGAGGCCGGTTGCTCTTAAATTACAGGCTCGCTATCGCTCGCCAGGAAAAAATCGACACCTTAATGGCACGAAAGGTCTTAAAATTGACAGAAATAGGGCAAAATTTCTTAAAATGTCCAAACTACTAGGGCGAACGTCTTAAAATCTCAAAAGCAATGGGGCTAAACATGAGGGAGAAAGGAGTAAAGCAAAAAATCCCTCAAGTGAAGATCTCCCCTTAATTCGTCTATAATATATATATACAGTTTATTTTATTATTATTATTTATTTTTTTTATTACCACATATATTTTATTTTTTATTTTTTTATTAACAAGCATAGGTTGATTCGTTCAATGTATAAATATAATAATGAATTCAAGAAAATCATTGGAATTATTAAGTCCGCATGAGGCTAGGTATCTACAAATATATTATGTCGTATATTATTTTAATAACCAGGTTATATTAAACATACTTGGTAATCCATGCCTGCCTCGTGCCGGGGATTTTGATATGCTTGCTCAGTTACAACCTCGTTCATTTGTTGCGTGCCAAGCAATCCATACATAATGTATCCGTATTAAATATCATGTAAGGCTAAATACTGAAATGGTGGTTATGAATTTGCAATTATGCAACGTCTTTCTATTATCTACAATTATAGTCTAAAGGATTTAGAGGTCATTAATTTAAGGGGAGGTTTTTAGTTGATGCCCTAGACTTCCATCAAGCTTAAAATTACTCCCCCTTGACCCCCTTTCAAGATAAATGTATACATTTTTCGGTAGAAAAATATCCCGGCCAAAGGCCGGTTCCCCTTAAATTACAGGCTCGCTATCGCTCGCCAGGAAAAAATCGACACCTAAATGGCACAAATGGTCTTAAAATTGACAGAAATGGGGCGAGGGTTCTTAAAATCGACAAACTAATAGGGCAAGCGTCTTTAAATCTCACAAGCAATGGGGCTAAACATGAGGGAGAAAGAGGTTCAGAAAAAAATCCTCCAGGTGGAAATCTCCCCTTAATGACCTCTATAATTGACTATAATTGTTGATAATAGAAAGACGTTGCATAATTGTAACCTTTCAAAACTGTATATGTTAAAAACAAAATTAATATATTGTTTTTTAGAAATAATGAAATATTGGGTATATATTAAATGTTTTTAAGGGGAGGTTTTTAGTTTGTTTCCTACTCCTCCAGCAATCTTAAAATTCCACCCCCTTGACCCCCTTTCAAGATAAATGTGTACATTTTTCGGTAGAAAAATTTGCCGGCCAAAGGCCGGTTACTCTTAAATTACAGGCTCGCTATCGCTCGCCAGGATAAAATCGACACCTAAATGGCACGAAAGGTCTTAAAATTGACAGAATGGGGCGGAAATTCTTAAAAACACCAAACTAATGGGGCAAACGTCTTAAAATCTCAAAAGCAATGGGGCTAGACAGGAGGGAGAAAGAGATCAAGAAAAAAGTCCCTCAAGTGGAAATCTCCCCTAAGAATATATATATTTACTGTATGCGTCATATGTCTACGGCTATCATGTTTAAACTTGGTATCTCAGTAATTATAACGCTAAAACAAATCCTCGGACCCAACCACTTTTTGCAGGATTGGGTATGCAGTCCTAATTAATCCAGCAATATGTGAATGACTATACTCCGTTCATCATAGGTAGGCCAGAAGTTCCAAGCCCAACCTCTCATAACTTAAAAAAGGACTTCAGTAAATAAGCTTTCATTTGTACCATTAGGAGCGTATCAACCAGGGCGTATGTGTGGAAACGAACAGCCCATTTGTTCCAGCCCTTCCTGAGTCACAAAGGTTAGGGTTAAAGGGGGATGGGTGTATTTCTTTGCTCATATATTAATTTTATAGTTTTATCATTTTTATTTGTTTCCTCCCTAGACCTCCATCAACCTTTAAAATACACCCCCAAAACCCTCCTGCAAGATAAATGTGTACATTTTTCGATAGAAAAATGTCCCGGCCGAAGGGCGGTTCCTCTTAAATTATAGGCTCGCTATCGCTCGCCAAGAAAAGATCGACACCTAAAGGACACGAAAAGTCTTAGTATTGACAAAGAAATGGGGCGAAATGTCTTCAAATCACCAAACTAATGGGGCGAAAGCCTTGAAATCTTTAAACTAATGGGCCTAAGATGAGGGAGAAAGGGGTACAGAAACACACACACACAAACCTCCCCATTAATTCAACCCGGGTATAATGCAATGTAGCTATATGCCTCCCTCGACTCATCAGGCCTTTATAACGGCTTACCGGTACCTGAAAGTCCTTAAAGGGGTAGTGCTTGGTTTTTGGTCTATATACTTATCTATCAACTTTGGTTTAGGTTCCTCGCTAGACCTCCCTCAAGGTTAAAACAAAGAAAACACCCTGTAGACCCCCCTTCAAGATAAATTTGTACATTTTTCGGTAGAAAAATGTTCCGGCCGAAGGCCGCTTACTCTTAAAATTACAGGCTCGCTATCGCTCGCCAGGAAAAAATCGACACCTAAATGGCACGAAAGGTCTTAATATTGACAACAATATGAGGCGAAAGGTCTCAAAATCAACAAACTAACAGAACGAACGTCATTATATATAGAAACTAATATGCTAAACATGAGGTTGAAGGTGGTCCAGAAAAACGACTACCTCCTCCTTAAAGCTAGTAAACGTCGCCGAGATCTCTGGCTTCCCCACTAAGAGTGACTGATAGGGTGTGTGTGTGTGTGTGTGTGTGTGCGCGTGTGTGTGCGCGTGTGTGTGCGCGTGTGTGTGTGTGCGTGTGCGTGTGTGTGTGCGTGTGTGTGTGTGTGTGTGTGTGTGTGTGTGTGTGTGTGTGTGTGTGTGTGTGTGTGTGTGTGTGTGTGTGTGTGTGTGTGTGTGTGTGTGTGTGTGTATGTGTGTGTCTGCTATGTAAGGAAACAAGCGGTTACGGGATGAAATTTGTTGCCAAGTGAAGTTAAACAGGCTGTTACCCCCCCCCCCCCTTCTTCATTGCTTGACCCCACTAGTTTGTTGAATATATTTACACCTGTTGCTCCATTACCTTAGCGAATTTAAGACGATTCGCCGTATGCCGATGTTTTGGTGGCGAGCGATAGCGAGGCTGCATTTTATGAGAAACCGACTTTTTTGGAGATATATTTGTAGCGAAACATGCACATATTTAGCTTGAAAGGGGGTCTGGGGAGCATTTTGCTTTATGTTAATGGGACATACTAAATAATATGGTCGAAAATCGCACATTAATCCATCTCACGACCCTCCGTAATAATACAATAGAAAAAAAAAAAAAAACACAATAACCCCCCAAAACGACGGCTCCGAGTGACTGATTGGGGGGTGGGAGAGTGGGGGTGATGGAGGGAGAAGGGGGGGGAGGAGGTGGAAGTGATAGGGGGAGGGAGGTAGAGGGCGAAAGGGGGGGGGGGGGGTGTTTACTGTCGCCGGGATGCAAGCCTGAGTTATGTAGCGGCCTTCTGTCAGGCTTTACCCCCCCTCCCCCCACTTTAGTTAGTTCCGGTCCGTGCTACCGTTACTTAGTCTTAGGGGGGCCGGTGTCACACGAGTGATTTTCCGGTCAATTTTTACGGTCAATTATTCTCTGGCATGTTTTTATTATTATTATTATTAATGATATTATTATTAGTATTTTTCTTTTAATTTGCTCCCTAGATTTCCATCAATCTTTAAGAAATAAAAGTATCCTCAAGACCCACTTACGACATTTAATTTTTACATTTCTCGGTAGAGATATGTCCCGACCGAAGGCCGGTTCCTCCTAAACTACAGGCTCAGTTTCGCTCGCCAGGAAAACAAAAATCGACACATATATGTCACGAAAAGTAGTACAATTTATAAGAAATGGGGCAAGAGGTCTTAAAATCGCCAAACTATTCGGGTGAACGTCATAAAATCTCAAAACAAATGGGGCTAAGCATGAGGGTGAAGCGGGTACAGGAAAATACACCCCATTTTA
>CM064490.1:9705142-9722850 GCA_032716605.1 Paralithodes platypus
CTTGAAAGGGACTCAAGGGGGTGTAATTTTAAGCTTGATGGAGGTCTAGGGAACAAACTAAATACCTCCCCTTAAACAAATGGTCCACAGTTAACCAGAATAAAGTACAAAAGAGCCGTCATCGTAGTGGAGCAGTTAAGTGAATGGAGTGATAAATGGTAGTAAGAAAAATAAAGTAAATAACAAGTATAAGGGAAGTAAAAAGTGGAGTGGTGGTGGTGATGAGTTAAATAAGCCAGACCACTCTGTAGATTAGCGGAATTAAGATGTAACAACCCTTTTTTTAACACACACACACATACACACACACACACACACACACACACACACACTCTCTCTCGCTCTCTCTGAAATACGGAGTGCGAATTAAAGTAATATATAATGTTCACAATAGTATGATCTAGTAGCTGATAAGGCAATCAGAATGCTGGGGTTTATTAATGAAAATATAACTTTACAATATATACAGTATATATATATATATATATATATATATATATATATATATATATATATATATATATATATATACCGGTATATACTGTACTGTATATATATCGGTATATATATATATAGAGATAGATAGATAGATAGATAGATAGAGCGAGAGAGAGAGAGTGTGAGTGTGTGTGTGTGTGTGTGTGTGTGTGTGTGTGTGTGTGTGTGTGTGTGTGAGTGTGTGTGTGTGTGTGTGTGTGTGTGTGTGTGTGTAAGGGAGAAACTGGAAGAATTCGACCTGTTCTTACTAATGGAGCGACGATTGAAGAGATAGGGATTAAAAGTACTTAAATATACTTACAAGACAATAACAAAAACACGTTCATACTCTCTCTCTCTCTCTCTCACACACACACACACACTGGTAAACAGGATGGGCTCCACAGTTCTTGCTCCCCCCTTGATGTATGCCCGGCTGACACGGTAGATCACTAGGTTTGGCCACAGCTTCACAAGGGGGGGGGGGGGGGGAGGAGAGCTTTGAGGAAGAACTAAGGGGTAGAGTTTTAAGGGGAGATGGGCGTATTTATTTGCTTATTTAATTATCATATTATTTTTGTTTCCTCCCTAGACCTCCATCGAGCATATAAAAATACCACCCTAGACTCTCCTTGAAGCTAAATATTACATTTGTTGATAGAAACAAATTCGGGCCAGAGGCCGATTACTACCAAGTTACAGGCTCGCTATCGTTCGTCAGGAAGCTCGCCAGGAAAAAAAGTCGACACCTAAATTGCACTAAAGGTCTTAATATTGACAAATAAATGGGTCGAAAGATCGTAAAATCGCCAAACTAATGGAGCAAACGTCTTAAAATATCTTAACGTATGGGGCCAAACATGATGGAGAAAGGGATCCAAAGAAAACGACCATCCCACTTCAAAGAAAATCAGAGGGGTACAGATAGAGCTTTGAAGACGAAAACACGAAGGGGGGTAGTTTTTAAAGGAAGGACTACAGGTAAAGCTAAGCTGTCTGTCTGTTAAGGGGAGATTTCCACTTGAGGGATTTTTTTCTTGACCCCTTTCTCCCTCATGTTTAGCCCCATTGTTTTTGATATTTTAAGACGTTTGCCCCATTAGTTTGGCGATTTTAAGAACTTTCACCCCATTTTTATCAATTTTAAGACTTCGTGCCATTTAAGTGTCGATTTTTTTCCAGGCGAGCGATAGCGAGCCTGTGATTTAAGAGGAGCCGGCCGAATTTTCTACCGAAAAATGTACAAATTTATCTTGAAAAGGGGTCTAGGGGCTGTAATGTTAAGCTTGATGGAAGTCTAGCGAACTAACTAAAAACCTCCCCTTAAGCGAAGGGATAGAGCTTTATGGTAGGACTAAAGGGTAGAGCTTTGACATATAAATATAGGGTAGAGCTTTGGATAAAAACTGAGGGTTAGAGCTTTGAAGACCAACAGGGGGGTAGAGCTTTGAAGAAGAAGAAGACGTAAGGGGTAGAGCTTTGAAGAAGAAGACGTAAGGGGTAGAGCTTTGAAGAAGACGTAAGGGGTAGAGCTTTGAAGAAGAAGACGTAAGGGGTAGAGCTTTGAAGAAGAAGACGTAAGGGGTAGAGCTTTGAAGAAGAAGACGTAAGGGGTAGAGCTTTGAAGAAGAAGACGTAAGGGGTAGAGCTTTGAAGAAGAAGAAGACGTAAGGGGTAGAGCTTTGAAGAAGACGTAAGGTGTAGAGCTTTGAAGAAGAAGAAGACGTAAGAGGTAGAGCTTTGAAGAAGAAGACGTAAGGGGTAGAGCTTTGAAGAATACATAAGGGGTAGAGCTTTGAAGAAGAAGATGTAAGAGGTAGAGCTTTGAAGAAGAAGACGTAAGGGGTAGAGCTTTGAAGAAGAAGACGTAAGGGGTAGAGCTTTGAAGAAGAAGAAGACGTAAGGGGTAGAGCTTTGAAGAAGACGTAAGGGGTAGAGCTTTGAAGAAGACGTAAGGGGTAGAGCTTTGAAGAAGACGTAAGAGGTAGAGCTTTGAAGAAGAAGAAGACGTAAGGGGTAGAGCTTTGAAGAAGAAGATGTAAGGGGTAGAGCTTTGAAGAAGAAGACTTAAGGGGTAGAGCTTTGAAGAAGACGTAAGGGGTAGAGCTTTGAAGAAGAAGACGTAAGGGGTAGAGCTTTGAAGAAGAAGACGTAAGAGGTAGAGCTTTGAAGAAGACGTAAGGGGTAGAGCTTTGAAGAAGAAGAAGACGTAAGGGGTAGAGCTTTGAAGAAGAAGACGTAAGAGGTAGAGCTTTGAAGAAGAAGACGTAAGGGGTAGAGCTTTGAAGAAGAAGATGTAAGGGGTAGAGCTTTGAAGAAGAAGACTTAAGGGGTAGAGCTTTGAAGAAGACGTAAGGGGTAGAGCTTTGAAGAAGACGTAAGGGGTAGAGCTTTGAAGAGTACAAAGGAGTACAAAGGAGTACAAAGGAAATCAAGCAACAACAGATCTAGTGACCCTTCTAGGTTGCTTGTCCTCCAAAACACTGAGGATCAAGTGTCCAAACATTGGTTTAGAGTGGGTAAGGGAACATTGGAAAGGGAACTACTGCCCTGCCACTAACGTGGCAGGACTAGGAAGTTAGTAGGGGACATATGGGTTAGTAACTGAGGGGAGGATAAAGTTATTCATTTACAAACGCAGTCAGTCGCGGGTTTGATGCGAGATATTTGTCTAGGCGGAATTTAAATGAATCAACGGTGCTGCAGTCTATAACGTCTCGGGGAAGCCCATTCCACAAGTTGACAACTCGATTGAAGAAGAAATTCTTAGATTCGTGCGAGTTAAAAGATTTACCAATAATTTTGCAACCGTTTCCCCGCGTGTAATTAGATTGGTCGATAGTGAAGTACTTACTACAGTTCATATTGTCGATGCCTTTGATGATTTTGAACACTTGAATTAAGTGCCTCTTAATCTGCGCTGGGTTAAAGGAAATAGATTTAATTCTCTAAGACGCTCTTCGTATGGTTTGTTCTTTAGGCTAGGTATCATTTTGGTAACTCTACGTTGAACTCGTTCTAGCTTTTTTTTATCTTTTTTGGTAATAAGGGCACCAGGATTGAACGCAGTATTCCAGAAGAGGGCGGAAGAAGAAGAAGACGTAAGGGGTAGAGCTTTGAAGAAGAACTGTAGAGAATAACAAAAGGAAAACGGGGGAAAAACTGGGGAGTGGAGCTTTCACAAAACACAATGGTTAGAACTCTTAACCCATGCAGTACCAGGGACGTTCTTTTCAAAATATTCTGACGAGTATGACACGATTTTATTCAGCTTAGGAAGGACCTCTAGCCGTGAATAAGGCTTCAAACTATCTCAGAAAACCCTTGTAACGACCACAGATCCTTCCTTAGCTGCCTGATATCGTCTAAATATAGCCAGAATAAAAGCTAACACACGTCGCTGGTACTCAAAGGGTTAAGGAGAAACATGTCACGGGGAAAGAGATTCGAGGTTTATTATAGTTAATGAAGAACACAGAGAGAGTGGTCTGTTTTTCTGGACCCCCTTCTCTCTCATGTTTTAGCCCATTTAGTTTCCAGATTTTAAGACGTTTACGCCATTATTTTCCAGATTTTAAGACCTTTCACCCCATTTCTTTGTCAATATTAAGACCGTTCGTTCAATTTAGGTGTCGATATTGTTCCTGACGAGCGATAGCGAGCCTGTAATATAATAGTAACCGGCCTCCGGCCGGGACATTTCTATATCGAAAAATGTACAAATTTATCTTGAAGGGGTGTCTTGGGGATGTATTTTTTAAAGTTTGATGGAGGATTAGGGAGCAAACTAAAAAATATATATATAAAGATAAAACCGGGACATTTCTATATCGAAAAATGTACAAATGATCTTGAAGGGGTGTCTTGGGGATGTTTTTTTTTGTTTAAAGTTCGATGGAGGTCTAGGGAGCAAACTAAAAAAATATATATACATAAAGATAAAATAATAAGCAAATAAATACGCCCATTCCCACCAACCTTTAACTGTCTTCGTGGTGCGATGTATAAGGTGTTAATTTTCGGTGTGAGCATCCTGGGTTAGAGTCCACGGACTGCCACATGTGTTTGTAAATTTCATTAATCGATTTTAGGAGTATGGTTGGTTGTTGGAAGGAACATAATAAGGAAATACACAAGCACATTAGAGTTTATTAGGAAAGTGCCTGTTGTCCATTCTTCTTCTCGTCCACTGGGTATCTGCTTACTTTGTCATATTTTTATCTTGGTTTTCTTTGATATTTTTATGCTGTCTCTCTCTCTCTCTCTCTCTCTCTCTCTCTCTCTCTCTCTCTCTCTCTCTCTCTCTCTCTCTCTCTCTCTCTCTCTCTCTCTCTCTCTCTCTCTCTCTCTCTCGCTATCCCTCTCTCTCTCTCTCGCTATCCTATCTATC
This sequence comes from Paralithodes platypus, assembly GCA_032716605.1. NCBI lineage: Eukaryota > Metazoa > Arthropoda > Malacostraca > Decapoda > Lithodidae > Paralithodes > Paralithodes platypus. The sequence goes on from CM064490.1 coordinate 9,710,010, forward strand.
TAATATATCTCTATCTATCTCTATCTATCTATCTATCTATCTATCTGTGTCTGTCTGTCTGTTACAGTTTTTACTCAATATGCTTGGAAATGAAGCAAAAGAAATTGATATTGACATTAATATTAATAAATCATCATGCATGTATTTCAAAGACAATAAAGATACAAACTTAAAGCCAAAGTTGATGCTATGTAGAGAGATATTGAATGTTGTTAATGAACAAAAGTATCTAGGGTTTATAATAGATGATAATTTAAATAATGACAAAGACGTAATTAGGTGTCGTAACAAGTTTTATAATGAATTTAATTGTATTTTACGTAAATTTTCTAATGTTAATGTTAGGGTTTTTACTCAGTTGTTCCAAAGTTACTGCTCAAGTTTTTATGGTTCTGAATTATGTTTTTTTAACAAAAAGTGCAAACTTCCTCTTAAGCAATTTGCAATTGGTTACCACAAAGCAATAAAGAAAATGCTGAAATTAAAATATTGGGAAAGTAATCATCATGCATGTGAATTGGCTGGACTAATGACATTTAATCATTTAATGAATTGGTTAAAAATTAGATTTGTTCACAAATGTCTCCTAAAACCTTGCAAGTTTTTACAGAAATGTTTATTAAACCTTAATGAATACCTATCGTTAGGAAAGGAAGTTAACCATATCCTATTACATGAATATGACGTATCAGATTTGAAAACTAATGATATAAATGCTATCAAGTCAAGAATTATGTTTGTACAAAACCATGAACCTAGAATGCGGTAATGTATGAGGTTACTGTTATCTCTATTGTATATATGTAAAAAGTTAATTGTGTTGCCTTTTATGAAATAAAGATTTGAGTCTGAGTCTATCTGTATATATGTAAAATGTTACCATGTAACCTTTTATGAAATAAAGAATTAACTATCTCTCTCTCTCTCTCTCTCTATACTCTCTCTCTCTCTCTCTCTCTTCTCTCTCTCTCTCTCTCTCTCTCTCTCTCTCTCTCTCTCTCCTCTCTCTCTCTCTTCTCTCTCTTCTTTCTCTCTCCTTCTTCTTCTCTTCTCTTCTCTTCTCTTCCTCTTCTCTCTCTCTTCTCTTCTCTTCTCTCTCTTTCTTCTCTTCCTCTCTCTTCTTTCTCTTCTCTTTCTATTCTTTCTCTTCTCTTCTTTCTCTTCTCTCTTCTCTTCTCTTTCTCTTCTTTCTCTTCTCTTCTCTTCTCTCTCTTCTCTTCTTTCTCTTCTCTTCCTCTTCTCTTCCTCTCTTCTCTCTCTCTTTCTTTTCCTCTTCTCTTCTCTTCTCTTCTCTTCTCTTCTCTTCTCTTCTCTTCTCTTCTCTTCTCTTCTCTTCTCTTCTCGTAGTTATATATTCTCCCACTATTCTGAAGCGTCAGCACATGAAAGCCTTTTTGTCCCCCGACCCCATTGTTTAACAAAGCGGAGGTCACAATAACAGACGGGCTAGGGGATAATTAAATTGTTTGTGACCATGGACATCATAATGGCTCTTACTGCGCATGATCACCAATGACTCGCATGACGACCCAGAGTAAAATTATGTACATTTTTTTTTTTTTTTATTTGTTTCTCTCTCTCTCTCTCTCTGTCTCTGTCTCTGTCTCTGTCTGTCTCTCTGTCTCTGTCTCTGTCTCTGTCTGTCTGTCTGTCTGTCTGTCTGTCTGTCTGTCTGTCTGTCTGTCTGTCTGTCTGTCTGTCTGTCTGTCTGTCTGTCTGTCTGTCTGTCTGTCTGTCTGTCTGTCTGTCTGTCTGTCTGTCTGTCTGTCTGTCTGTCTGTCTGTCTGTCTGTCTGTGTGGGAATTTCTTAGTTACAAAGAAGTCTGGGAAGGCGTTTTCGCTAGCCTAGGGGGCAAACTAAACTACATTGCTCGAATATGGCAATCAAACGCAAGCCAAATCCGCAATAATAATCATCAAAGAAACTATCATACTAACCCTCCAGCTATATTAGACGATTCTGTGCAGCTTAGATAGGATCGTTGGTCATTTCCTGTACCGAGAGGCGACCTTCTTCAACCCTCTCCGATATGATGCCTATATACTTAGACGGATACCATCAGGGGTATTTAGAAAACCAGCTTCAAGAAGGATCTTTGGTTAGCTGTAGAAAAAAACCGGGGATAATTAAGATACTTCGAAGCCCTTCATTGCTTGCTGGAGAGGCGACCCTTCTTCAACTTAATACAATCGTCTAAATAGAGCTAGAATTAAATGAAAAAGACGTCTCCGGTACAGAAGGGGTTAAACAGATATAAATTTAAGGAGGCATATTATATATTTGTTGGTCGATTTTTTTTTTTCACTTTTTATATAGCCTAAGTTTTTTTTTTTTTTTTTTTTTTTTTTTTTTTTTCCCCTCCCAAGATCTCCCTCAAGCTTAAGGGGAGATTTCCACTTGAGGGATTTTTTTCCTTGACTCCTTTCTCCCTCATGTTTAGCCCCATTGCTTTTCTAATTTTAAGACGTTCGCCCCATTATGTTGACGATTTTAAGAACTTTCGACCCATTTCTGTCAATTTTAAGACCTTTCGTGCCATTTAGGTGTCGATTTTATCCTGGCGAGCGACAGCGAGCCTGTAATTTAAGAGAAACCAGCTTTCAGCCGGGACATTTTTTCTACCGAAAAATTTACAACTTTATCTTGAAAAGGGCTCAAGGGGGTGTAATCTTAAGCTTGATGGATCTCTATATTAATATAGAGACCAAACTAAAAACCTCCCCTTAAAAAATACCCCTAAGACCCCTCATCGAGAATTTGTGTTTAAATGTTTTCTCCTAAATTACATGCTCGCTATCGCTCGCCAGGAAAACATCGACACCTATATGGCAGAAAAGGTCTTAACATCGTCAAACTAATGGATCTAACGTCTTAAAATCTATAAAACTAATGGGGCTAAACATGAGGAAAAAGAAAGTCCCGAAAAACCAACTACCTCCCCCTTAAAGCCACTTGCGTGTAAACAAACCTTATCTGTGGACAGCGGCTCAAGCTAAGTCTGGCTCAGTTTACGTCGACAAACAAATATACAAACAAATAGAGGTTGGTACCGTATAGAGATCCTGGAGTAAAGCCGGAGTTACACGAGGCCTTTTTCGAGCACTTTTTACGGTCAATTATGGTCTGGAAGCTTCAAAAAGTACACTTTATCAGAATTCAGCCCCCTAACATAATCTACCTTCAGTCTAGTTACCGATACCAGTGCGAAAATGTCCCGAAATAATACGAGAACAAACTTGCTCATGGAAAATTGACGGAAAAAGCGCTCGTGTGACGGCGGCTTAAGAGAGATTGGCCATCTATATTTTTGGGCGCCATTATGTATGTATGTATCAAGATGTTTTGTATAGACCTTGGTATGTATGTAATATGTAATATATGTATGTATGAATGTATGTATGTACTCGGGCACATACCCCATTGCTAGGGGTAGCCGACTCGAGGCAGAGCCCGAATAGAAACATTAAAATCAATTAAAAATAGAAAATTCACACACATCTAGGTCACCCAGGAAAAGACTCCGAGACCAAGGATCATGAGGGATGTAGAGGATATTATTACTGTGTTTCATCATACTTTCAATCTGTCCGCTTGTCTGTATATCAATCATCGGCACGTTTATCTATACATCGGCACATTTATCTATACATCGGCACATTTTTCTATATACATCGGCACATTTATCTTGACATCGGCACATTTATCTATTCATCGGCACATTTATCTATCCATCGGTTTATATAATGTTTTACGGTATATCATTAGCTGTTGTATGTACTTGTTTGTCTTTCTGTCATCTTTATCGGTCTGTCATTCTGTCTATATTTAACTGTCTGTCATGTTATCCATCTATATCTACTGTGTCTGTGTATCTGCGTTTCCATATCTATAATTTTATCTCCATATATCTACATTATATCTGTCTATACATCTGTTCTACCAGTTTTATCTGGCTGTCTACGTGTCCTGTCTGTCTGTCTGTCTGTCTATAATATTCTGGCTACCTCTTTCACCAGTATCTCTTGAGTATATGGTCACTCCCTATCACCACGCCCGTTTTTTGCGCCCATATCTGTCTCCCCCCGCCCACATTCCCCGCGTACCGTACCCCTCTATATCCCAGTCCTACCTCCCGACCCATAGCCCTCTTTTTTGTTTTACCTCGAAACCTCCGTACTACACAACCCCCCCCCCCCTCACTTTTTGCCCCTCTCCCCCTCTGCTTCCTTAACCTCTTCAGTATTCGAGGACGCATTTCTTCGTCTTATACTCGCTATCAGTAAACAATTTTTTTTAGTTTAGGAAGGAATTATAGAAGTCAGAGGGTGCGAACCAATGTATTATTATGTTTTTGACACCAACCAACTTCACATCTATAAAACATCAATTATATAACAGTCATCCACATTATTCCATCATCAGTCTGAAGTTTCCGACACCTATGCAAAAGATTCCATTAATGTTGCCGGAATTATATTATTAACCATGGAAAATTGCCGACCCAAGCTCTCGTGTGCTACCCCCCTTAACCCCTTCTGTACCGGTGATGTACTTTTCATTATATTCGGGCAACTTTTAGACTATTTTGTTAAGCTTAGGAAGGACGCCTATCCATTAAGAGGCTGCAAACTATCTCAATTCATCCCTTTAGCTACCATATATCTTTTCTAAACTTCATGAAATTGTCTAAATGTAGCTGAAATCAAATATAAAAGACGTTGCCGGTACAGAAGGGGTTAAAGCCTTGGCCCTATCTGTGCCTCCCGCAGAGCAGATGACAGGGGTCGCGGTATTTACCCTCGCACGGCCTTGTTTTCGTGAGTGTCGATGGTAATCTTGGGATCCCCTGACTGCCGACCCATATCTCCTCCTCCCATGGTACCCCCCCCCCCCTCTCCATTCCTACCCCCTCCCACCCCTCCTTCCATGGTACCCCCCCCTCCCCCTCCTACCCCACACCACCCCCATCACCACCCCTCCTTCCATGGTACCCAAGCCCCTCCTACCCTCCTGCCATGGCACCCCCCCCCCCCTCACTACCCCCTCACACCCCTCCTTCCATGGTAACCAAGCCCCTCCTACCCCCTCCTTCCATGGTACCCCTATCCCCTCACACCCCTCCCTCCTTTCCCCCTCTCCACCCCTCTTCCATGGTACCCCCCCCCCCCCTCCCCCCCTTCTACCATGTCTTCCTATGCCCACCCTTCCTTGCCCCTCCTCCCCTGCCTCCGATACATTCCACGGCCGTCTCTATTGTTTGTTGTTCTATGTGTATGAAGGAAACCAAAGGCCGGTTGCCTGTAACGAGTGTCTCCCCCAAAGCCAAAACAATGACAAGAGAGCACAATTCAAGGGACTTTGGGGTCAAAATGCCTGGACACTAAAAGATTAAAGTAGTCTTAAGTCATAGGATGAAGGAAATATTGATTGTGGGAAAAGGTTCCAGAGTTCACTTGTTGAGTAGAAGAAATATTGACCGTACTGAGAAGGTCGTGCTCTGACTCATTATACTGCGATCTCAATTCCACTGCGATCTCAATTTACTAACTGGAGGGATTAAGGGGAGGTTTTTAGTTTGGTCCGTAGATATCCTTCAAGCTTAAGATTACCGGTACACCCCCTTGAGCCCCTTTCAAGATAAATTTGTAAATTTTTCGGTAGAAAAATGTCCCGGCTGAAAGCCGGTTCCTCTTACATTACAGGCTCGCTATCGCTCGCCAGGATAAAATCGACACCTAAATGGCACGAAAGGTCTTAAAATTTACAGAAATGGGTTGAAAGTTCTTAAAATCGTCAAAATAATGGGGCAAACGTCTTAAAATTAGAAAAACAATGGGGCTAAACATGAGCGAGAAAGGAGTCAAGAAAAAATCCCTCAAGTGGAAATCTCCCCTTAAGACGGTCGTTCTCATTCTATTTCCCACTCCACCCCTTCCTTTCCATACCTCCTCTCCAATCATCCTCCCCATTCTAACTCCCCACTCTTCTCTTCTCTCCTCCTCTCCAATCCTCCCCATTCTAACTCCCCACTCTTTCTCTTCTCTCCTCCTCCCCACTCCCTCCTTGCCAATCCTCCTCCACATTCTAACTCCCAGAGAGAGAGAGAGAGAGAGTAATATCTTAAGCCATCTATCACATCCTTATCTCTGTCAACTTTTCCCACACTTTGTCCCTACTAATCTCTCTCTCTATCTATATCTATCTATCTATCTATCTATCTATCTATCTATCTATCTATCTATCTATCTATATCTCTCTCTCTCTCTCTCTCTCTCTCTCTCTCTCTCTCTCTCTCTCTCTCTCTCTCTCTATCTATCCCAAACCCAATCAGTATAGTCTGATCATTATCAAGTACCATTGAATACTGTATACCGTAATGTGTTGACAATCTTCAACAATGTCTACATACTTTCGTAAATGTTCAATCAAAACATTATAGAAGAATATATACATTTGTTATGCTAAAAAAAGAATACAAAGCTAATTTTGGATGCACTTATTTGTGTTACACTTATTAAACAAATAAAATTCAGTCTAAAAATAGAAAGTCATCATTTTATTGGAGCTGAATCAGATATTTAAGTAGACACATGAAGTAAGAAAACACAAAAATACTAGTAATTCCTTGTTATTAATCGGGCAGACGAACGTGGACGGAAAACTGAAGAACAAGAATGAGCTAAGAAAAAGAATGAGCATATGAGAAAAAAAAATGAGCATATGAAAAAGAATGAGCATATGAAAAAGAATGAGCATATGAAAAAAAATGAAGCTAAGAAAAAGAATGAGCATATGAAAAAGAATGAGCATATGAAAAAAATGAAGCTAAGACAAAGAATGAGCATATGAAAAAGAATGAGCATATGAAAAAACATGAAGCTAAGAAAAAGAATGAGCATATGAAAAAGAATGAGCATATGAAAAAGAATGAGCATATGAAAACGAATGAGCATATGAAAAAGAATGAGCATATGAAAAAGAATGAGCATATGAAAACGAATGAGCATATGAAAAAGAATGAGCATATGAAAACGAATGAGCATATGAAAAAGAATGAACATATGAAAAAGAATGAGCATATGAAAACGAATGAGCATATGAAAAAGAATGAGCATATGAAAACGAATGAGCATATGAAAAAGAATGAGCATATGGAAACGAATGAGCATATGAAAACGAATGAGCATATGAAAACGAATGAGCATAGGAAAAAGAATGAGCATATGAAAACGAATGAGCATATGAAAACGAATGAGCATATGAAAAAGAATGAGCATATGAAAACGAATGAGCATATGAAAAAGAATGGGCTTATGAAAAAGAATGAGCATATGAAAAAGAATAAGGATATGAAAAAGAATGGGCTTATGAAAACGAATGAGCATATGAAAACGAATGAGCATATGAAAAAGAATGAGGCTAAGAAAGAAGGACTCGCCTAAGATACGAGAATGAGCCTAAGGAAATAGAATGAGCTTAAGGGGGGTGACCTGCTTTTTGTTATTTCTCTCCTTTTCTCTTTCTCTGGCTTGTATCCATTCGGCCCCATTCAGCCAACTATTTTAAGACGTTTATCCCCATCTAGGTGTCAATTTCTTCCTGGCGAGCGATAGCGAGCCAGCATTATATGAAGAAATCCGGCTTCGCCGGAGACATATTTCTATCGAAAAATGTACAAATTTAGCCTGCTGTCAAACAAAAATAAAAAATATGCTGGCTCGCTACCGCTCACCAGTAAAAAATTGACACCTGGATGGGGATAAACGTTTTAAAACAGTAGGCTGAATGGGGCCAAATGGATACAAGCCAGAGAAAGATAGAAAAGGACAGAACAAAAACAGGTTACCCCCCTTAAGAAGAAGAATTACCCTAGAAAAAAAAAAAATTAGCGTAAGAAAAAGAATGAGCCTAAGGAAAAGAATGAGCCTAAGAAAAAGAATGAGCCTAAGGAAAAGAATGAGCCTAAGAAAAAGAATGAGCCTAAGGAAAAGAATGAGCCTAAGAAAAAGAATGAGCCTAAGGAAAAGAATGAGCCTAAGAAAAAGAATGAGCCTAAGGAAAAGAATGAGCCTAAGGAAAAGAATGAGCCTAAGGAAAAGAATGAGCCTAAGGAAAATAATGAACCTCAGACCTTACGTTAAAATGGCACCCCAAATAATGAAACCAGCGATAAGAAACTGAGCCTATGATGAACGAAGGACTTAGGAGAGACCCCGAGAGATAAATTGGTGGCGATATGAGACGCTTGAAAGAAGAAGAAAATTAATAAAAAATACAGGAGCGAAGTAGTTATGAAGAGAAAATGTATGAGAGAAGATGGCTTTAAGGGGGTAGGGTCTATTTATTAGTATATTTAGTTATTTATTTTATATATTTATATATATATATATATATATATATATATATATATATATATATATATATATATATATATATATATATAATTGTTTTAGTTTCTTTTCTAGACCTCCATCAAGCTTAATATAGTATTCTCAAGATCCCCCTTCAAGATAATTGTGTACATTTTTTGGTAGAAAAAAATTCTCGGCCAAAAGCCGGTTTCTTCAAAATTACAGGCCCGCTATCGCTCGCCAGGAATATAATCGACACCTAAATGGCATGAAAGGTCTTGATATTGATCAATAGATGAGACGACAGGTTTTAAAATGTACAAACTAGTGGGGGCTAATGGAGCTAAACATGAGGGAGAAGGGAGTCCAGAAAAAACAGTACCTTCCCCTTAATCCGTTCAGTGTAGTGGGGTATTTTATCATTATTGTCTCGCTAACACAAAACTATCATTTCAGATAAGGTAAGACCTCTCATTATCAAGAGTCTCAATCAGATTTATTCACACACACAAACACTCTCTCTCTCTCTCTCTCTCTCTCTCTCTCTCTCTCTCTCTCTCTCTCTCTCTCTCTCTCTCTCTCTCTCTCTCTCTCTCTCTCTCTCTCTCTCTCTCTCACACCATTCCACATCGGAGCAATAGGCCATAAAAACCCAGTCTTCCACACTTGACTGGGGCAGGAATTTTGGCCTGTGCTTATTCTTTATTATTTTCTCAAATTTATGACTAGATTACCTCGGAAATTATATCCAGGGCTTTTAGTTTATATTCGGTTTTTGTTTGGTTTTTCTATTTTTATTGGGCCTCCTTAGCTTGAAATTGGTTTGCGCGCGCGCGCGCACACACACACACACACACTCTCACTCACTCACTCACTCACTCACTCACTCACTCACTTCTCTTCTCTTCTCTTCTCTTCTCTCGTCTCTTATTCCTCTCCCTCCTACTTATTTTTTCCTCTTCCTCTCCTCTCCTCTCCGCCACACACAGACACACACACACACTCTCTTCTCTTCTCTCGTCTCTTATTCCTCTCCCTCCTACTCATCTTCTCTTCCTCCTCCTCTCCTTTCCTCTCCTCTCCTCTCCGCCTTCTTCTTTGCTATCCTTTTCTCTACCTCGTAGTCAATAGATTAATCGTTTTAGATATCCAAACTGCCCCGTAAGGACCAATAGGTCTGTTGCAGTTTGTTCTCCTTTGTATTCCTCCTCCTCCTCACCTCTCTTCCCCTTCCTCCTCTTCCAATCTGCATCACCACCCCTCCCCTCCCCTCCCCTATTGTTCCGTATGAAAGGCCTGCCCCATACTTTATTACCCATAACCTCCTCCCCACTCCTCCTGTGCCCAACCCACAACACCCATTCTACCTGTACCCATACCCACCACTGTGACTATACCCTCCTGCTGTGGCTGCCCATCACTGTATTTTTTTTTTTTTTGTACAGCTGAGGGTAAATTGTCATGTTTCTAACTTTGTTACTCAGCTATAAGGTAGATTTTGTAGCGAAATATGATGTTAATTATGAAAACTTGGCATTAATACGACACACAGTCATAGTAGTTTCATATATTTTCGTTAAGTATCGAGAAATCAGCTACTAAGGGATTCAATTTACCATCAGCTGGAACAAAATAGCGTATAGACTGTTCATCTCAACCAGGCGAAAATAGGGCGTGTCTTTATATCTATGTTCTCTTCGCTCTACTCTGTTCTCAATTCGGGTTTGTCTATACTCTCGTCAGATCAACACTATCCTTTCCATTCCTTATAACACTATCCTTTTCATCCTTTATAACACTATCCTTTCTATCCCTCTTACTTTACCTACAGATCAACACTATCCTTTCTATCCCTTATATTATTTACCAACAGATCAACACTATCCTTTCCATCCCTTATATATTTACCAACAGATCAACACTATCCTTTACATCCCTTATATTTTACCAACAGATCAACACTATCCTTTTTATCCCTTATATATTTACCAACAGATCAACACTATCCTTTCCATCCCTTATATATTTACCAACAGATCAACACTATCCTTTCCATCCCTTATATATTTACCAACAGATCAACACTATCCTTTACATCCCTTATATATTTACCAACAGATCAACACTATCCTTTCCATCCCTTATATATTTGCCAACAGATCAACACTATCCTTTCCATCCCTTATATATTTACCAACAGATCAACACTATCCTTTCCATCCCTTATATTATTTACCAACAGATCAACACTATCCTTTCCATCCCTTATATTATTTACCAACAGATCAACACTATCCTTTACATCCCTTATATATTTACCAACAGATCAACACTATCCTTTACATCCCTTATATATTTACCAACAGATCAACACTATCCTTTCCATCCCTTATATTATTTACCAACAGATCAACACTATCCTTTACATCCCTTATATATTTACCAACAGATCAACACTATCCTTTACATCCCTTATATATTTACCAACAGATCAACACTATCATTTACATCCCTTATATTATTTACCAACAGATCAACACTATCATTTACATCCCTTATATTATTTACCAACAGATCAACACTATCCTTTACATCCCTTACATTATTTACCTTTCCTGGACCATCCCCCAACCCTTTCCACCCTCTCCCTCAGGCGTACCCCTCCTATTCATTATCAGTTTGGCGTCTATGGGGAGACTTAGGTTGTATCTCTTTCCATTATCCGCCATGTTGTCTCCTACCTTAGTCACCCTCCATGAGTATTTTTATGAAAGTGATTTGTGCATAATGCATCTCCAAATCGTATGTCGATATCACACGAGCGCTTTTTCCGGCGATTTTCTAAGAGCAATTTTTTTTTTCTCGCCAATAATTCCAGGCGTATTACATTTCTCTCTCTCTCTCTCTCTCTCTCTCTCTCTCTCTCTCTCTCTCTCTCTCTCTCTCTCTCTCTCTCTCTCTCCTCTCTCTCCTCTCTCTCCTCTCTCTCTCTCTCTCTCTCTCTCTCTCTCTCTCTCTCTCTCTCTCTCTCTCTCTCTCTCTCTCTCCTTAATGCATATAATACTCTTATGGTGGGATATAAGTTTGGAGTGTGATTTTTAGATATCTACTGTACTATCTGTATGATCATCATTTATTATTGAAAAATGGAAGTAGTAAAGCATTGTAAATAGTATCATTACCATTATTATTAGTAGTTGTATTAAGGTTTTTATTATGATTTATTATTATTGTTGTTGCTATTCTCATTGTTGTTGTTTTACTGTTTAATCATGCTGTTGCCTTTCTTGGGGTTGTTGTTGTTGTTGTTGTTGCTATTCTCATTGTTGTTTCACTGTTTAATCATGCTGTTGTCTGTCTTGCTGTTGATGTTGTTGTTGTTGTTGTTGTTGCTATTCTCATTGTTGTTGTTTTACTGTTTAATCATGTTGTTGCCTTTCTTGGGGTTTTTGTTGATGTTGTTGTCGTCGTCACTGGAACTGCACACACACACACACACACACACACACACACACACACACACACACACACACACACACACACACACACACCATGACCTGAACGCACACACACATGTTTTTCCTGGACGTAATCTATGAGTTCCGCGACATAACTTAGCTTACCAGCCTCTAATCCACCCCCCCCCCACCCCCCCTACCCCCAGCCACCACCCCACCATTAAAGGGGCTAGTGCTTGTTTGGGGGGTCTACTAATTCATTTATTTATATAATTTAAGTTTCCTCGTTAGACCTTCATCAAGCTTTAAAAAAACACCCCCTATTCCCCCTTTCAAGATATATTTGTACATTTTTCGGTAGAAGAAATTTCCGGCCGATGGCCGGTTCCTTAAAAAAATCACAGGCTCGCTTTCGCTCGCCAGGAAAAATCGACACCTAAATGGCACGAAATGGCTTAATATTGACATAGTAATGGGAAAAAAAACAAAAGTCTCAAAATATCCAAATTAGATTACTAACGTCTTACAATCGCAACACTAATGGAGCTAAACATGAGGGAGAAGGGGGTCCAGAAAAAGTAAGTACCTCCCCCTTAAGACCTTTTGTGCACGGTTATTTAGTGAGCAACTGTGCAGCGTTCAAACACTAATGTATCTTATTTATCTAATGTATCTAATGTATCTATTGTATCTTATGTATCTAATGTATCTTATGTATCTAATGTATCTAATGTATCTTATGTATCTTATGTATCTTATGTATCTTATGTATCTTATGTATCTTATGTATCTAATGTATCTAATGTATCTAATGTATCTATTGTATCTAATGTATCTAATGTATCTAATGTATCTAATGTATCTTATTTTGTGTCTTTTGCAGGTACGGGATGCATGGCTACTACTATCACGTCCAGAAGGTATATATCGCGTTTCTTTGGTACAGTATCGCATCTGTTTGTATCACTGCCACATTCATTTGTATCACTACCACATTTGCTTGCAATTCTACCATATTTGTTTCCACAGTA
>CM064490.1:9722950-9780656 GCA_032716605.1 Paralithodes platypus
GTGGTACAGGGTTACATTAAAAGTACATGATGATACAGGATATACGACGCGTTTCACTGGACGACCAGCTTATCACTTAAGGCAGGAATGATATAAAAGGTAAACAGGAAGGGTATATAGAGAGTGTGGAGGATCAGAGGAGGCGGAAACAGGGGGCAAAGTCTGCTATATTGGTGGAAAGGGAAAACTAGGAGAGAAGAAAAGGGGGTAACCGCTTCATAAACACGCATGCGCACTGGATGCGGTGTGGTGGGTCGATAGGTGGGGTTCCGAAGCTGATTGCCTGTCGTGTCGAGGGGGCGTGGCCCTAAGTTGTGTGGCGCCTGCAGAACGAAAAGCTGGAAGGAGGTAGCGCGGGGGGCTGCGTCAAAGCAACCGGGGGTGCCGAGGAGTGGTGGGTTAGGATCCTTTAGGGTAGTGCCTTTTGGCAGAAGGAAGGAATCTGAAGGTCCAGAGTTTTGGATTGTATGATGTTGGGATGTAAAGGCTTTGGATATATAAAAGCTCGAGTATAGGTAATCTCCTTGGGTCCACTTTCTTTATCCGAGTATGTTGTGGTGTGTTTCTCTAACTCGTTTGCGTGTGAGGTGACGGGTGTTTTAGGGGTGAGATAGTGGTCCCTCCCTTGATGGCTTCCAGTCCTGAAGGTGAAAGAGTTACAACGACGACGTGAAAGAACGAGTCTGCGTCATACCAATATAGGAATGAGGTCCACAGTCCTCATAATTACAGGTATGTTGGTAAATGACGTGATCGTCGGTCATCGGGCTCTTTATCTTGGTGGAGGCTGGTTTGTTGCGGAGAACGAGGTTGGAGGTCTTGGGGGATTTGTAATAAATTATTAATTTGATTTTGTTTTCCGGAAAACAAAATCAAATTAATAATTTATTACAAATCCCCCAAGACCTCCAACCTCCGTTTCTCCGCAACAAACCCAGCCCTCCACCAACCGATACAGCAGCCCGCGATGACCGACGATCACGGGCATTTACCAACATACCTGTAATTTATGAGGACTGTGGACCTCATTCCTATATTGGTAGTGACGCAGACTCGTCCTTTGTTTCACGTCGTTTAACTCTTCACCTTCAGGCTGGAGCCATCACAGACCACTATCTCACCCCTAACCACCCCTCCACCTCACACGCAACGAGTTAGGAGAAACACACCACCATACTCGAATAAAGAAAGTGACCCAAGGAGATTACCTATACTCCGAAGCTTTAGATATCCAAGGCCCCTTACCTCCCAACATCAACAACCAAACTCTTGACCTTCATATCCTTTCCTTCTGCCAAAAGGCACTACCCTACAGGACCTAACACCCCTCCATCGCCCCCCGGTGGCCGCCTTGACGCAGCCCCCCGCGCTACCTCCTTCAGCTTCGTCTTCTGCAGCGCCACACAACTTAGGGCCACGCCCCTCGACACGCAGCCAATCAGCTTCGACGCCCAACCTATCGACCACCATCCCGCATCCAGTGCGCATTGCGTGAAGCGGTTTACCCCCTTTTTCTCTCTCTAGTTTTCCCTTTCCACCAATAGCAGACCTTTTGCCCCCTGTTTTTTCCGCCTCCTCTGATCCTCCACCCTCTATCTATACCCTTCCTGTTTACCTTTTATATCATTCCTTGCCTTCACTTGATAATGCTGGTTGTCCAGTGAAACGCGGTCCGTATATCCTGTTATCATCATGTACTTCAATGTCACCCTGTACCACGATGCATTTTCGTCATTTCCTTCCTCCACTTCCTGCCACCCAGCGACAAACTCATCCAGAGACCTGGATAACTTTGAATAATAAAATTTTCCAACGCATAAATTGCCATTTCTTTCAACCTCGTATGGTATATACGAAAATTGTATTACGCTTGCCTTTTAACCAACGATATATATATAGTATATGCTATATATCTTTGTCCTTTCTTCTCCTCCAATGTTCTCCAATACCTCCCTCCCATCTCTATTATACCAGCTGCGCCAGAACAGTATGGTAATGCATGTAAATTATATGTATGTATGTTATGTATATGTACAGTATATAATATAAATATATCATATGTATGTATGCATAGTATGTAATGTATGTATGAATATGTACAGTATGTAATGTATGTATACAATATGTATTTAGGCCATGTACAGTATATATGCAGTATGCAATGAATGTATAGTATATGTATCTATGCTATGTATATGTACAGCATGTCATGTAAGTACCGGGTATATTATATGTATGTATGCTATACACACTGTATATACAGTATGTATGTATATATGTACTGTATATAACCTATGCATATGTAGAGTATGTATATATTACTGTATATGTATAGAATGTAATGCATGTACCGGTGTATTATATGTACTGTATAATTATAAGCTATGTATAAGTACAGTATGTACTTATGTTGGATATATTACTACTGTATATTCGTTTATTATTATATGTAAGGCATAGTATGTAATGCATGTATAGTATATGTACTGTATATAAGCTATGTATAGTGTACCGTAATATCCTATATGATGTATATAATATGTACTGTACATTAGTTACACATATGCATAGTATGTAATGCATGTATAGTATATGTACTGTATATAAGCTATGTATATGTACAGTATATAATGTATGTATATAATATGTACTGTACATTAGTTACACATATGCATAGTATGTAATGCATGTATATATGTTATGCATATGTACAATATGTAATGTATGTATTGCACTTCCCTCTACCCCCTCCCCCCCCCCTATCACCCCCTCCACACCCCCAGACCAGACTAACCTCGCCAGTCTATGTGTCCCAGATGGCGGCAGATGGCTCCACCCTTCACACTTACAATAGGGCATCATGGGAAACAACAGTCGCGGCGGCGGTACAGTCGCCCGAGTAAGTCGTGTCCCAGCTGTCATTACGCTTTGCTCGCTCTGTGCTGTATTAATGTCTGTCAGATGTTGAATAGGGTGGGTAAGTGTAGGAACATGCTTTGTCTAGTTACAATCGATATGAAGAATGAAGCTTAGATATTGGCTGATACCACTTGCCTCGATCCAAAACCTAACTTGGTACTTGGTGGCCAAAATAACGTCCGTGTCCCCCGCTGTCATTACGCTATTTCTCATGGCTCTGTGGCTGTATTATTAATGTCTGTCAGATGTTGAATAGGGTGGGTAAGTGTAGGAACATGCTTGTATATTACACTCGATATGAAGAAATGAAGCTTAGATATTGCTGATACCAATTCTCGATCAAAACATACAGTCGCCAAAATAAGTCGTGTCATTAAACGTGTGCCTCGCTATGTGCTGTATTAAGGGGGTAGTGCTTGGTTTGTGGTCTATGTATTTATATATTTATGTATTTTTTGAGTTTCCTCGCTAGACCTCCATCAAGCTTTAAACAAAAAATCCGTACCCCCCCCCCCCCCTTTCAAGATAAATTTGTAAATTTTTCGGTTCCTACAATTTCAGAGTCTATCGCTCGCCAGGAAAATATTGACACCTAAATGGCACGAAAAGTCCTAATATTGACAACGAAATGGGGCGAAAGGTCTCAAAATTGCCAAACTAATGGAACAACCGTCTTATAATCTCAAAACTAATATGCTACACATGGGGGAGAAAGGGGTCCCGTAAAAGCGAGTAGTACCCCCTTAACGTCTGTCAGATGTTGAATAGGGTATGGGTAAATATAGGACCCCGTTTGTAGACCTCACTCGAAACGATGCATTAAAGCTTAGATAGCGCTGATACCAATTATATTGATCGACATATACTTGGTGCCCGCGAGGTCACTTATTTGGCCGACTGTACCTGGGGAGATTCCGGCCCAACCACAGTCGCAGGGTGTCGAACCGGAGCAATTTTATATGAAGACTTGAATGCATTATTAGTTTTCTTTACACCAACCAACTTCACATCTAAACTCAATTAAGGGGAGGTTTTTAGTTTCATTATCATCCCTAATACCTCCTTCAAAGCTTTAAACAAACATACAGCGCCAAGACTCGCCTTCTAGATAAATTTGTACATTTTTCGATAGAAAAATTTCCCGGCCGACGGCCGGTTGCTCTTAAAATACAGGCTCGCTATCGCTCGCCACAAAAACATCGACACCTAAATGGCACGCAAGGTCTTAAAATTGACAGAAAGTGGCGAAAAGTTCCTTAAAATTGTCCAAACTAATGAGGCGAAAGCGTCCATTAAGATCATCAAACTAATGGGACTAAGCATGAAGGAAGAAAGGGGGGGGGGCGGGGGGGAGGTTGGTGGGGGGGGGGGGGGGAGGGGGGTCCAGAAAAAAAAAATCCCTCAAGTGGAAAATCTCGCCTCCATAAAATCAACCAATTATACATGTGGCACTCCGATCTCTCACCCCCCCTCCCCACCCCCCCCCCCACACCCCCCCCCGTGTGTGTGAGAAGGAAATTAACCATGAGGAGGAGGAGGAGGTATGTATTTATTGTCTGGGCTACTTGATCACTTTCACCACCAAAAACAATGTCCTACTATGAACTATTAAGTGGGGAAGGTTTCCACTTGAGGGATTTTTTTCTTTTTCCGAACTTCCTTCTCCCTCATGTTTAGCCCCATTGATTTTTGAGATTTTAAGACGTTTCGCCCTATTAGTTTGGCGATTTTAAGTAACTTACTTCTTTCGCCCCATTTGTCAATTTTAAGACCTTTCGTGCCATTTCGGTGTCGATGTTTTCCTGGCGAGCGATAGCGAGCCTGTAACTTAAGAGGCAAGTCGTCCTTCGGCCTGGGACCATTTTTCTAATCGAAAAACGTACAAATTTAGTTTGAAAGGAGGTTTAGGTGGTATGTAATTTTAAAGCTTGTATGGTAGGTCTAAGCAACACACTAGAACCTCCTCCTATAAGGGGAGGTATTTTAGTGTGGTTCCTAGACCTCCATCAACCTTAAAATTAACAACCCCCTTGAGTCCCCTTTCAAGATAAATTTGTCAAATTTTTCGGTAGAAACAATGTTCCGGCCGCAAGGCCCGGTTCCTCTTAAATTACAGGCTCGCTATCGCTTCGCCAGGATACACATCGCACACCTAAATGGGTCATGAAAGGTCCTTGAATATGGGGTGAAAGTTCTTGAAAATCTGCTAAACTAATTGGGCACAACTTTTTTAAAATATCAAAAGCAATGGGGCTAAAATGATGAAGAGAAAGGGGTCAAGAAAAAACAATGCCCCATCAAGTGGCAGATCTCTCCCCTTAAGACATACTAAAGGTTTCTGATGGATAGAAAGTATGATGATTTAGGCTTAATGTATTTATATAAACAATACAACCATATTGGAGCTGGGAATTCTGTTAATATATAAATGTTTACAGCTCCAACTTCCTTACAGCCTGAAACTCGCAAGTGGTCAAATTAACCCCTTGAGCCCCTTGACGCCTTTTAACCTTGATTATGACTGAAACTAGACGATTTCAAATGCCATTTTTTAAAAAAAACTCTTGAAATCATGGCGGAAACTAGACGATTTCATGCATTTTAACCTTGATTATGACTGAAACTAGACGATTTCTGCTTATTAAAAAAAAACCTTGCTTATGCCTGAAACTAGACACTTCATGCAAATTTTAAAACCTTGATTATGACTGTAAAACTAGACGATTTCAATGCATTTTACAACCTGGAGGTATATGAACGGAAACTAGACGATTCATGCAGTTTTAAAAAACGCTTGATTAATGACTGAAACTAGAACGATTTCCCATGCTTTTAAAAACAAAACCTTGATTAAGACCTGACTAGACGAATTTCATGGCATTTTACAAAAACAAACCCTGATTATGACTGAAACAAGACGATTTCATGCATTTTAAACCACTTGATATATGGAAACTGCACTTGGAAACAAAAAAAAAAGTTTAAACAAAAAAACAAAAAGAAAAACGAGTTTCATGCATTTTAAAACCTGTGATTATGACTGAAACTACGACATTTCATGCATTTTAAAAAAAAACCTTGATTATGACTGAAACTAGACGATTTCATGCATTTTAACCTTGATTATGACTGAAACTAGACGATTTCATGCATTTTAACCTTGATTATGACTGAAACTAGACGATTTCATGCATTTTAAGAAGATCCAATGTTATTAAGAGGGTTTATTGAGATCGCGTTTACCTATCTGAGTCGGAGGGGTAGATAATACACTATACAAAATCATTTACAAAAACTATTACGTCATGGTGGTGAAAAAGAAACTACCTCGTCTTTAAAAGTTTTCAGGAGAGAGAGAGAGAGAGAGAGAGAGAGAGAGAGAGAGAGAGAGAGAGAGAGAGAGAGAGAGAGAGAGAGAGATAAAAGGGGGGGGGGAGAGTGAAATGGAGGTGGGAAGAGGGGAAAAGGAAGAGGAAAGAATAAAGAAAAGAGAGAGAGAGAGAGAGAGAGAGAGAGAGAGAGAGAAGGAGGACGAGATAACAAAAAGAGAGAGAGAGAGAGAGAGAGAGATAGAAAGAGAGAGCGATGAGATAGAGAGAGAGAGCGATAACGAGAGAGAGAGAGAGAGAGAGAGAGAGAGAGAGAGAGAGAGAGATAGGTAGGTATGCCAGGTAGGGGTTTAAAGAGGCAGGTACGCTATGTGTACGGTATGTAAGGGTGGGTGCTGTGTGCGTATTTGTGTATGTAAATGAGACACGTGTGTATGTCACAATTTTTTAGGAGGGATGCTAAGCCGTAGAAGCCTTAGATGGGTAGACAAGTAGATAATTAGATAGATAGATAAATAGATACATAGACAGGTTGATAAATGCAGACATATATATACAGTATATATATATATATATATATATATATATATATAGATATATATATATGTATATATATATATAGTATATACTGTATACCGGGTGTATATATATATATATATATATATATATATATATAATCAATTAATTAAGCTATCTAAATAGGGTGCCAGTAACTAAATATATCTACCTATCTTCATACCTATCTATCCATCTCTCTACCCAATTATCTATCTCACTATCTACCTCTACAAAGTGTCTAAACAACGCAGCCAGGCTCCTAAGTGGCTGTTTTTTGGTCTATTAATTAATATAGTAATATATGTTATACTTTCCTCGCTAGACCTCAATCAAGCTTAGAAAAACACCTACTAGACCCCCTTTCAAGATAAATTTGTACATTTTTCGGTAGAAACATTTCCTGGCCGAAGGCCGATTCTTCTTAAAACTACAGGCTCGCTATCGCTCGCCAGGAAAAAATCGAAACCTAAATGGCACGAAAGGTCTTAAAATTTACAACGAAATGGGAGAAAAGGTGTAAAATCGCCAAACTGATGGTCCGAACGTCTTAAAATCAGAAAAATAATGGGGTTAAACACGAGTGAGAAGTGCCCCCCCCCCCTCCCCCCCCCCCCCTACACACGTGGTTCATTTGCATACAAAAATACCCCCAAACAGACAGCCAGACACGCCCGACATGCCATACCCATACCCCCCTGCCCCTATACCACGTACGGTAACTTAAGGGGGTAGTATTGGGTTTTTTGGTCTATATATTTATTTATTTATTGTTTTATTTCCTTAAGGGGCTAGTGGCTGGTTTTTTGGTCTATTAATTCATCTATTCATATATTTTATACTTTCCTCGCTACACCTCCATCAAGCTTAGAAAAACACCCCCTAGACCCCCTTGCAAGATAAATGTATACATTTTTCGATAGAATAATGTCGGCCAAAGGCCGGTTCCTTCTAAAATTAGAGGCTCGCTATCGCTCGCCAGGAATCAATCGACACCTAAAGGGCACGAAAGGTTTTAATATTAACACAAAAATGAGGCGAAAGGTCTCAAAATCGCCAAACTAACATAACAAACGTCTTAAAACCTCATAACTAATATGCTAAACATGAGGGAGAAGGAGGTCCAGAAAAAACGAGTACCACCCCTTAACCTGGTGAGTTTCATTTGGTCCTTTAAAAAAATATAACTTTACTTCAAGCTAATTGGCTGGAGATGTTGTGTAGCTTATATTTGTTGTTTCTTAATGCAACTGAGAGATGTTATTTGGACACAGTGCCATCAGCCAATTAAGGGGGTAGTACTCGCTTCTTATGGACCCTGCCTATATTACCACTGATATATCCTACAATACACACACACACACACACACACACACACACACACACTGCCTATATTACCACTGATATATCCTACAATACATACACACACACACACTGCCTATATTACCACTGATATATCCTACAATACACACACACACACACACACTGCCTATATTACCACTGATATATCCTACAATACATACACACACACATACACACACACACACAGCCTGTATTACCACTGATATATCCTACAATACATACACACACACACACTGCCTGTATTACCACTGATATATCCTACAATACACACACACACTGCCTGTATTACCACTGATATATCCTACAATACACACACACACACACTGCCTGTATTACCACTGATATATCCTACAATACACACACACACACACACACTGCCTGTATTACCACTGATATATCCTACAATACACACACACACACACACACTGCCTGTATTACCACTGATATATCCTACAATACACACACACACACACTGCCTGTATTACCACTGATATATCCAGCAATACACACACACACACACTGCCTGTATTACCACTGATATATCCTACAATACAATACACACACACACACTGCCTATATTACCACTGATATATCCTACAATACACACACACACACACACTGCCTGTATTACCACTGATATATCCTACAATACAATACACACACACACACTGCCTGTATTACCACTGATATATCCTACAATACACACACACACACACACACACTGCCTGTATTACCACTGATATATCCTACAATACACACACACACACACCCACACTGCCTGTATTACCACTGATATATCCTGCAATACACACACACACACACTGCCTGTATTACCACTGATATATCCAGCAATACACACACACACATACACACACCCACACTGCCTGTATTACCACTGATATATCCTGCAATACACACACACACACCCACACTGCCTGTATTACCACTGATATATCCTGCAATACACACACACATACACACACCCACACTGCCTGTATTACCACTGATATATCCTGCAATACACACACACAGAAGCGCACACACACACACACTGCCTGTATTACCACTGATATATCCTGCAATACACACACACACACACACACTGCCTGTATTACCACTGATATATCCTGCAATACACACACACACACACACTGCCTGTATTACCACTGATATATCCTGCAATACACACACAGCACACACACACACACACTGCCTGTATTACCACTGATATATCCTGCAATACACACACACACTGCCCATATTACCACTGATATATCCTGCAATACACACACACACACACTGCCTGTATTACCACTGATATATCCTGCAATACACACACACAGAAGCACACACACTGCCTGTATTACCACTGATATATCCTACAATACACATACACAGAAGCACACACACACACACTGCCTGTATTACCACTGATACATCCTGCAATACACAAACACACAGAAGCATACACACACACACACACACACACACACACACACACACACACACATACATACATACACACACACACACACTGCCTGTATTACCACTGATATATCCTACAATACACACACACAGAAGCACACACACACACACACACACTGCCTGTATTACCACTGATATATCCTGCAATACACACACACACACACACACACACTGCCTGTATTACCACTGATATATCCTGCAATACACACACACAGAAGCACACACACACACACACTGCCTGTATTACCACTGATATATCCTGCAATACACACACACACACCTCCCCGTGGCGTAACTGATAGCGCGTCTGGCTCACAACCAGAAGGTCCCGGGTTCGAGACCCGGGCGGGGAAGAGACATTTGGGCAAGTCTCCTAACGGTGTAGCGTCTGTTCACCTAGCAGTATAAATAGGAACCTGGAATAAGTGGACGAAGTTGTGACGTCCCATCTGGGGTTGGTGATCGGTTACAAGGTGAGATGGGTATCGTAATGGTCAACCTAAGCTACTGGTCAACCTAAGCCTTCGGGTGAGACTGGTACCGTAGTGAGAATGGTACCGTACAGATTAACCCTAAGCTTTCGTTTCCAGATGTCGCCAATTGGCTAAAATACAGACTACACACACATCCACAGCCATTCCAACGATACATAAACACTTAACATGAATTTCACGCAAAACATTCCCAGTTAAGGAGGCGCGATAATAATGAGCTTAGCTCGCATTGCGTGGATTCCCCTTGACGAACAAGTGAGTGAATTACACACACACACTGCCTGTATTACCACTGATATATCCTGCAATACACACACACAGCACACACACACACACAGCACACACACACACACTGCCTGTATTACCACTGATATATCCTGCAATACACACACAGAAGCACACACACACATACAAACACAGACGCACACACACGTACACAGGTAAGAGGATTTATAGAACGCGCAATATACTGGTAATACTTTGCTTGGGATAAGTATCTAAATGTGTTATAATTATATAATACAATATTAATATGTATTATATTATATCATATAGTGAGAGTTAAATAGTTACATATATATAATAATAATAATAATAATAATAATAATAATAAAAATAATAATAATAATAAATACGCAGACCACACAGACCATTTGGTCCTAACCATTGTCTATTCACTGTAAGTAGGCGATAAATCATGACTTGAGTGAGATATACAAACATGTTCCTACACTAACCCACCCTATTCAACATCTGACAGACAGTAATGCACCACAGAGCGAGCCAAACGTAAGGACAGCCGAGACATGACTTATTAGCGCTACCGTACAGTCACGAGCATAAATACTGGGACACTAACCAGATAATGTTAGCTCCTTCGTCTCCAAGGTATTGCTACACTTTTTATTCAAACTCACAATGATTTCTTTATTTCATTCTAGCTACCGTCA
The DNA here is from genome assembly GCA_032716605.1 of Paralithodes platypus. Taxonomy (NCBI): domain Eukaryota; kingdom Metazoa; phylum Arthropoda; class Malacostraca; order Decapoda; family Lithodidae; genus Paralithodes; species Paralithodes platypus. The sequence continues at coordinate 9,734,045 of CM064490.1, forward strand.
GACGATTTTATTCAGCTTGGTTTAAACCTCTCGTGATAAAGGAGTTGACGTTATGCTCGTGACTGTACGTGACTATTATGTACGTATATGTGCGTGTATACCCATGAGCGTGTGGAGGAAGCCAGCTACGCCCGGGTATGAATATTTTACTCGCTGAAACTGGATTTGCACATTTTCCACATACTTGATATGATTACCTATTTTTATATGGTAATTTATACACCCGCTTATGCTCACTCAAAATGCAGTTATTGGCACCGATTTTGGCTGACACTAGGGACATCAACAACATAATTACTATTATCATTATTATCATTATTATTATTATTATTATTATTACCTCCGTCATCAACATCACCACTAACAACACCATTCAGGTAGTACCAATACCATCACCATTATAATTTCACTATCACTATTATCTTCATCATCATCATCACCACTACCAACATCACCACTACAAAGGAGTACAAAGTACAAAGGTAATCAAGCAACAACAGGTCTAGTGACCCTTCTAGGCTGCTTGTCCTCCAAAACACTGAGGATCAAGTGTCCAAACAGTGGTTTAGAGTGGGTAAGGGAACATTGGAAAGGGAACTACTGCCCTGGAACTAATGTCCGTGGCAGGATTAGGAAGTTAGTAGGGGACAGATGGGTTAGTAACTGAGGGGAGGATAAAATAAAGTTATTCATTTACAAACGCAGTCAGTCGTGGGTTTGATGCGAGATATTTGTCTAGGTGAAGTTTAAATGAATCAACGGTGCTGCAGTCTATGACATCTTGGGGAAGCCCATTCCATAAGTTGACAACTCGATTGAAGAAGAAATTCTTAGCTTCGTGTGAGTTAAAAGATTTACCAATAATTTTGCAACCGTTTCCCCGCGTGTAATTAGATTGGTCGATAGTGAAGTACTTACTACAGTTCATATTGTCAATGCCTTTGATAATTTTGGACACTTGAATTAAGTCGCCTCTTAATCTGCGCTGGGTTAAAGGAAATAGATTTAATTCTCTAAGACGCTCCTCGTATGGTTTGTTCTTTAGGCTAGGTATCATTTTGGTAACTCTACGTTGAACTCATTCTAGCTTGTCTATATCTTTTTGGTAATAAGGGCACCAGGATTGAACGCAGTATTCAAGAAGAGGGCGGACTAAGAAATTGTAAAGGGTTAGGATAACGTCTTTGGATTTATGCTCAAATGACCTGCCCATAAAGCCAATTATTTTGTTTGCACAACTAGCTTACGGTAGTACCAATAACATCACCACTTCACTATTGCCTTCATCACCAACATCACCACTACGAACATTAACAATACTACGAGTACAGTAATACCAATAACATCACCACTGTAATGTTACTATCACTATTACATTTATCATCAACATCATCACCACTACCAACATCAATCCTATCACCAATAACATCACTTTCACTATCCTAGTACCACCAATAATATCACCATTATAAGCTAAGTATCAATATTACCTTCACCATCAACATCTACACCACTACCAACATCACTACCACCATCAATAACATCACCATTATAATTTCACTATTATGATCACCTGCATCATAATAATCACTCCCATCACCACCACCACCACTACCAACATCACCATCATCAATATCATCACCACTATAATTTCACTATCACTATTACCTACATCATCACAATCACTGCCATCACCACTACCAACATCACCACTACCTTCGTACCAATACCAGAATGTTAATGGTAGTCTGGGCTTCGCATATGGGTTTATAGAATCCTAAATTACAACGAATGGTTCTGTCGATACCTCAGAAGTCTAGAACAATGGTGTGGAATTTAAGGTATTGTGTTATATCTCACTTAACCCTCTTTACAACCACAGACCCTTCTTAAATTGCATACATTTGTCTAAATAAAGCTAGGATACGATGAAAAAGACATCGCCGGTACAGTAGGGGTAACAAACACAAATCAAACTATCTCAACCCTTTGTACTGCCACAGATCCTTCTTAAACTGCAAGAAATCGTCTAAGTAAAGCTCAAATAAAACGAAAAAGACGTCGCCGGTTTAGAAGGGGAAAAAAAAAAAAAATCGAAATATCTCGCTTAATCCTTTTTACTACCACAGATCCTTCTTAAACTGCAAGAAATCGTCTAAGTAAAGCTCAAATAAAATGAAAAAGACGTCGCCGGTTTAGAAGGGGAACAAAAAAAAACAATCGAAATATCTCGCTTAATCCTTTTTACCCCCACAGATCCTTCTGAAACTTCATAAATTCGTCTAAGTAAAGCTAGGATGAAATTTAAAAGATGTCGCCTGTAAAAAACACAAATCGAACTACCTCGCCTAACCCTTTTTACCACCACAGATCCTTTTTAAAACTACATACAATCGTCAATGTGAACCCCCGAACAGCCCAAATGTACAGTAGAGGCCAGGAGTACTTGAACACCTCATGATGTATTTTGTTAGGGGGTATGGGTGTATTTATTGGTCTATTAATTAATGTATTCCTATATTTCTTAGTTTGTTCCCTAGACCTCCATCAAGTTGGGGTTTTTTTTTTTTTTTTATTATTACCGTAGTTTAATTAAGGGGAGATCTCCACTTGAGGGATTTTTTTCTTGACCCCTTTCTCCCTCACGTTTAGCCCCATTGCTTTTGATATTATTAAATGTTTGCCCCATTAGTTTAGCGATTTTAAGAACTTTCACCCCATATTAAGACCTTTCGTGCAATCCAGGTATCGATTATCCAGGCGAGCGATAGCGAGCCTGTAATTTAAGACGAAGCGGCCTTCGGCCGGGACATTTTTCTACCGAAAAATGTACAAATTTATCTTGAAAGGGACTCAAGGGGTGTAATTTTAAGCTTGATGGAGGTCTAGGGAACAAACTAAATACCTTCCCTTAACCAGACCACTGAGCCACATGACGAGACTCTCATAGGGCTGGCCTTATATGTATCAAGCTGTACAAAACACCCTCTAGACCCCCTTCAAGATAGATTTGTACATTTTTCGGTAGAAAAGTGTCCCGGCAAAGGCCGGTTACTCTTAAAATGATAGGCTCGCTATCGCTCGCCAGGAAAACATCGACACCTAAATGGCACGAAAAGTCTTAATATTGACAAAGAAATGGGGTGTAGTCTTAAAATCGCCGGTACAGGAAGGAGTACAAACACCAATCCACTGTGAACCCCGGAACAGCCCAAATGTACAGTAGAGGCCAGGAATGCTTGAACACCTCAGAATAATGTCTGTCTTTCCTTTTTGTTAACGCTTCGAATAGATAGAACAAGAGAATGATGATAACGCAGCAAAAAGATGATGATGATGATGATGAATAGAAATATGATGAAAAACGTATACAAAGGAGATGATGATTAATTAACACGATACAATATTTAAATATAAAAAAAGTGACGAAATTGATGACTATGACAAAAATACGATAATGGCGAAGACAAAACAAACAAATGACAATGCTAAAACACTGGGCGACATCCATCAGCAATACCCCCCCCCCCCCCCCCCCCCTCCCGCGCAAGTGTCAACAGCCAATCACGGGGCCGCTTCATCCGGGCCTCACCGAAACCTGACGAATCACCTCATCCCCCACCGCCAGGCCACCTTATTTTATGCAACCCTATCCCGCTTTTCCTTACCTCCCCACTGTCAATAAGGGATTAGAGATCTACCAAAAAAAAGGAGGCTCCAGTACTGTTGCTCTTCTTGACTTACAGTGTGCTGGCTGAATAATCTTGAGGGGTTGATAGCCTCTGAAGTACTATTTTTTAACTTTTACAAAATTCACTCTGAAGTGTAGAAAACGGGTAGGTAAATACAATCATTAGGTATATTCGTGGTTTACCTTGCTGTCCTTATATGAGATGGATGTATTTATACCAATACACCTTTATTAGGGTGTATTATTATGGATTTATTAATATAAACACAATACATCACTATATATATACAGCACATGGAACCGGTATGTATGTAGTGTTAAGGGGAGGTTTTTAGTGCGTTTCCTAGACTTCCATCAAGCTTGAAATTACACCCCCTTGACCCCCTTTCAAGATAAATTTGTACATTTTTCGGTAGAAAAATGTCCCGGCCGAAGGCCGGTTCCTCTTAAATTACAGGCTCGCTATCGCTCGCCAGGAAAAGATCGACACCTAAATGGGACGAAAGGTATTAAAAGTGACATAAATGGGGTGAAACTTCTTAAAATCGCCAAGCTAATGGGGCGAACGTTTTATAATATCAAAAGCAATGGAGCTAAACATGAGGGAGAAAGAGTTTCAGAAAAAAAATCCTCCAGGTGGAAATCTCCCCTTAACTGACCGTTTGCTTGGTCTATTAACTAATGTATTCATATAATTTATTAGGGTGTATTAATATGGCTTTATTAATATAAACACAATACATCACGATATATACACAGAACATGGAAGCGGTACCGGTATGTATGTAGAGAGTTAATCAGACCACTATTAGACGTCTAATAACCCGTTCAGTACCGGGGACGTCCTTCTCGTCATATTCTGGCAACTAGTAGACGATTTTAAACAGCTTAGGAAGGACCTCTAGCAATCATAAGGCTGCAAACTGTCTCAACCAACCCTTTTAAGGGAAGGTGTTTAGTTTGTTGCCTAGACCTCCATCAAGCTTAAAATTACACCCCCTTGAGTCCCTTTCAAGATAAATTTGTACTTTTTTCGGTAGAAAAATGTCCCGGCCGAAGGCCGCTTCGTCTTAAATTACAGGCTCGCTATCGCTCGCCAGGATAAAATCGACACCTGGATTGCACGAAAGGTCTTAATATGGTGTGAAAGTTCTTAAAATCGCTAAACTAATGGGGCAAACGTTTTATAATATAAAAAGCAATGGGGCTAAACATGAGGGAGAAAGGGGTCAAGAAAAAAATCCCCTCAAGTGGAGATCTCCCCTTAACGACCACCGAACCTTCCTAAGCTGCATAATAATATCGCCTAAATAAAACCACAATAAAAATATAACACACGTCGCTGGTACTCAAAGGGTTAATGGCCAGAAAACCAACCAAAGAAATGCGTATTGGATCTTCTAAGGATGCGTATTGGATCTTCTAAGGATGCGTATTGGATCTTCTAAGGATGCGTATTGGATCTTCTAAGGATGCGTATTGGATCTTCTAAGGATGCGTATTGGATCTTCTAAGGATGCGTATTGGATCTTCTAAGGATGCGTATTGGATCTTCTAAGGATGCGTATTGGATCTTCTAAGGATGCGTATTGGATCTTCTAAGGATGCGTATTGGATCTTCTAAGGATGCATATTGGATCTTCTAAGGATGCGTATTGGATCTTCAAAGAAATGCGTATTGGATCTTCTAAGGATGCGTATTGGATCTTCTAAGGATGCGTATTGGATCTTCTAAGGATGCGTATTGGATCTTCTAAGGATGCGTATTGGATCTTCAAAGAAATGCGTATTGGATCTTCTAAGGATGCGTATTGGATCTTCTAAGGATGCGTATTGGATCTTCTAAGGATGCGTATTGGATCTTCAAAGAAATGCGTATTGGATCTTCTAAGGATTAATATAAGTCACCGAGCCTCTTAAGGGGACATGGGCCGGTTTTCTGGATCACTTTCTCCCTCATGTTAAGCCCCACTAGTTTTCAGATGTTAAGATGTTTGCCCCATTAATTAGTCGATTTTAAGACCTTTCGCCCCATTTTTTCGTCAATATTTAAACCTTTCGTGCTATTTAGGTGTCGATTTTTTCCCTGGGGAACGATAGTGAGCCTGTAATGGAAGAGCCGGCCTTCGGCCGGAGAATTTTTCTACCAAAAAATGTACAAATTAATCTAGAAGGGGGATCTAATGGATTTTTTTTTTTAATTTGATGGAGGTCTAGGGAGGAAACTAGAAAAATATTGAATACATGCAAAAGTCTGCCAAAAAGTGAACCATCCCCCCTTCAAAGCACTTCTCACACCATTATTATAAGAGATAAACCTCACATATTCACTCCCAATCGGTTGAACCGCGGCATTAACCCCTTGTGTACCGGTGACATCCCTTGACATCATATTATGGCAACTAGTAGACGATATTATTCAGCTTAGGAAGGACGTCTACCCATATAAAGACTACAGACTATCTAAACTAATCCTGTGAGCTACCGGTACCATATATCCTTCCTAAGCTTTATTAACTCTTCTTAAGGGGAGGTTATTAGTGTGTTTCCTAAACTTCCATCAAGCTTGAAATTACACCCCCTTGAATCCCTTTCAAGATAAATTTGTACATTTTTCGGTAGAAAAATTTCCCGGCCGAAGGCCGGTCCCTCTTAAATTACAGGCTCGCTATCGCTCGCCAGGATAAAATCGACACCTGAATGGCACGAAAGGTCTTAATATGGGGTGAAAGTTCTTAAAATCGCTAAACTAATGGGGCGAACGTTTTATAATATCAAAAGCAATGGGGCTAAACATGAGAGTGAAAGGGGTCAAGAAAAAAATCCCTCAAGTGGAGATCTCCCCTTAACCCTTTCACGCATTTATGACGCAGAGGTTGCCAGATTAGCAAGAAGAAATAGCGTCATATGTGTCGGAGAGGGTTACTGTAGCTAGACTAAAATTACAAAGACGTTGCCGGTCCACACGGGGATAATTTAAGGGGAGATTTCCACTTGAGGGATTTTTTTCTTGACTCCTTTCTCCCTCATGTTTAGCTCCATTGCTTTTCTAATTTTAAGACGTTCGCCCCCATTATTTTGACGATTTTAAGAACTTTCGACCCATTTGTCAATTTTAAGACCTTTCGTGCCATTTAGGTGTCGATTTTATCCTGGCGAGCGATAGCGAGCCTGTAATATAAGAGGAACCGGCTTTCAGCCGGGACATTTTTCTACCGAAAAATGTACAAATTTATCTTGAAAGAGGGTCAAGGGGGTGAAATTTTAAGATTGCTGGAGGAGCAGAAAACAAACTAAAAACTCCCCCTTAATAGCCTCACCTCATCCTAGCCCTTGCAACTGTGCACCTGAGCCGAAGTTGGTTGCACATCGTAATCTCGTACCCCACCCACCCACCTATCCTACCCTACCCTTGTTGATATATGTCAGCCAATCACGAGCCACGGTTTATGGGGCTTAAGAGCTTATTGGTTGGTTAGTGGGGGGAGAAGAATGGGGGACGGGGGTGGTGTGACGAAGAAGGGTGGGGAGGGAGGAGGGATTGTGTGTCAAATGCGGGAGAGGAAGGGGAGGGAGGGGGTGGTGTGGAGGGGAGGGGTGGAGAGGGAGGAGGGATTGTGTGAAGAATGGGGGAGGGGGGGGGTGATAAAGAGGGGAGGGATGAAGAGGGAGGAGGGATTGTGTGAAGAAGAGGGGAGGGGGAGAGGAGGGAGGTAGAAAAGGGGAGGGGTGGGGTGGTGTGAAGAGGGGAGGGAGGAGGGGAATGAGGGGTGGTGTGACGAAGAGGGGAGGGGAAGGGAGGGAAGAGGGTGGTGTAAAGAAAAGAGGGGAGGGATGGAGAGGGAGGAGGGATTGTGTGGAGAAGAGGGAGGGGAGGGGTGGTGTGAAGAATGGGAAGAAGAGGGGGGATGGAGGAAGGGTGGTGTAAAGAAGAGGGGAGGGAGGAGGGATGTGTGAATAATGGGGGAGGAGGGATTGTGTGAAGAGGGTGGTGTGAAGAATGCGGGAGGGGGGATGTAGGAAGGAGGTGGGCGGTGTGATGAAGAGGGGAGGGTTGGAGAGGGAGGAGGGATTGTGTGAAGAATGCGGGAGTGGGAAGGGAGAGATAGGAGGGAGGAAGAAGAGGCGGTGTAACGAATGGGAAGGGGGGGGGGGGGAGGAGAGAAAGAGACAAAAGGCGAGAGGGGGAAGGGGGCAGAGGGGGAGAGGAATGGAAGGGAGGGGGTGGTGAGATATGGCCTCTAATCAGAGAGAGGGGGGGGGGGGGAGAAATGGAGAGAGATAGAGGAACAGGGAGGTGGAGTAACATATGGTTCGCCAATCAGAGAGAGAGAGAGAGAGAGAGAGAGAGAGAGATATATATATATATATATATATATATATATATATATATATATATATAGATAGAGAGAGAGAGAGAGAGAGAGAGAGAGAGCGAGAGAGAATGTGACTGGTGTATGATGAACAACGGTTTTTTTTTCTTGACCCCCTTCTCCCTCATGTTTAGCCCCATTAGTATTGAGATTTTACGACGTTCGCCCTATTAGTTTGTCGATTTTAAGAACTTCCGTTCCATTTCTGTCAATATTGAAAAAATAACACACACACACACACGCAATAATTTCCGAAAGAGCGAACGTAAACCAAACAATACTCCCGGTAATTCCGATACAGGCAATATATAAGGGTAGGGGATTTTGATGGGAATTAAGTCACCGTATCTGATATAAAGGTAAGCTAAAAGGATTGTGAGAACGAGAAGGGGTGAGAGATCTGATTCGGAAAGTGTGTGTGGGAATTCTCTTTCTCTTTCTCTCTCTCTCTCTCTCTCTATATATATATATATATATATATACCGGTATATATATATATAATGTATCCATCCATCCCCAACAGTTCTCGACTCCCTAGCCACGGACTTCAATACAATGGGCGGGCACACACACACACACACACACACACACACACACACACACACACACACACACACACACACACACACACACACACACACACACACACACACACTTTGTATTTAAAGTAGCATTATATTTGTAACAAATCGAATCTGAGAGGTCGTTTTTAAGCTATATGATAAAGCTTACCGTTTGAATGGCTGACATCAGAGGTGCAGTAGACCAGTGTCACAATTATAATACCAATCCTAGCACCTGACCAGCATGTGGAGATGATTACACTGATTGCAGACAACACTCACAACCACAGCCACTCCAACATTACAGTAACTTATCAACATTCACTTCACATAGATTACATACGTCACTAAGCCGGAATGAGCCACCACTGATTACAGACAACACTAACAACCACAGCCACTCCAACAGTACATTTACTTCACCTTAACGCTACAGTATGTCTCTGCGCCATATTATTGCCAAATTTCCGTAATCTTGGTTTACTCACGGTTGATCTACTGTTGTTCGCAATAAGTAGGAAGCATTCAAATGGTACCGTCACCTTCAAACTCAAGAATCTTATACTTCCTATATCTCTGCCCGGAATCAAGCCAAATCTGTTCTTCGCCTCGCCAAACATTCTTTCATCAATAATAAATGCACTGAACTATCCAACTCTAGCTCTTCCCAAGCCTTCTGGCATCTAGCCAAAAACTCTCCCAACAATTTTTCTTCTTTGTCTTTCCCTCCTCTTTTCAACGCTGAAGGCACCACCGTCACTTCTTCCTCTGACAACGCTGAACTCTTTAGCTAAAAATTCTGCTTTGGGTGATTCCGGTGCTAGTCCTCCCTCTCCTACTTATGCCTAACATCATAATATCTTCCAAGGATGTACTTTCCACCCTCTCTCCTACTTATGCCTAACATCATAATCTCTTCCAAGGATGTACTTTCCACCCTCTCTCCTACTTATGCCTAACATCAAAGTCTCTTCCAAGGATGTACTTTCCACCCTCTCTCCTACTTATGCCTAACATCATAATATCTTCCAAGGATGTACTTTCCACCCTCTCTCCTACTTATGCCTAACATCATAATCTCTTCCAAGGATGTACTTTCCACCCTCTCTCCTACTTATGCCTAACATCATAATATCTTCCAAGGATGTACTTTCCACCCTCTCTCCTACTTATGCCTAACATCATAATCTCTTCCAAGGATGTACTTTCCACCCTCTCTCCTACTTATGCCTAACATCATAATCTCTTCCAAGGATGTACTTTCCACCCTCTCTCCTACTTATGCCTAACATCATAATATCTTCCAAGGATGTACTTTCCACCCTCTCTCCTACTTATGCCTAACATCAAAGTCTCTTCCAAGGATGTACTTTCCACCCTCTCTCCTACTTATGCCTAACATCATAATCTCTTCCAAGGATGTACTTTCCACCCTCTCTCCTACTTATGCCTAACATCATAATATCTTCCAAGGATGTACTTTCCACCCTCTCTCCTACTTATGCCTAACATCATAATCTCTTCCAAGGATGTACTTTCCACCCTCTCTGGGCTTAATACTAAGAAGGCGTACGGACCGGACGGTGTTCCTCCTATGTCCTATGTCTTATGTCTTGGTGGTGTAATGGTTAAGGTGTCAAAAATCTGTGTGTGATAACCCGGGTTCGAATCCCGGTGGATCACATATATACAGTACTTTAATTAATTTCATTGGGGGTGTTTTGTTGTGGTGAAATTAATAAAATAGATTGTACTCAAAAACTGTGCTTCCGTGCTGACTCCCTGCCTAGGCAAACTCTTCCATCTCTGCCTCTCCTCTAACATCTTTCCTTCTTGCTGCAAGTTTGCTTTCATTCAACCTGTCTCAAAGAAGGGTGACCGCTCTCAACCCTCCAACTATAGTCCAATTGCTCTAATTTTTTTCATCTCTAAAGTTTTTGAAACTATTCTTGCCTCAAAATTCCTTAAGCATTTATTTTCCCTTAACCTACTCTCAGACTGCCAGTATGGCTTCCTTAAGGGCCACTCTACTGGTGATCTTTCTTATCTTCGTAACTCCTGGTCATCCTCCATTCAGGACTTCGGTGAGACTTTTTCTGTTGCGCTAGACATATCGAAGGCCTTTGATAGTCTGGCACAAATCCCTTATTTCCAAACTACCCTCCTACGGTGTCTATCCCTCCATCTATGCCTTTGTCTCTAGTTTCCTTTCCGGCCGTTCCATAGCTTCTGTTGTGGACGGCCACTGTTCGCTTCCTCAACCTATCAATTCCGGTGTTAACATAAGAACATAAGAAAATGGGAGTCTGCAGAAAGCCGATTGGCCCACACAAGGCAGATCCCTGTTCCTCAAGGTTCTGTCCTTCTCCAATTCTCTTCCAATTATTCATTACCGATCTTCTCAACTGCACTTCTTGGTGTTCAAGGTTCTGTCCTATCTCCAATTATCTTCCTATTATTCATTAACGACCTTCTCAATTGCACTTCCAGCCCCATTCACTCATATGCTGATGACTCTACATTACAGTATTCAACTAGTCTTCCACAAAATTATTCACAGCAGGAACTCCCAAACTCACATAAGAAGACCATAAAACACCTATCTTCTGATCTCTCTACTATCTATAATTGGGCAGAGAAAATCTTGTTACTTTCAATGCATCCAAAACTCAATTTTTCCATGTCTACTCGTCGCCCCCTTCCAGAAAATTATGACCTACTTTTCAACAACACACAAATTAACCCTTCATTTTCTCTTAACCCAGCAGCATCGGGAAGACTCTTAAGAGGTCCTACTGGGCGGCTGCGGGAAGACTCTTAAGATCCTAGGTCTAAAAAGAACTTTTAAAACACCCCAGTGGCACTAAAAAAAAAAAAAAAAAAAAAAAAAAAAAAAAAAAAAAAAAAACGCAATTTGTGTTTAGGCGAGATAATTTCCCTCTACTACTTTCTACCACTCCTACACATGTGTCCCCCCCCCCCTTTCACCCCTCCTAAATTATCAGGTATTTTCTCTATTATTCCCAATATTTATCGAGTATTTTCGTGGGAGGACAAGTGGGAGAGAGGGAGGAGGGTGGAGGAGTGTAACTCCGACCCTCCAAGCCAGTCTGAAAGCTCCCCTGGCCTCTCAGTGCCATGCGAGACACGAGAGAGGGAGGGTGTGCCTGTCTCGCCGGTCTGGGCCAGATTACGACCGCGGGGCTAAAATATACAATTTTCACCAGCCAATTGCTGCTACCACTTTTTTTATTGCTTTCCCATGTTCATATGTTCATATTAAAAGTAAAATAGGCACATATGGATAATTATTAATTATATATATGGTAAATTAACGATTTTAGTGAGGAATGAATCAGAATACCTTCGCATGGGGCAATGGTGTATACTACAGGGGCTTAGCGCTTTACGAGTTAATATTCTTGGTGTCTCTTTTTCTTCTGATCTCTCTTGGAAAGATCATATTACCACTCTTGCTAAAACAGCTTCCCAGAAGCTGAGTGTGCTCAACTGCCTCCAGGGGTTCTTTACCCCTGCGCAGCTTCTTGCTTTGTACAGGGGCACAGTGCATCCATGTAAAGAGTATTGTACACACGTGTGGGGAGGATCCTCTCACACAGCACTTCTGGACAAAGTAGAAAAGAAAGCTTTCCGTCTCATTAACTCGCGTCCACTCACCAATTATCTGCAGTCTCTCTCTCTTCGCCGCAATGTTGCATATTTCTCACTGTTCTACTGCTATTATAATAATAAGTGTTCCTCAGAGCTCTCCGAGTATATAACCAGCCCCTCTTCGTAGAGCACATAGCACCCGTCTTGCAACACAATCCCACCCCTACTCTGTGCAACTCTCCAACCCAAGAGTGAAACGTTATTCTGTCTTTCTTCTATTCAACAGGTGAGCTCTGGAACTCTCCCAGAATCAGTCTTTACCTCTTCTTATGACTTAAATTACTTCAAACTCCGTGTGTCCAGGCATTTTAGATCGAACGTCCCTTGATTTTGGCACCATCACTCTTTCAACTCTGGGGGAGGCACTCACTGCAGGCAGATCTGCCTTTTGTCTCCCTCACTCACATAGAAAATAAAAATATATTTCGCTACAAAATCTTGGTAATAGCCGAGTAATCAGAATGGCGAGATATCAATTTACCGTCAGCTGAATAAAAACAGAGCATACCTCAGAAGGTGCCAATTTGAGGGAAGCCCAGAACGAAAATTAAGATTAGCATAACATTTGTTTCAGTAATATCGAAGACATAGCCAAATTTACAATACCATCACTCCTGCAGAACAGAGGCCTACAGTGGGCCGCCAAGGGGAAAATATTTTGAAGTGGTTCCCTTACAGCAGGGGTTCCCAACCTTTTAGTTCCTCTGTACCACTTGGGCATTCTGATAGGTACCCATGTACCCCTAACAATTTAGGATAAAAATTGATAAAATTATGTCAATTTTATATTATTTTATTATGAAATATGTATGTGTAGACTGATAGGGATCTTAGCATTGATATTATCAATAAAATGAACTCAGTGACTATAAAATATTTTGATCTGTCACATACTCGGACATTATCGGGCGGTACTGCAACTGTCTCGAGTTGGTATACATACTTGATTGTTTCACGTCCAATACAGATTGTGGGCCGCAGGAAGTCACATAATAGTGAAAACAATGGAATAGTCACCTCACTGATATAATTTTAAGGGAAGGATGTAGTATCCGGGTGTACGGTCCAACAATTAACCGACCTAGATGGGAGATTTTATGTATTGTTTTGTTTTCTGATGTGTTGTGATGTCCCTATTTGGGCTCTGCTCGAGTCAGCCACCCCCATAAAAAAAAGGATAATTGGGGAAGGTGCCAGAGTATACACATATACAACTTCATTTTCCGAAGAAAGAATCTTTAGCAACTAGGTAGTAACAATGACAAAATTCCAAGAGCAAATTACTATATGAGAAGGGATTACAATGATGTGCTAGTTTTGGATAATTAACATATTAACTATACTCTCTTTATTTTCAGCTGACGATAAAGTGAATCCCTGAGCAGCTAATTTCTCGATACTTAAGGTTGGACAAATATGAAACTACTATGTCTGTGCATCATAATAAGACCAAGTTTATATAATTAGCACTACATTTCACTACAAAATCTTCAAAATAACTGAGAAATCTTGATGGGAACTTTGCAATTTACCGTCAGTTGAAAAGAAACAGAATATAGTATGTAAATTTGACTATTAACCCCTTCTTTCTTTACCGACTACACCTTCTTCACTTTATTTTGGCTACCATGAGACGACTTTGTTCAGCTTTGGAAGGACGTCTACCAATTAAAAGCTACAGACTATCTCAATTTATCCTTTTAGCTACCATATATCCTTCCTAAGCTTCATAAAACTGCCTAAATGTAGCTGAAATAAAATACAAAAGACGTCGCCGGTAGAGAAGGGGTTACCAACATAATAGGTCTACTATTAATATGGTGACAACATTAGTATCACCAACTAATTGATAAACTTTGTACCTACCTTAGCATTGACAGGACCATGAACATGAAGAGATGGGTTGGATGTGAAAGAGATCTGCCATGTGTAGATCATTCGGCTTTCTGCAGACTCCCGTTTTCTTATGTTCCGCGATGAAGGAAGGGTTTGGAAGACTCCCATCGCAGCACAGACCCTACAAAATCTCCGGCTACTATTCGATACAGGGGCCACATTTACAAAACAAACACCTTAATTTCTCAAAGCTTAACATTCGGATTCTTGAGAGATTGTAATTTTAGCCTGTCACAAAACGAACATCTTAATTGTCCAAAGCTTCAGATTCGAACTCTTGATGGAGAGATTAGGAACTTTAGTCTGTCACAAAACGAACACCTGAATTTCCCAAAGCTTGATTTTCGGATATTTGATGGAGAGATTTGGAACTTTAGTCTGTCACAAAACGAACACCTTAATTGTCCAAAGCTTCAGATTCTAACACTTGATGGAGAGATTGGAACTTTAGCTTTTCACTGTGTCAAGATGCAGATCCTAAATAGCAAGCTTCTTCATATCAATTTGTAGAGATGTGGATACTTATTAGAAATGTCGGAAACTTCTGCAAATCACCTTGTCTAGATCTTTTAGTCCTCCTCTTATTCTTACTTTTGATCTTCTTTAATTTATGGTTTTCACTGCTTCCTCTTCATATATTTATTCCTTCATCTTTTCTTCTTCTACTTCTTCTCTTGTTCTGGTCTTCTTGTCATTCTTCTCTCTTGAGTAACTTAAGTAATATCTCACATATACTGGATCTAACTATTATTGAATCTTATTACTGCAGCATGGCGAATATTTAAACATTAATCTCGCTTAGTAAAGTCCTCTTATATATAAGCTTAAAGTAGAGTAAATATTGGCGAACACTGTCTATCAGTCATTAGGCTTAGGAAAGATCTCTCATCACAAATAATCAACTCCAGAGCTAAAAACAAGGCCAGTTCCATAAATTCGGCTTAGCAAAGATCTCTCACCAATAATCAACTCCACAGGGTATAAAATCAAGGAGAGTTCCATAAATTCGGCTTAGGAAGGATCTCTCACAAATATAATAAGGTGCGTTTTATCAATCCGGCAGTCACATAAACCGAGTTCATACGAGGGGAGGGTTTTGCAGGGCCTGTGCTCCTCCGGCCAGACTTACCATTGGTTTCCTTCATTTGTTTCCGTATTTTTCTTTGTCTTTTTGGATTTTCCATTCTTGCTAATTCCATCTGGAAATACACAGAAAATATGGTTAATAATAATGACAATATTAATAGTAATACAAATAATAATAATAAAGTAGTGATGATAATAATAATAATAATAATAGTAATAATAATAATAATAATAATAATGTTAAAAAATATCTTCAGGTCTTTAAAAATGGGGATATTTGTATTTCTTTGTTAATTTATTTAAACAATATCATGCAAAGAGAAGAAAATATGAACATGCATAGATAACAGGAGAATAATATTTATTCCGCAGGAAGTCACATAATAGTGAAAACAATGGAATAGTCACCTCACTGATATAATTTTAAGGGAAGGATGTAGTATCCGGGTGTACGGTCCAACGGTAGTCATGTTTCCATAGGTCGATTGCTCGCGGTTAAGTTCCCGTATATTTTTTCTGTTATTTGACCCCTGCTGGCAATATGTATATTGATGACAATAAGTCATGGGGGGTGAGGGGGGGCAAAAGCCCCCCTTCAACCTATTATTGTATCCCACGGCAGTCAAAATAGACGGGAACATGATTGCAAGTGTCCGCATAGTGTAAGGCGGGCGGTCCACCCGGTAACTACATTCTTGCCAAATTTTAATATAAGTTTCGCTTACTGAAATGAGGAAATTGATAAAAATACAACTTTGTGCAATCTGCCTGTAGATTAGAACACCATGTTTTGTACACTATGGTTATTCTCTCAGACCCCTATGTACCCCCTGAGAAGTGCAAATGTACCCCTGGGGGTACATGTACCCCAGGTTGGGAACCCTTGCCTTACAGGATGGACAAAATTAAATAATATCGTTCTTAACACTAATAACCCCAAATTGATAATAATGAAAGACTGTGATCCTCCCGAGATTCGAACCCAGGACACCACATACAGAACTTACATGCTCTAAACATTATACCATCTAGACAGTTAAAGGTTCAGCACATGACCACAATTAATGTCCATCTATCAAATACTGAAAATCAATCTGATCATGTTATGTAGGCTACTGAACCCAACTGGACTATGAACAGCGTTTAAGCCGGAGTCACACAGGCCCTTTTTAGACTAATTTTTACGAGCAATTGTAGTCTGGAAGCTTCAAAAATTAGTTTATCAGGAATTCAGCCACCTAATGTAATCTACCTTCAGGCTAATTGCCGATACCAGTGCAAAAAAGTCCCAAAATATTATGAGTAAAAACTTGCTCATAGAAAATAGACGGAAAAAGTGCTCGTGTGACAGTAGCTTTATGCCAGGTGATAATAACAATATTACTAATACTAATAATCGAAAAACCTGCATCTCCCTCACCTTGAACAGAAGGTGCAGAAACAGTCCGCCCCATATGCCCACCTCAACCCAGGGAAGCTTCGAACCTAGAACACTTCCGGCTACTACCAACGCGCCACACTACAAACATACTTGTCTCATAGTCTGGGGATGCCACGGGACACACGAAGGACCATAGTCTTAACACTCTGACAAGGGTATACCTCTCCCCATCCCTTGGTTAATAAGGAGAGGGAGAGATAACCCCTACGTTTGTTTATTAAGGCTATGGTCCAACAAGTCTCGCGGGCTGGTAATTGTGGGGGCCGTGTTAGAGGCTCTTAGCTACACCTAGGGAGTATGTGGGGTACAGGGCTCGATGATGATGATGTTGTTGTTGTTAGCATGTCGAGTACAGGGCTCTATGATGCTGATGATCTTGATCTTGATAATGATGTTGTTGTTGCTGTTGTTAGCATGAGGGGTACAGCGCTTGATGCTAATGATGTTGTTCCTGTTAGTTTGTAGGGTACAGGGTTCGATGATTCTGGTGTTGGTGTTGTGGTCTTCTTCTTCTTGAAGTATTTATTACCATTATTGTTGTTGTTAGAGTCTTAGCAACATAGAGCCGCGGCGGTCGAGTGTTGAGCACGCTCACTGTGATTCTGCTTGACCTGGGTTCGATCCCAGACCAGGCGGACATTTAGTGGGTGTTGTAGTACGTCCTAGCGTGTTTCACATGCTTGCACCCAGTCGGGGGACACCTCGACGACGTATACAGACTAATAACACACATAACAAAGCCACTCCAACAGCTTCCTCTCTCTCCAACACCCCTTCTCCCCTCTCTACACTCTTCAGAAAAATAGGAAAAAGTAGAATGTAGATATGAGGTGCCGTTGTAAAGGCTTATCCCTCAATACATTCACCTGGACACCCAGGGAGCATAGTGCGCACAGGGTTTAAAGGTGATGCTCTTTTTGTTATTGGTGTTGTTGTTGATGTTGTTCTTGTCATTGTTGATGATGTTGTTGTCCTTGTTCATGATGTTCTTGTTTCCGTTTTAGAAATAGCAACCATCAGAAGAGATGTGTGAGGCAAAGGCTTAAATTTGTTGTTGGTGTTGTTGTTGTTTGTCCGTGTTCTTGTTGTAGTTGCTGTCCTTTATTTTCTATGCACGATACTTTTAACTCCCACCTGAGGAAATATTTTGTGGAGAAGTGTACAGTACTTTGATACCGGTACTGATGTGGTTGTCCTTGTTGCTGTTGTTGTTCTTGTTGTTGCTGTTTTTGTTATAGTTCCTGATGCTGGGGTTGTTGTTGTTCTAGTTGTTGTTGTTATCGTTCCTGATAGTGGGGGCTGTTAATGCTATCCTTGTCTTCCACATTTCTTGTCTGACCTCTGTCCTCGCGTTCAAGCTGGAATATGAGTCATTATATAAATATATAGACATAAACGCTTATAAAGATCACATTTATTTGCATACACACACACACATACATATATATATATATATATATATATCCTATGTCCTGTATTGTTGGCATGGCAGGAAGTATTGCGTATGGGTTATTTTAATCTAAATGTTTTGGACATTATTCTGATCTTGATGGATGACAATTGGGGGGTTCAGACTACACACGCATTAGCCTAACCTACACACGGCACTTTATTTACATTAATAACATACAATTAGTACCGGTGTTAGGTATTCGGATGAAATGTAGAATCGAGACTAGAGTTGGCAGCACTTGCCGGTTCTGGTTAACCCCTTATGTACCGGCAACGTCTTTTCAATTTCATTCTAGCTATATTTTGACGATTGTGTGCAATTTAAGGAGAATCTGTGATAGTAAAAAAAAGTTTAAGTGAGATTATTCGAAGCCTGTTAATTGCTAGAGGCCCTTTTTAAGCTGAATACAATCGTCTATTAGTAGCCACAATAAAGTTAAAAGGACGGTACCGGTACAGAAGGGGTTAATAACTAATCAGTCTTCAAACTATAATTTCCAGCCTGTGTTATTCACTTTTAAGCTTAGGAAAGGCATAGCACAATAAATCTGTAAATAAAACAAAATGTATTATAAGAACAGTCTTAATACAAATTAATATACCGGTACTGTAATTATTATTCCTTTACTTGGCAATTTATAGGATTACATACCATATAATATAACTCACTGTTGTATAAAACATTAGTAATAGCATAATTAATTTATATTATATTACGTGTGGCTAAAAACCTGCCTCTGCGCCCCAGCTGGCCAGCTTCCCCCCCCACCCTCTCTCTCTCTCTCTCAATCTGTAGTGTTAATATACAGTACAGTTAATATAAATTCAGCGATAGCCCATTTCATAATCAATAGACATACAAATTTATACCAGAATTTAAGATACCGGTACCACTTTGGTCCGTACAATCCCCCTCCCAAAAAATAATATATATAATATATATATATATATATATATATATATATATATATATATATATATATATATATATATATATATATATATATAAAATAAATAAAATAAAGTAAGCACAACCATTGGTGAACGTCCTTCCTAAGCTTAATAAAAGTGTCTAATAATTGGCAGAACATAATGACGATTTTGATGTTGTTTTGTCTTTTTACCGTGTTCGTCCAAGTTTTGTTTTGTTTATTTTGCAAGTTTTACGTTATAATATAGCAGTCGCCGACTCGCCGATAGCCTACGGATGGGTTAACCTCCACTATGTAGGGGCCGGAGCCGCGGGAAAAAACAAAATACAAAAATAAATATACTTTCCTTCCAAAGTTATCTGGGTAAATTCAGGAACACTTTGATGGCAACATTCTCCGCTCGAGCTGATTGGCTGAAGGCGGTTGTGTCCGATTTGTTCAATCTTATACGACCTGTATCTTATATTCAACTTTAATATTATTTCTTATAGCTTTTCTAGTATAGGTATTGGGCATTTGAGTTGTGCTATCTCATCCACATGGGTTATTTAAATGGATATGAGCTTGCATGATATTAATGACAAGTGAATGGATCTTACAAACTCACCTTCAGTCACATGTGAGTAACCTAGGTTCGAGTCCTTGGAGTGCCACATGTATTTGTTGATTTCATTAATTGAGTTTAGAGGTGAAGTTGGTTGGTGGAGAAAAAAAACATAATTCAAAGCAGCAGTTTAAAGAGCTAATGGAAATATTTACTTCACTCCTAATGTGACTATCTTGATTGTTGTATATAATTATAGTTATAACATTAGAACTAATATATTATCTTAATAAAATGGTTAGTGTTTAAAATCTGTACGGTAGGCTATGTGGTAACCCAGGTTCGAATCCCGGTAGGATCACATACTTTCATTAATTTCGTTGGGAGGTGTTTGGTGTGTGGAGTGAAATGTATGAATTAGATTACTAAATATTTCCGTTTGCTTTTTAACGCTTTCAATACCGGTACCGTCCGTTTACCATTAGTCTTCCTACTATTAGCCTACACGATAGGTCAAGGTCAGATACAGAACCACGAAGAGGAACAACTTTTTTAGTGCTAGGATTGTAAACAACTGGAATAGTCTCCCAGAGGAAGTAGTTACGAGTCAGAGTGTAAACGTTTTTAAAAAATAATTATGACCGGTATGAGACTGAAAGATTGAGAAGAGGCAACCTTTATGAGCATTGACTCCTCTGCCTCTTAAACTATCACTAAGGTAAGCAATCACTAAGGTAAGCAATCAACAATTAACAGGCTTCGTACTATCTCACTCAACCCTTTTTACTACGACGCATCCTTCTTAAACTGCACACAATTCTCTAAATCTAGATAGGCTATAATAAATATAAAAATAAGTCGCCAGTAAAGAAGGGGTTAAATAGCTTCTTTGAATGCGTTACTATTATAATAATTAGCAAGGAGATTCACTTGTCATTGTCACACAAACTCATATCCAATTAACCCCTTCTGTACCGGCAATTTGTACATTTTCTTCTTGCTAGGGTACCGCTACACGATGTTATTCAATATAAAAAAGGGCCTCCACCAATTAACAGACCAAACTATCTCACTTAACCCATTTTACTAACACAGATCCTTCTTAAACAGCATGAAATCGTCTAAATATAGCTAGAATAGGCTACAACGAACAGGACGTTGCCGGTACAGAAGGGGTTAGGCCTATATAACATAATGTGCATGAGATTGTACAACATAAATGCCCAATACCTAGAAGAAAACTATGAACAATACTGTTCAAGGTTAATATAATGATAACGAAACGTAGCCTATAACACTGAGGAAATCGAACACAACCACATCAGCTGGAGCGGAGTATGTTGCCATCCAAGTGTCCCTGAAATTACCAGAGTGTCAGAGTTAGCCTAAGTTTCATTTGGGCATGGGCGTTATTACCACTGTAGTAACTTAGGGGTAATAATTAGAAGCTAGGCTACCAGTACCCAGAAATGGCAGCGTTCATGTTCGAGCTAGGTATCTTTGGCTGGCCCTAAAGAATACATGCCCTAAAGCCATGTGTCCCACCTCCCAGCCTAGTAAAAGACTGGCGCACTGCTTTGTCAAATTTGCTGTATTCACCCCCCACCACCGCCTGAGGCAAAATTAGTACGTTGCAATACATAGTGCGTTATTCACACAACTGGTCAGAGTCAGATAAATAGCTACAGTAAGTAGTAAAGCGGTGAGCGAAGTGTGGACGCAAAAGCCATCACGTAAATAGTGTTTAGCAAACAAACAAAAGCAATGACCCCCTCGTATTTCTCCATAATCTCACCTTTCTCCAGCATTCAGCCTCGCTCCCTGCCTCTCCAATTGTTCCTCGGTACCCACACTCCACATAGTATCACTTAGGACACGAAACAATATTCACTTAACACGGATGCACTCAGATAATAAAGGATAACTCACGAACCCGCAATCTACCCGCATCGCGTCGCCATAATGTCAACAAGTCCATATTGTCCACATTGCTCGTCTTACAATTAAAAATCTATTGTACGACAGGCAGACTATAAATACCTATATGGAAAAATATTTAATACTGAACAGGGTATTTAATGTAAAGGTAGAATTTACACATTATATTTTTAAACGTAATTAGAAACTCGTTTGATCTCTGCCCGCAACCTTCCCGCCTTGTCTGGATACGAGTCGCCTTGGTTTCGTTGTCTATACAGTACCGTTGTAAAGTCTTATCCCTCAATACCTTCACACCTTCTATGACACTTTCAGAAACTCATAATAATAACAATAAAAATCAACTCACTGGATTTCGGTTAAATGTTAAAAGCTACCGACAAATAGTGGTACAACTGATACGTTGCTTCACCTGTCAGCTGTTCGTCCAATCCCACCGTCTGTGGTAAAATAATATCGGGTACAAAGGATACCGTGTTTTCTATGAAACTGGGACCAGACAAATTTATAATCAGGTAGGTATAAAGCAAAGGTGGGGAGGAGTGGACGCAAAATAATAGAGTAAGTAAACTAAGGGTGTGATCACTTGATACCATGAAATAGTTAACAGAGTTTTACTTTTAATGTTGCAATAAACGGGGTGAAGCAGACGACTTGTAGGGCTAATGTTCCGTCACTTGTAGCCGACTCCTCGAATATTGGCACATATTCTACCTTAATGGCGTCCTAGCCTATTAAATATGTTTCACAAGCTCTAATAAATGATGGTATAGACACCAAAGTGAAGCATTTATTACTATACTCTCCGATAGTAGACATTACATTAGATAAGCCCGTGGAAGTATCTGGACACTGGCGGCTCCCGAAAGATTAACATGCCTAATACCGCCAGGGTCTTAATTTCCATTAATAAAAATACTACCCTCTTGATTGTTTACCCCATAACGGATAACCTATTCATGTTTATTCAAAATGTGTTTGCTGCTGTGGCTAGTAGGTAAAACATACGGAATTATCTAAACTGATAAAGACAAACTGGAGAAACCATTAGCCTATACTGTTTCTTTTTCAACTGACGGTAAATTACAAAGTTCCCATCAAGATTTTTCAGTTATTTTTATGATTTTGGAGTGAAATGGGGTGCCAATTATTTGCAGTAGGTCTGAGTATGATGCAGAGACGTAGTAGTTTCATATTTGTCCATTAAGTATCGATTAATTAGCTGCCAAACGACGCAATTTATCGTCAGAGGAAAAGAAACAGTACCGGTATAGTGCATGCTTTCCCGAGCTGCTATGAAAGTACACACTAAATTAACCCCTTCAGTACCGGTGACGCCCTTTCTTATTTTCTGGCAACTAGTAAACGATTCTATTCAGCTTAAAAAGGGCCTCCAGCAACTAACAGGCTTCGAACTATCTTAATTGACACTTTACTACCCCATATCCATCTTAAGCTGTACAAAATCGCCTAAATAGAGCTAGAATAGAAAGACGTCACCGCTAAAGAAAAAACAAAAACAAAAAAACGGTGATTTCAGTAATCTGAAACGATATAATTAAGCAAACCTGGTAGACATAATAGGCTACTACAGTATACGCTGTTATAAGTTGGTAGTCAAGAAATCGTGCACCCTAACCATTGTAACTCAAAAAGGGCTAGGGCAAATGGGCTGTAAAATTGCCCGTCTGTTCCTTGGCTGACTCTTCCCAAACGGGTACAAATATTAGCTCCATTACTCTAGTCGTTTGTGAGTTAGAGATTAATGTTTAGGAGTTTTAGCATACGTATTTGGAACGGAGTATAGCCTAGTATCAATCAAACCTGTTAATTATCGTGTACAGTCGCGCTAATAAGTCATGTCTCGGCACCAAGTATGTTTTGATCAATAATTGGTATCGGCAATATCTAAGCTTCATTTCTTCATATCGAGTGAAATATACAAACATGTCCCTACACTTACCCACCCTATTCAACATCTGACAGACATTAATACAGCACAGAGCAAGCCAAACGTAATGACAGCTGGGACATGACTTATTAGCGCGACTGTACATAGCTGCAGAGCAAATAAAAATAAGGAGGGTGATATCTGTAATGCGAAATATAATTTGGCAAACCTGGTAAACAATGGAGCAACTTGGTTGAGTCCAAGTATTTGTATCTTCTACTGTACTTCATATTTCTCAACTTATTCTTCCTTTATCCAAAACTCTCTAATCTCCTACTTTGCTTATAGCCATCATCAATGGCATTATACTAGGAAACAATATAGTTTCTTAGTTTAACCTTCGGTGTTTTGCCTAATAGTATTATGTTCGTATTGCTGAGATCGCTGTACGTATTATGATTAATCTGTAGCTATTATCATTACAATAGTTTTGATAAATAATATACCCTGTTCCAAATAAGTATGCCAAAACTCTAACTCACAAACGACTAGAGCAATCGAGCTAATATTTCTACCATCTGGGAAGGGTCAGCTAGAGAATAGGTGTGGCAATTTACATTCAATTTGCTCGAGCCTTTTTCGAGTTACAAAGGTTAGGGATTACGATTTCTGGCCTACCTATTTAGAACAGGGTATAATGCTAATTTCGTGTACTTTCATGGCAGCTCCGGGAAGGTATGCAAAAAAAAAAAAAAAAAAAAAAAAGGTGTGTTTCCACTTTGAGATTCGCTTATCCCTGGACTATTAATACTTGTGTTTATTAGATTTTGGTTCATGAATACAGTTAAGCCATTCAGATTCAGTACGGGTTACGTCTTTTTATCTTTCTTCTGGCTACTATTAGACGCTTTTATTCAATTTAAAAAGGGTCTCCATCAATTAACTGGCCTCGAACTATCTCGCTTAACCCTTTTAGCTACCACAGATACTTCTTAAACTGCATAAAATCGTATAAACATCGCTAGAATACATAAGACGTCCCTGGTACAGAACGGGTTAACAAATAAAATGTTATAATAGATACTTCCAGACCAAGCTGTGACATCTATTCACGTAGCCTACTTACCTACAGTTTTTCCCACATTAAGGGGGTAGTGCTCGGTAGTGATGCGTTTTGGCAGTTTATTCTGGCTATCACTAGGCCTAGACGATTTTATACAGTTTAGGAAGGTGCCAAGGGTATTATAAGGGTAAAGACTATCGCAATTTACCCTCTGACTTCCATATACCCTTTTAAATCTGAATAAAATCGTCTAATCATAGCCAGGGAAGTGGCGACCCCCTGATTATCTTGCCTTTCTCCAGAAACTCAGCCTAGCTCCCTGCCACTTTTCTCGATATCCACACACCTTTATGTTATCACTCGGGACACAAAACAATATCCACAGAACACAGACGCACTCGGATAATAGGCTAATGACTTTTAAGAGGCTATCACACGGGTACTAAACCGGCCAACCAACTGCAATCGGGATCTGTTGCCGAAATTGTGTTACTACGACGTCAATCGGGGCAACCAACTGTCTTCGATCGTTTTCGAAAACCAATGGCCAAAAGTCGCCAACGTGTAGTAAAATAAATCAGTTAGCACTGGTATTTACCGATAAATTATGCTTTGCTAAGCAATTAAGCCTTCACATTAACGAAATAATGCATAGTCTGTCGAAGTACACAGCGTATATAAATATATCTAGTACGAACGTTCGGGAAAAGATGACTGGTTACGTCACTAAAGACGGTAAACATTGCCAAAACTGTTGGGGTATATGGTGTTATTTAAAATTATGAATGTAATATTTTTTATTTGTGACCTTCGAGGCATGTTATGGTAATATTTAGTTATATTATAATTATCTGCAGCAGATGTCGTTAATTGACTTCCGATACAGCATTTGTATGCAGGTTGCACTGCTTGTCATTAGGTTATAGCCTACTACAGCTTCTCTAGACTTCACCCGCTGTATTTCTTCTACACAATGCCAGCAGATTCATTTAAATGTATCATAATTATGACACGGTTGTATTAGTGCATACATTCGTTGGAATTAAATAGTGTACGATGTAATAGTAATTATACACTACGTTAATCACGAACTAGCTCTCTATGTCCGCCTTGTAGCTCTACTGTCAGAGGTCATACCAAAAGTCTATACGTGTTCTTGTATTCCTGCTTAACCCGTTCTGTACAGGCGACGTCTTTTGAATTTTTCTTTAGCTATATTTAGATGATTGTGTGCAGTTTAAAAAGGATCTGTGATAGTAAAAGGGGTTAAGTGGGAGAGTTCGATACCTGTTAATTGCTGGAGGCCCTTATTAAACTGAATACACTTCTAACAGTAGAAAAAATAAGGCAAAAAGACGTTGCGGTACAGAAGGGGTTAATGTAGACGACATTGTTAAGCGCAACCCAAATACACGAATCGGGTTGCATAACAAATAGAAGAATTAATGTGACAATATACATTTTCCAGTGGTATATTCTTGTTTATCTACCCATCGTGGTGTCCATTAATTGAGTGTATAATTGGTGGGCTTATAGGTATGATGTAGGATTATAGGCTATAGTATCACTCGCCGGTGAATTAGTAAACACTAATTAATTAGATATCATATTATCTTTATAATTGGCTATGGCGTGATCTCAATCCCCCCCCCCCCCCCCACCTTTCTCTCTCTCTCTCTCTCTCTCTCTCTCTCTCTCTCTCTCTCTCTCTCTCTCTCTCTCTCTCTCTCTCTCTCTCTCTCTCGTATCTATCTATCTATCTATCCCTCCCTATCTATCTACCTCTCTCTCTCTCTATATATATATCTATCCTCTCTCGCTCTGTAACTACACCACCTACCACCACAAAACCATCACAACACCACAAGACAACTACAATCACCACCATCATCACCATACTCACCACACTCTACATCACAAGACAACCACAATCACCACCACCACCACTACCATCACAATTATTGCAAAATTATTGGTAAATCTTTTAACTCGCACGAATCTAAGAATTTCTTCTTCAATCGAGTTGTCAACTTGTGGAATGGGCTTCCCCGAGACGTTATAGACTGCAGCACCGTTGATTAATTTAAATTCCGCCTAGACAAATATCTCGCATCAAACCCGCGACTGACTGCGTATGTAAATGAATAACTTTATCCTCCCCTCAGTTACTAACCCATATGTCCCCTACTAACTTCCTAGTCCTGCCACGTTAGTGGCAGGGCAGTAGTTCCCTTTCCAATGTTCCCTTACCCACTCTAAACCACTGTTTGGACACTTGATCCTCAGTGTTTTGGAGGACAAGCAACCTAGAAGGGTCACTAGACCTGTTGTTGCTTGATTTCCTTTGTACTCCTTTGTACTTTGTACAATAATCACCCTTCTATACCACAAAACTATCACCACCACCACCACTCTATACTTCTCCACAATCACCACCACCACCAACACCAATACTACCACCATCACTCTACACCTCTCCACAATCACCACCACCACCAGCACCAATACTACCACCACCACCACCACCACCACTCTATACCTCTCCACAATCACCACCACCACCAGCATCAATACTACCACCACCACCACAACCAACACCACCACCACACTATACCTCTCCACAATCACCACCACCACCAGCACCAATACTACCACCACCACCACAACGAGCACCACCAACACTATACCTTTCCACAATCACCACCACCAACATTCAATACCTCTCCACAATCACCACCACCACCACCACTATATTCCTCTCCACAATCAACACACTCCACCACAAAACAATCACCATCGCCACCGCAGCACTCTATACCTCACCACCACCACCATCACCACCTCCACCACCACCACCAACACTCTATTCCTCTCCACAATCAGCACACTCCACCACCACCACCAACATATCAATTAAGTATCTCATTGTTCCACTATTGCCAGTCTTTGTGGAACCTGGCCAGGGAAAAATATGTGGGGGGAATATAATGAGAGTTACAAACAGTCACGCGGAACAGAGTGTATCCCAAAAGCCTTGCGGTCCATTCCAAGGAGATGCTCTGGGTAAAAACTAGATTTATTCAAAGGTAGCATAGCCATTGTATAAGTGTGCAAAATACACTTTACAAAATCAAAGGTTAAAAAGGGTATGAACAAATTACAAAGAGTATTGGGCAATTTGAGTCTATTTGTATTATCTGATATTTATATACATTAAAGGGCATTCGCCAATTCTCTGACCATTCCGTGTTTTTCTTTTACAAACTGATTCTATTGCTTTCTGAAATTATTGCATTTCCTATCTTGGTGTCTGTTATCCGCGAAATTGCAATCTATATTATTTATACAGAGAGAGAGAGAGATAGAGTGAGTGTATGTGTGTGTGTGTGTGTGTGTGTGTGTGTGTGTGTGTTACAAGGAATACTTAGCATCCCAGAGACCTTGCGGTCCATTCCGGGGATATACTATAAGTGGATGAAGAGACACTGTTTAGTGCACTACACTCATTACAGTGTGCAAAATACTTTGTACTCTCTTCTTGAATTGCTCTACTGAAGCTCTGTTTACA
Source organism: Paralithodes platypus (assembly GCA_032716605.1). Taxonomy (NCBI): domain Eukaryota; kingdom Metazoa; phylum Arthropoda; class Malacostraca; order Decapoda; family Lithodidae; genus Paralithodes; species Paralithodes platypus. The sequence goes on from CM064490.1 coordinate 9,762,155, forward strand.
ACTTCGGAGGGACGTTTGTTCCAGGTAAAACATTTTGCTATAATCCAAATTGTCAAAACTATTACGTATTTTAAAAACTTCAATGACCTGACCTTGTAGTCTGCGTATCTCCAAAGGAAAAAGATCAAGAGCTCTCAACCGGCCCTGATGACTCAGTCTTCTAATCGATGGAATATGCTTTATATATTATGCCTGAGTGCTGGAGACCAGAATTGAACAGCATATTCCAGGAGAGGCCGTATCAGAGCGTTGTTAAGTATGAGGAATATTTCCTTATATCTACAGTATACATAAATTACCTCTTAATATAACCCATTAATTGCTGAGCTTTCTTCTCTACTTCAATGCACTGCTTGGTGGAAAACTTTAGGTCACTGCTAATCAGAACACCCAAATTGTTTTCCAAGTCAGTCACTTCTGGAGGCACATAAGAGAGAGAGAGAGAGAGATAACAAATAGGCTGACTTAGGGTTTGCTTATCCGATATGCTTCACCTTGCACTTGAGAGAGAGAGAGAGTGTGAGTGTGAGAATGTGTGAGTGTGAGAGAGAGTGTGTGTGTGTGTGAGTGAGAGATGCGAAGTAGAAACCAAGAACAGAACTTGAGAAGGTCACTTTCAATAATAAACAGTCCCCCCCTCCCCCCAACCCTCTCTCTCTCTCTCTCTCTCAAATGCACGCTTTCTATATCTATCTATCTATATATCTATATATATATATATTCATAAATTCGTTTCAAAACATATATTTCCACAATTAGATATACGTGAACTCCAGGAATATTTATGAATGGGCTAGAAACTATGGTATCCGAGTGTACAGTCGCGCTAATAAGTCATGTCTGGGGCACCAAGTATGTTTTGATCAATAATTGGTATCAGCAATATCTAAGCTTGATTTCTTCATATCGAGTGAAATATACAAACATGTTCCTATACTTGACCACCTTATTCAACATCTGACAGACATTAATACAGCACAGAGCGAGCCAGACGTAATGACAGCTGGGACATGACTTATTAGCGTGACCGTACAGCGTTTCCTTTGACCAGCATCACTATCAATATACCCAACCTGATTGGATTTAAGGGGAAGGGTTTATTAATTGGTAAATTTATATATATATATATATATTTTTTTTTTTTTTTTTTTTTTTTTTTTTCCTCTCTAGACCTCCATCAAGCTTTACAAAACATCCACAAGATCAACCTTCTAGATAAATGTGTACATTTTTCGGTAGAAAAACGGATTCCTCCTAAATTACAGGCTCGCTATCGCTCGCCAGGAAAAAATCGACACCTAAATGGCACGAATGATCTCAGTATTGAATAAGAAATGGGGTGAAAGGTCTTAAAATCGCCAAACGAATGGGCTGAACGTCTTAATATCTGAAAAAATAATTAGGCTAAACATGAGGGAAAAGGGGAGAGGGGGGGGGGGGGGGGGGAAGGGGGGAGAATAAACAAGAAACACCCCCTCTTAACCATTTGTATACCGTCGACTTTTTATAGGGGGTTGAGAGGCTTTGGGGTGGGGGTGGGGGTGGGGGTATGGGGGGGTAGTAGTAGTGCTAGACAAAATGGATTATGGCTTATGTACTGGTAATCTGTTTTGACTTGTACTTAGTGTGTTTGTGTGTGTGTCTGTCTGTGTATGTTTGTGTGCATGTATGTGTGTGTGTCTGTGGGTGGGTGTGTGTCTGTGTGTATGTGAGTGTGTGTGTATGTGAGTGTGTGTGTGTGTATGTGCAGCATAGAAGCCAAGTCATAACTTGGATGAGATGCCGGCTCCCTTTCTCTCTTCTCAGGTCTGCACTCCTGTGTCTCAGGGGTACAAGGTCCTCCCCGCTACAGAGGACAAGAGTGAGAGACTTGGACTTTGAAATGGTTGTGGCGGAGGGCCGAATTGTGGAACACCTAGGTTGATTGTAGGGAGGTACTGGTACAATAAGATAAACTACAATGTAACTAGAATAAGAGAATAAGATAGATTGTACACCACTTTGTAACTGTCACCTTAATAAAACAAATTACCATTAAAAAAAGTGTGTATGTGTGTGTAACTGTGTATGAGAGAGAGAGAGAGAGAGAGAGAGAGAGAGAGAGAGAGAGAGAGAGAGAGAGAGTTCAGCATATAATAGCGACTAGCTATTATTTATATTTTTTTTTAACACAACGTTCTGAACTCTCACTCTCACACTCCATCTCTCTCTCTCTCTCTCTATCTCTCTCTCTCTCCAGCACTCAGAACATATATAGAGCGATTGGAAAGAGTACAAACTAGGGCTACACAGCTTATTCCATCGATTAGAAGACTGAGCTTTGAGAACCGGTTGGGAGCTCTTGATTTCATTCTGTTGGAGACTCGCAGACTATGAGGTGAGCGCATTCACTTAATGGGTTTGACAATGTGGATTATAGCAAAATGATTAGCCTTTATATGAATACAACAGCAACCATGGCTGGAAGTTAGAATTTAAAAAGTTCAGCACTAGTATTTGTGGAAACTTTTTCACAAATAAGATTTGTTCTACCTGGAACAAACTTCCCTTAGAAGTTGTAAGCAGTTCTTCAGTAGAGCAGTTCAAGAAGAGAATAGATAGTATTTTGCACACTCTGTAATGAGTGTAGTGCACTAAACAGTCTCTTTCCTTCCACTTCGAGTATCTCCCCAGAATGTACCGCAAGGTCTCTGAGATACTAACTATTCCTTGTAACTCCTTGTAACTAACTCTCACTCTCTCTCACACACACACACTCTCTCTCTCTCTCACACACACACACTCTCTCGCACACACATACTCTCTCTCTCTCACACACACACACACATACTCTCTCTCTCACACACACACACACACACTCTCACACACATACTCTCTCTCTCTCTCTCTCACACACACACACACACTCTCTCTCACACACATACTCTCTCTCTCTCTCTCTCTCTCTCTCTCTCTCACACACACACACACACACACACACACACACATACTCTCTCTCTCTCTCTCTCTCCCTCCAAGCAGTCCTTTGAAGTAGAGAAGAAAGCGCTACAATCGTCGGGCTATTTCAAGAGACAGTTTCAATTAAAGACAAAGAGACACGGTGTTGTTCTTGAAAATGGGAGCCCACCTCGCTTTTTTTGTTCTCTTTCTCTCCCTCTCTCTTTGGTTTGTATCCATTCGGCCCCATTCAGCCTACTGTATTAACACGTTTACCCCCATCCAGGTGTCAATATTTTCTTGGCGAGCGGTAGCGAGCCAACATATATATATATATTTGTTTTGACAGCAGGCTAAATTTGTTAATTTTTCGATAGAAAAATGTCTCCGGCGAAGCCAGATTTCTCCATACAATGCTGGCTCGCTATCGCTCGCCAGGAAGAAATCGACACCTGGATGGGGATAAACATCTTAAAACAGTTGGCTGAATGGGGCCGAATGGATACAAGCCAGAGAAAGAGAGAAAAGGAGAGAAAGATAAAACAAAAAAGCCGGTGACCCCTCCCCCCCCCAATTAAAGTCAAAGAGACACAGTGTAGTAGTGCTTTAAAATGCACGAATATTGGCAGTTTTGGAATGCTCCCCTTGCACAACCGTCTCACCCAATACTCCGGGGAAGATACAGAGCAATTGGAAAGAGTTAAGGGGAGATTTTCAGTTTGTTCCCTAGACCTCCAGCACGCTTTAAAAAAGTCCCCTTCTAGATTAATTTGTTTATTAATCGGTAGAAGAACAAATCTGGCCGAAGGCCGGTTCTTCCAAAATTACAGGCCTGCTATTGTTCGCCAGGGAAAAAAAACGAAACCTAAATAGCACGAAAGGTCTTAATATTGACGAAGAAATGGGGCGAGAGGTCTTAAAATCGCCCCATTAGTTTTCAGATTTTATGACGTGCGGCCCATTAGCTTGGCGATTTTAAGACCTTTCGGGGGTGCAAGCCTGTGGGCTGATGATCCCCTCCCCCGCTTCCCTCTCAGAGACAGATATCATCTCACCCTGGCCCCTTCGGGGGCTCGAGCATCGGATAGCTTCGGTCTACCAGACTCGGTACTGATCGGTCAGACAGTCTGGGGAACAACAACAACTATTGGACGGTTGTATTCAGCTTAGGAAGGATGTTTACCTGTTAACAGATTACAGACTACCTCTATTAATCAGTTTAGCTACCATAGACCCTTCCTAAGCTTCGTAAAATCGTCAAAATGTAGCTAAAATAATAACAAAAATACTGTACAAAAGAATGTGAGTTCGTGTGTGTGTGTGTGTGTGTGTACTATAAGGGATATATAGCTTTATCAGTGAGTATATACCTTCTCGGCTTTATATTAATTTTCGGCACAGCATCTCCCTCAAATAGACCGCGAGTACTCTGAGATGCTAACTCCATCTTCCTTGCAACTCACTAATTTAATGTAACACACACACAGTCTTCCACTCTCTCTCTCTCTCTCTCTCTCTCTCTCTCTCTCTCTCTCTCTCTCGCAAAGTAAACAAAAACAAAAGGCCAAAGAAATAGCGCATAAAGAAAACGTAACGTAAGAGGCACATAAAATACAAGACAAACACCCATTATAAAAACAAAAAATAATACAATAAAATAGACTATGGAACAGAGACAGGGAACAAACAAGATCGCAAGGTAAACAAACACTAAAGGCAACACAAATCCTGAATAAACAAGATGGAGAATACAAGGCATGTAGGAAAGAACTGCATAACAAAAAACAAATAGCAAACTCATAAAAAAACTAGATATAATAACACCGAAATACTACATAAATACTAAAGGAGAAGACAGATTATCAAAGGCACATACAATAAAAGATACCAATTATACAAACAAACAATAATAGAGTAAACAACACACACGAGAAACAAAACAATAACAACAGGGTAAACTAAAACAAAAATCCAAATAAAATGGGAGTAAAGAAAACGGGGTATACTGTAAGAGGAACATAAAAGGTAAGAGACCAATTATACAGCCGGCCATGTTAGACGCACCCCCCCCCCCCCCTCCCCCCTTTTGGCCTAAGGCGTTCCCCCCTCCATCCCCCCCCCCCCCCCTTCGCCTTCTTCCCCACCCCTACTCCCCCTTTGGCCATAGGCTCTCCCTCCCCCTCCCCTCCCCTTGGACCCCCCTCTGACCCCCTCCCCTTAAACCCCCTACGCCCTCCCTCTACCCCCCCTTTGCTCTCCCTCTGACCCCCTCCCCCTTCCCCCTTTACCCTCCCTCTGACCCCCCTCCCTCCTTTACCCCGCCTACCCTCTTTACACCCCCCTCCCCCCCTGTTACCCCCCTCCCTCCATTAACCCCTCTGACCCCCTTTACCCTCCCTCTGACCCCCCCTCCCTCCTTTACCCCCCTACCCTCTTTAACCCCCCTCCCCCCTTTACCCCCTCCCTCCATTAACCCCCTCTGACCCCCCTTTACCCTCCCTCTGACCCCCCTCCCCCCTTCACCCTTCCCTCTAACCCCCCTCCCCCCTTTACCCTCCCTCTGACCCCCTCCCTCCTTTCCCCTTTAATTTAAGAGGGTAGTACTTGTTTATATATATATATATATATATATATATATATATATATATATATATATATAAACAAGTACTACCCTCTTAAATTATGCCTAAACCAACTCCAGGGAGGGAGGGAACTCTACGGACAACTTTACCAACGTTCTGAATCAGGTCCATAATATATACTTGGCGCCCAATATAGGCTGTATATCCATTAATTCAAACAGAAAAACGTCATAGACTTAATATCAATATATTTCCATCAATAAATCCCGATAACTAGACCTGCCCAGATAAAAACCCTAAGACGTCCAAGAATGTCTGCAAGTAACTTTATGAACTTCCCGAACTTGTCTGCATAAAAATATCTCCCCCCATCCCAGTAACCCCCCTCAACGCCCCCCACAAACACCCCGCCCCCACTGACCCCTTTACCACAGTGACACCCCCCTCAACCCGCCTGCTCCCCAGTGACAACCCCCCCCCCCCCCCCTCTACTGACGATACAAAAATTGCAAATAGCGTACTCTCAAAAGAACAAGTTGACGATATGCAACAATCTAGATAAGTTGTCATGTTGGGCCCAAATTTGGCAAATGATTTCAATGCGGATAAATGTAAAGTACTACATATCGGATACCTAAATGAGAAAGCAAACTATTCGATGAATGGCACTCAGCTTAAGAATGTAAACAGAGAAACCGATCTGGGAGTAACAATATCGAGTAACCTAAAACCGAGTCAACAATGTTCAGAAGTTGTTAAGAAGGCAAACAAAATAATTGGCTTTATAGGCAGTTCCTTTGAGCATAAATCCAAAGAAGTTATCCTAACCGTTTACAATTCCTTAGCCGCCCTCTTCTGGAATACTGCGTTCAATCCTGATGCCCTTATTACCAAAAAGATATAAACAAGCTGGAACGAGTTCAGCGTAGAGTTACCAAAATGATACCTAGCCTAAAGAACAAACCATACGAAGAGCGTCTTAGAGAATTAAATATATTCCCTTTAACCCAGCGCAGATTAAGAGTGACTTAATTCAAGTGTTTAAAATCATCAAAGGCATCGACAATATGAACTGTAGTAAGTACTTCACTATCGACCAATCTAATAACACGCGTGGAAACGGTTGCAAATTATTGGTAAATCTTTTAACTCACACCGAATCTAAGAATTTCTTCTTCAATCGAGTTGTCAAGTTGTGGAATGGGCTTTTCCCCGAGACGTTATAGACTGCAGCACCGTTGATTTCATTTAAACTCCGCTTAGACAAATATCTCGCATCAAACCCGCGACTACTGACCTCTGAACTTGCGTTTGTAAATGAATAACTTTTATTTTTAATTATCCTCCTCCTCCCCCTCAGTTTACGTAACAACCCCATGCTGTCCCCTACTAACTTCCTTAATATCCTGCCACGGACTATTAGTTCCAGGGTCAGTAAGTTTCCCTTTCCTCCCAATGTTCCCTTAAGTTTACTTGTTCCCTTACTACCAACCCACTCTAAAAACCACTGTTTGGACACTTGGATCCTCAGTGTTTTGGAGGACAAGCAGCCTAGAAGGGTCACTAGACCTGTTGTTGCTTGATTTCCTTTGTACTCCTTTGTACTCTACGCCTCTGTACCCTAGTTAATCCCCCCTTCCAGTTGCCCCCTAGTGACCCTCCTTCCCACTCCAGTTGCCTCCTACTGACCCCCCTCCTTCTAATGCTCCCTACTGACCCCCCTCCTTCTAATGCTCCCTACTGACCCCCCTCCTTCAGACTGCTCCTACTGACCCCCCTCCTTCTAATGCTCCCTACTGACCCCCCTCCTTCTAATGCTCCCTACTGACCCCCCTCCTCTAAGCCCCTACTGCCCCCCCCTTCTAATGTCTCGCCTACTGACCCCGCCGTCCTTATAATGCTCCTACTTACCCCCCTCCTTCTAATGCTTTCCGCTACTGACCCCCCTCCTCCTCTAATGCTCCCTACTGACCCCACCTCCCTTCTAATGCTCCCTTACTGAGCCCCCCCCCTCCTATCTAATGCTCCCTACTGACCCACCTCCTTCTAATGCTCCCTAACTGACCCCCCTCCTTCTAATATGCTCCCTACTGACCCCCCTCCTTCGTAATGCTGGCCCTACTGAACCCCCCTCCTTCTAATGCTCCCTACTGTCCCCCCTCCTTCTAATGCTCCCTACTGAGCCCCCTCCTTCTAATGCTCCCTACTGACCCCCCCTCCTTCTAATGCTCCCTAACTGACCCCCCTCCTTTCTAATGCTCCCTACTGACCCCCACTCCTTCTAAATGCTCCCTACGCTGACCCCCCATCCTTCTAATGCTCCCACGACGACCCCCCCTCCTTCTAATGCTCCCTACTGACCCCCCTCCTTCTAATGCTCCCTACTGACCCCCCTCCTTCTAATGCTCCCTACTGACCCCCCTCCTTCTAATGCTCCCTACTGACCCCCCCTCCCTTCTAATGCTCCCTACTGACCCCCCCCCTCCTTCTATGCTCGCCTAGTGAGCCCTCTCCCACCGCTTACTCCCCAATGACTCTTCTTCCCCTCGCCCCCCCTCCCCCCCCCCCCATCCCTCTCTCTCTCTCTCTGTCCAGTTTCCCCCTATCTGACTCCCACCATCCCCCCCCGCCTCTCTGGTTTGCCCCCTACTGACGCCCCCCCCCCCCCCCCCCTTCTCTCTTCTCTCTCTCCGTCAAGTTGCCCCACATTGACCCCCCCCCCCCCCCCCCCGGGGGGCGGCAGGTGAATATTCCCAGAAGTTGGAACATAATTCAGCCCCGGGGAAGGTTTGGAAACACTCACAAGTTTGGTGGTCCAGGTTCGAGACTCCCGGGATAAAAGAGACTGGACATATTTTCCCCCTTCAACGCCATTTCAGTGCCAGTTAAGGGAGGATGGGCTTATTTATTTGCTTATTTAGGCTATGTTTTCTGTTTTTTTGTTTTCTGGTCAGTACTGGTGGCATAAATAATAGGACTCATTTTCACCCAAATACTTTTTATATTTGTCTTTACTCTCCTATTTCTCAACTTACTCTTCCTCTCTCTCCTTATTACTCGATTCTCTTACTTTACTCTAGCCATCAAGTCAAGTCAAGCATAAATATTATGAATCCATCTTTCCCTCATCCTATGACTTAAATGGCTTCAAACTCCGTGTGTCCAGGCATTTTGGCTCGAACATTCCTTGATTTTGGCCCTGTTACTTTCATCTCTGGGAGAGGCACTCGTCGCAGACAATGTTGCCTTTTGTCTCCCGTATTCACACAGAAAACAACAATCTATAGTTTTCCACTCTAAGGGTTCTATCTATCTATCTATTTATCTATGTATCTATATCGGTTCAGGGCACATACCCGTCTTTCCTTCATAATATTATATATATATGATATAGATTAGATATATATATATATATATATATATAATATATATATTAATATCTACATATTACTATATATATATATTTATAGATAGTATTTCCATATAGCATATATAGATATATTATACTTTATAGATTCTATATAAAATTATATATACAGTATATATATTGTTTTATATATATACTATATACTGTACAGTATATACAGTACATATATTTGTTTTCTTTTTATCTAGGGGTGGCCAACACAACACACACAAAACATAAGAAGAAAACTAAAAATATATAAAACTAAACAAAATAAAAGGTTCAGGTCCACAAAATGGTGTCGTAGGCAAGAGTTGTCCGTCCTTCTGCGTTATCAGAATCTCTACCTGGAAGTGTTGTGAAACCTGTCAATTCGAGCCCGTAGACTTTTATGCAACACAATGCAGAGATATAATTATACAGTATATAATTATATAATATATATATATATATATATATATATATATATATATATATCATTATATTCTACAAACGTCCTTAACATCTAACCACTTACGCAATGTAATGTGTAGGGTTAATTAACAATGAATGATTACAACTGCTGGGAATCGAACTCGGGACCCACAAACAGGACGACAGTGCTCTACCACTGTACCATCAAGAAGGTTAAAGGTTTAGCACACACTCTTCGTACATACGACCCCTTAGTCGAATATATAGTAACATGTTACCTGGTTGTCCATGCTAAACCCGGGCGTTTCCGCACCCTCCTCAGCTCCCCGCCATGGAGTGGCGTGGTTCGGTTCACCCCAGGCTTTTGGTTGTGGTCGGCAGTGGAGGGTTCTGTGGGGGTCCGCTCGGTTGTGGCCTTGGCCTTGGCTTGCTCGGGCCCTTTGGGCTGTTTCGGGGAGTAGTGGACACCAGGCAGCTTGGGGAACAACAACAACAACGCTAAACCCAACCTCACTATGATAGTCACATGGAAGTACTGAAACACGTAGATATAGTATTATGAAAGCAATGCCAATTGACACGACATTATTGTACAATATAATGATATTAAATAATGTTGTGTCAATTGGCATTTCTTCCATTATATATACAGTATATATACTGTGTATATATATATATATATATTATATCTAGATATCTATTATATATAATATATATCATATAGTATATATATATGATTAGTTGGTGAATGATGTGTAATATCTATTGATTACAATGAGTGTCGCATATCCACACAGTTACTCCTAAGATAGAGTTGAAAGCGCAAGGTATCGTTAATGAGGTCAATGGGCGTATAAAATGCTCAGAGAATGGAGATACTTGGTTAAAAATTCGCTATTGTAACTACTAGATCAAAGAATGAGTGAAAAATAGTTCGTTGTTATTGTGGTCATGATGAAACGCACGAACTGACACACACACGAAAACAACACTAATTATTCTCTGTTAAACTTGGTGAAAACAAACCTACTATTTCACGGTGATATAACATATATACAGTATATATATATATATATATATATATATATATATATATATATATATATATATATATATATATATATAGTATATGGGAGTGCCTATACTTGTACCTATTTAAGAGTTATGAGTGTCTGTGTGTTGTTTATATTCATGGTGTATGTGTGTGTGTGTGTGTGTGTGTGTGTGTGTGTGTGTGTGTGTGTGTGTGTGTGTGTGTGTGTGTGTGTGTGTGAATTGCGAGTCGTCTCTTGTAAACACGAAATGAGAAAATGTTTAGATCGCCCTAGATATATGCTCTCTTGCTTGTAAACACACACACGCACACAGCACACACACACTGAATCCTGATATACTGTTGATGTCGTTATTGTAGACAAACATCCCAGCTCATTACCTACATAAAAACCTTCATATTTACACACACACACATACACACACACACACACACACAAACACACACACACACACACACATACATACACCCAGCAACAATAAAGCCAGAAACACCAAACCCCACATATATTCTTATACATAGACCCCCCGCCCTCTCTCTCTCGCTCTCTCTCTCTCTCTTTCTCTCTCTCTCTCTCTCCTGATTTTAGGCTAGTTCAGTTGAATATCTTGCTCTCCGCCTCACTCTCCTCTCCCGGCGTCTGGCGCTCTCCTCTCATCGTCTCTCCGTCAATCCTCTCTCTCCTCTCCTCGCTCTCTCGCCTGAGTTTTAAGACTATTTGTGTATATTTTCTCTCAATCTCCTCGGTCTCGCACTCTCTCTCGTCTCTCTCATCTCCTGATTTTAGACTAGTCAATTCATTTAATATGTCTCCTCTCCTCTCCTCCTCCTCTCCCTCTCTCTCCCATCGTGTCTCTCTACTCTCCCTCTCCGTCCTATTTTAGACTAGTTCGTTGTAGATTTCTTTCTCTCTTTCCATCCCCCTTTCTCCTCGCTCCTCGCTCTCTCTCTCTCTCTCTCTCTCTCTGTCAGAACCCTTGTATTGTGTTGATATCGTCATTGTAGCCAAATATCCGGGTCGGTTACCCTCACCAAACAGAGTACCATCACACCCTTCACCCACGGCGGCCATCTTGTGTCCACCGAAAGATAGTGTGTACGCTGTTTAAGGGGGTAGTGCTTGGCTTTTGGTATATATACTTATTTATTAACCTTATTTTTTCATAGTTTCCTCGCTAGACCTCCATCAAGCTTAAAAAACACCCAATAGACCCTCTTTCAAGATAAATTTGTACATTTTTCGGTAGAAAAATGTCCCGGCCGAAGGCTGATGCCTCCTAAAATTACAGGCTCGCTTTCGCTCGCCAGGAAAAAAACTATACCTAAATGACAACAAAGGTCTTAATATTGGCAAAATATGGGGCGAAAGGTTTCAAAATCTCCAAATTAACGGAACAGACGTCTTATAATGTCCAAAATTAAATTTTTGATGGGGGATCTAAACATGAAGAATCAGGGTGTCTAAATAACCGACTACCTCCCCGCTTAATTATCAATATGTCTATAATCAAGCACTACCTTCCCCCTTTAAATTATCAATCAGTTCTATACTAAAGCACTACCTCCCCCTTACCTTATCATATTTCTATAAAGCGACTACCTCCCCTTAAATTTATCATAATGTCGATATAAGCGCTACCTCCCCCTTAATTATCAATAATTTCTATAATAAAGCACTACCTCCCCTAAAATTTCAATAATGTCTATAATAAAGCGACTCCCTCCCCCTTATTATAATAATGATCTTAATAAAGCGACTACCTCCCCCTTTAATTATCAATAATGTCTATAATAAGCAACTACCTCCCCCTTAAATTAGCATGTCTTAATAGCAACTACTTCCCTTAAATTATCATAATGTCTATAAGACAAGCCAAAAAAAACCCTACCTTCCCCTTAAATGATCTAATTTTATAATACAGCGGACTACCTCCCCCTTAAATTATCAATGTCTATACTAAGCAACTAACTTCCCCGTTAAAGTATCAATACTGTCTAAATAACGCAACTACCCCCCCTTAAAGTTAATCAATAATGTCTATAATAAAGCGACTACCTCCCCCTTAAATTATCAATAATGTCTATAATAAAGCAACTACCTCCCCCTTAAATTATCAATAATGTCTATAATAAAGCGACTACCTCCCCCTTAAATTATCAATGTCTATAATAAAGCAACTAACTTCCCCTTAAATTATCAATAATGTCTATAATAAAGCAACTACCTCCCCCTTAAATTATCAATGTCTATAATAAAGCAACTACCTTCCCCTTAAATTATCAATAATGTCTATATAAAGGACTACCTCCCCTCCGTCCCCCTTACATTAATTCAAAATTTCTATAATCAAGTGCGACCTGCCCCTTAACATCAATGTCTATAAAAAGCACCTACCTTCCCCTTAAATTATCATATTGCTATAATAAGCACTACCTCCGCCCTTAATTATCAATATGTCCCTATAAATAAAGCGACTACCTCCACCTTATATCAATAATGTCTATAATAAAGCAACTACCTCCCCCTTAAATTATCAATAATGTCTATAATAAAGCGACTACCTCCCCCTTAAATTATCAATAATGTCTATAATAAAGCGACTACCTCCCCCTTAAATTATCAATAATGTCTATAATAAAGCAACTACCTCCCCCTTAAATTATCAATAGTTCTATCCATCACGCAACTACCTCCCCCTAAATTATCAATAATGTCTATAATAAAGCAACTACCTCCCCCTTAAATTATCAATGTCTATAATAAAGCAACTACCTTCCCCTTAAATTATCAATAATGTCTATAATAAAGCAACCCTTTTACCCCCCCCCTCCCCCCCCCACCTTTTTTCAATTTATTCAATAAATTCTATAATAAAGCGACTACCTCCACCTTAAATTCTCATATTTTATAAATACACCAACTACCTTCCCCTTAAATTATCACAAATGTCTATAATAAAGCAACTACCTCCCCCTTAAATTATCAAGTCTAATAGCCTACCTTCCCCTTAAATTTAGCATAATGTCTATAATACAGCCCCACCCACGGTACTCCCCCTTAAATTATCAATGTCTATAATAGCACTACCTCCCCTTAACTTATCAATAATGTCTATAATAAAGCGACACCTCCCCCTTAATTATCAATAATGTATATATAAAGCACTACCCTCCCCCTTACATTATCATAATGTCTCTAATAAAGCGACTACCTCCCCTTACATTAGATAATGTCTATAATCAAAGTGCTACCTCCCCTTAATTATCAATATGTCTAAAGACAGCCGCTACACTCCCCTTAATTAAATCAATATGTCTATAATAAAGCCTACCTCCCACCTTAAATATCAATAATGTCTCTAATACAGCACTACCTTCCCCTTAATTAGATCAATAATGTCTATAATAAGCACTACCTCCCCTTAAAATTATCAATGTCTATCAAAAGCAACTATACCTTCCCCTTAAATTTCAATAATGTCCTATAATAAAGCGACTAACCTTCCATTTAAAGTTATCAATAATTCTAATAAAGCGACTACCTCCACCTTAAATTATCAATACGTCTATATAAAGCACTCACCTCCCCCTTAAATTATCAATAATGTCTATAATAAAGCAACTACCTCCCCCTTAAATTATCAATAATGTCTATAATAAAGCAACTACCTTCCCCTTAAATTATCAATAATGTCTATAATAAAGCAACTACCTCCCCCTTAAATTATCAATGTCTATAATAAAGCAACTACCTTCCCCTTAAATTATCAATAATGTCTTATAATACAGCAACTAACCACCTTCCCCTTAAATTATCAATAATGTCTATAATAAAGCGACTACCTCCCCCTTAAATTATCAATAATGTCTATAATAAAGCGACTACCTCCCCCTTAAATTATCAATAATGTCTATAATAAAGCAACTACCTTCCCCTTAAATTATCAATAATGTCTATAATAAAGCGACTACCTCCCCCTTAATTAATTCAATAATGTCTATAATAAAGCGACTACCTCCCCCTTTAATTATCATTAATGTCTATAAAAGCGACTACCTCCCCCTAATTATCAATAATAGTCCTATAATAAAGCGCTCCCTCCCCCTTAAATTATCAATGAATGGCCTATAATAATAGGGCGACTACCTCCCCCTTAAATTATCATAATGTTCTATAATAAAGCTACTACCTCCCCTTTAAATTTAAATACTGTTCTATAATAATGACTACCGTCCCCCTTAAATTACATAATGGCTATAATAAAAGCAACTACACCTCCCCTTAAATTATCAATAATGGTCTCTACTAAGAGCCACTACCTCCCCTTAATTATCATAATGTCTAAATAATCAATACCTTCCCCTTAACTTATCATAATGTCTAAATACGCAACTTACCTCCCTCCCCCCTTAATTATCAATAATTCTATAATAAAGCCGCCTACCTCCCCCTTTAATTATCGATAATGTTATAAAACCGCAACACCTTCCCCCCTTATTTCAATAATGTCTATAATAAAGCAACTACCTCCCCCTTAAATTATCAATGTCTATAATAAAGCAACTACCTTCCCCTTAAATTATCAATAATGTCTATAATAAAGCAACTACCTCCCCCTTAAATTATCAATGTCTATAATAAAGCAACTACCTTCCCCTTAAATTATCAATAATGTCTATAATAAAGCGACTACCTCCCCCTTAAATTATCAATAATGTCTATAATAAAGCGACTACCTCCCCCTTAAATTATCAATAATTCGATATCAGCGACTACCTCCCCTTAAATTATCAATAATGTCTCATAAAGTGGACTACCTCCCCCTTAAATTAAATCAATATTGTCTAAATAATAAAGCGCGTACCTCCCCCCTTAAATTAGATCATATGGGTCTATAAGCACTCACCTCCCCCTTAAATTAATCACTAAGTCTCGAATAAAGCACACTACCTTCCCCTTAAATTTCAATACTGTCTATAATAAAAGCACATACCTCCTCCCCCTTAAATTATCAATGTCTATAATAAAGCAACTACCCTTTCCCTTCAATATCAATAATGTCTATATAAAGCGCTACCTCCCCCTTAAATTATCAATAATGTCTATAATAAGCGACTACCTCCACCCTTAAATTAATCATAATGTCTATAAAAAGCGACTATACCTCCCCCTTACCAGGATCAGATAAGTGTCTATTAATAAAGCCTACCTCCCCCTTAAATTATCCATAATGTCTATAATAAAGCCTACCTCCCCTTAACTTATCAATATTCCTATATAAAGCAACTAACTCCCCCTTAAATTATCAATGTCTATATAAGCAACTACTTCCCCTTAATTTCAATATGTCTATCATAAGCGCCTACCTCCCCCTTAAATTATCAATAATGTCTATAATAAAGCCACTACCTGCACCTTAAATTATCAATAACTGTCCCTATAATAAGCCTACCGCCCCCCTTACTTATCAATAATGTCTATAATAAAGCGACTACCTCCCCCTTAAATTATCAATAATGTCTATAATAAAGCAACTACCTCCCCCTTAAATTATCAATAATGTCTATAATAAAGCGACTACCTCCCCCTTAAATTATCAATAATGTCTATAATAAAGCGACTACCTCCCCCTTAAATTATCAATAACTCTCAGTACCGGTGGCATCTTTTGCATATTACCGAACGCCCCACAGAACCCTACCAGCTTTACCACTTGCCCAGGTGACCGAAGCCGCTCCCAGGCGAGGGGCTGAGGAGGGTGCGGAAACGCCAGGGACACCAAAGCCCCACCCAGGGCCCTGTGCCCTGTGCCCCTTAACAGTTATGAAGGGAACGTTGAAGGGCAAAGAAAAAATGTAACGCTTTGGTTCCCAATCTGCCAATCTCTATGGTTGGCAGTAGGTAGGTCAATCCACGGAAGAGACACCGTCACTTGAGATCTAGAAAATATATAAGTAAAAGGAACAGCCAGAGTAAGTTATGGGTATGGCAGAGAACACTCAACTCTCACTCTGATAGACCAGCCCATCACTACATGACTACAACCCAATCCTCTCAGCATCAGCTAGGAAAGGCCATAGAAAGCCGCCTTTGGTGGGGAGATAGCTCCCCTATTTCAACCCTTTTCGGAATTGGGCACCCGCCACTTTATACTTATACTCTGTTATGGTAGGTACTCTGAGGGTGCTGGGCCTGGCAATACTCTACCACTATAAATACCCTCTCCGCTCTCTCTCTCTCTCTTCAGTACCTCTTAGTGTTTAATGTGGTGGAATGAAGGCTGCTGCTGCTTATAACTCTCTCTCTCTCTCTCTCTCTCTCTCTCTCTCTCTCTCTCTCTCTCTCTCTCACACACACACACACACACACACACACACACCAATATACACAAGAGTTAGCAAGTCTAAAGTTAGAAATTATTGACCAATTAGGCTAACGTCATTAATAGGACAAATATCATGGACACAATTCTAAGGTAAATTATATCGAATCAAACAAGGCCGGTTCCTCCTAAATTACAGGCTCGTTATCGCTCGCCAGGAAAAACAGACACCTAAATGGCCCAAAAGATCTTAATATTGACAAAGAAATGGGGCGATAAGTCTTAAAATCGCCAAACTAATGGTCTGAACGTCTTAAAACTTGAAAGCTAATGGGGCTAAACATGAGGGAGAAGGGGGACCAGAAAATAACAACCTTTCCCTCTTAAGGGGGGATGGGCCGGTTTTCTGGACCACTTTCTCCCTCATGTTTAGCCCCATTAGCTTTCAGATGTTAAGATGTTTGCCCCATTAGTTAGTCGATTTTAAGACCTTGCGCCCCATTTCTTCGTCAATATTTAGACCTTTCGTGCTATTTAGGTGTCGATATTTTCCCTGGCGAACGATAAGTGAGCCTGTAATGTTGGTAAGAACCGGCCGTTCGGTTCGGCCGGTAAATGTTTCTACCGAAAAATTTACAAATTAATCTAGAAGGTGGATCTAATGGATGTTTTTTTTTTTTTTTATTTGATGGAGGTCTAGGGAGGAAACTAGACAAATAATGAATACATGCAAAAAACGCCCAAAAAGTGAACCCTCCCCCCTTAAGTCGTAAGCGGTGAAATATTTGGCAGTGTCTCCCTTAGGAAATACCAGCAGGGCTATTATAACCCTTACTGTGTCCAAACAATGACCTGAGCTTAATGTATAGTTGTGGTGGTGCTGTTGTTGTTGGTGGTGGTGGTGGTGGTGGTGGTGGTGGGGTTGGTGGTGATGGTGTTGTTGTTGTTGTTGTTGTTGTTGTTGGTGGTGCTGTGTTGTTTATTGCTGTTGTCATTGGTGTGTGTGTGTTTGTGTGTGCGTGTGTGCGCGAGTGTGCATGTGTGTGTGTGTGACCCTTACATACACACAGCCACTATCTTTTACACAGTGCCTTAAGAGTGACTTTATCTTTGTCTATTGCTGACACAGTCTCACTAACTTAATACAGATGTGGTTGTTGTTGTCGTTGTTGGTGTTGTACAATAATTGATGATGGTGACGGTGGTGTGTTATACTGTATGTGTGTGTGTCCATAAGCGCGGGAGCACAATACTATTTTATAGTGGTTATATAATAGTATATATATATATATATATATATATATATATATATATATATATATATATATCCGAAATAGTATGAACATTTAAAATATAATAATACAAAATACTTCAGGCCAAATAGTACCTACCCCCCCGCCCCCCACCCCAACCCATACGTTCCCCCCCACTCTCTCTCTCTCTCTCTCTCTCACTCTCTCTCTCCTCTCCTCTCTCTCTCTCTCTCGCTTGTACTGCAGCTTATCGTAATCTCTGCCCGGTCATTTATGTAGTCTACCTTTATACCCTTATTTGGCTCTGGGACACTCTACATAACTTCTACAATGTTTAGTATTTACTCCATCATCCCCACTGCCCAGGCCTCACTCAAAGTTCACACAACTCACCCTACACCTTACGCACTTCCTCTCTCTCTCTCTCTCTCTCTCTCTCTCTCTCTCTCTCTCTCTCTCTCTCTCCCAAAAGTAGCACCCCTAAAACTCAACCTCTGCAGTCCAAAATCTAACAGTATTTCCCCCCCCCCCCC
>CM064490.1:9780756-9977483 GCA_032716605.1 Paralithodes platypus
ATCACACAAGCAATTTAAACGGGGAAGGGTTTACTTATTGCTCGATTTATATATATATATATATATATATATAATATATACCGGTATATATATATACTGTATATATATATATATATATATATATATATATAATATATATATACCGGTATTTATATATATATATATATATATATATTTTTTTTTAATCTTACTTTCCTCCCTAGACCTTCACCAAGTTTATGTAAACATCCCTAAGATCCCCCTTCTAGATGAGTTTGTACATTTTTCGGTAGAAAAATGTCTCAGCCGAAGGCCGACTCCTCCTAAATTACAGGCTCGCTATCGTTCGCCAAGATGAAATCGACACCTAAAGGGCACGAAAGGTCTTAATATTGACAAAGTTAAGATGTAAATAAAAGTGAGACAGTTAAACTAAAGCCAGGTCAAAAAAGGGTCGAGGTAGGGGAGGGTCGTAGAATGACAGATGAAGATATATAAATTACAGGGGCGAGCCAGTGGTATGTGTCAGGTAGGGGGAGAGGGAGAGTGTGTGTGAGAGTGGGAGAGAGCAACATTGATAGAGAGAAAAAGTGTGAGAAAGAGAGAGAGAGAGAGACAGAGTGTGTGTTTGAGTGAGTTAGTGTGAGAGAGAGAGAATATGGGTGTGTGTGAGAGAGAGAGAGAGAGAGATTGAGTGAGTGAATGAGAGAGAAGGGGGGATGGGATATGGAATGTACAGTATGTATGCATGAGTGGGAAAGTATGCATATATGATACTGTGAGAAAGAGTAATAGTGTATGTGTGTGTGTGTGTGTGTGTGTGTTACTCAGTTACTTGTTCGTCAAGGGGAATCCACGCAATGCGAGCTAAGCTCATTATTATCGCGCCTCCTTAACTGGGAATGTATTGCGTGAAATGCATGTTAAGTGTTTTATGTACTGTTGGAATGGCTGTGGATGTGTGTGTAGTCTGTATTTTAGCCAATTGGCGACATCGGAAACGAAGGCTTAGGGTGGATCTGTATGGTACCATTCTCACTATAGACGGTACCGTCTCGCCCGAAGGCTTAGGTAGCCATCAGCTTAGGTGAACCATATGATACCCATCTCGTCTTGTACCATTTTTGCCAACCCCAGATGGGACGTCACAACGTCGTCCACTTATTCCAGGTACCTATTTACAGCTAGGTAAACTGAGGCTAACACATGAAAGGAGACAAGCCCAATTTGTCTCCGCCCGGCCGGGGATTGAACCCCCGACCCCTCGTGTGTGAGACGAGAGCTCTACCTACTAGGCTACGGGCTGTGTGTGTGTGTGTGTGTGTGTGTGTGTGTGTGTGTGTGTGTGTGTGTGTGTGTGTGTGTGAAATGGAGATATAGTCAGTATCTGAAAGATCTTGCAGTCTATTTGAAGGATAATATATAAGAAACTTGCAATACAAGACTGTGTGAGATAATGAGTGTAAAATGTGTACGTGTATGTCTGTGAATGTGTGTGTGTGAGAGAGAGAGAGAGAGAGAGAGAGAGAGAGAGAGAGAGAGAGAGAGAGAGAGAGAGAGATAAGTAGAAAGCAAGAAACGAGGGAGGGAGAAGAAGCGATACCCAAATAATTAATAGACAGAGAAAGGTCTTCGAAGAAAGTAGTGGAGGGGGAGAGAAAGACTAGCCGAGTTAGTGGTGGGTGGGTAGAGGGGGTGGGGAGTACAAAGGAGTACACAGGAAATCAAGCAACATCAGATATATAGGTAGCGCCAACCAACTTGACAATAATCTTGACCCTTTAACTTCTTATAACTCAATATAAATGAAAGCAATGGGGCTGAAATTCCTCTCATTTGGAAAGAGTCCACCAGGTAATAGGTGAGGATATTTACAGCCAGTTTGCTTTAGTCCCTTTTGAATTACGAAGAGATCAGGGATCGAGATTATTGTCAAGTTCGTTGGCGCTACCTATAGTGACCCCTTCTAGGCTGCTTGTCCTCCAAAACACTGAGGATCAAGTGACCAAACAGTGGTTTAGAGTGGTTAAGGGAAAAAATTGGAAATCAAACTACTGCCCTGGAACTAATGTCCGTGGCAGGATTAGGAAGTTAGTAGGGAACAGATGGGTTAGTAACATAAAACAGTTATATTTATGCAATAACTGTGAGGGTAGAAAGAATAGGCAGGCTAGGAGGGGAAGGGGGGGGGGGGTTGAAGGTTAGGCGTGAATGATCCATGACTGATCTTCCTGACTCTATGCTGCTACCTACACCCACCCTACCTTACTACATTCCTGGGGTGAGAGAGAGAGAGAGAGAGAGAGAGAGAGAGAGAGAGAGAGAGAGAAAGGTATCGTCTATTATGCAAAAATGATTGATGCACCGCCCTCCGCTCCTCTCTCTCTCTCTCTCTAGTAATCATAGGCCAACAAAATATACTGTACAGACATCGATTTCAAAAGGGTTCGATAAATTTCTAACCCCTCTTGGGCTTAACCCTACTTGGTCTTTTCGGATCTCCCTTGTTTCGCCTCATTAGCTTGAGATTTCAAGCCATTTCACTTCAATAGTTTGGCGATAGTAAGACCCTTCACCCCATTCAGGTGTGTCTTTTTCTGGGCGAGCGATAGCGAGCCTGTAACTTATAAGAATACGGCATAGGGCTGGGATATGTTTCTATCGAAAATGTACAAAATCAGCTTGAAGGGAGTCTGGGTGAGTATGTTAAAGTTTGAGGGTAGTTACATATAGTTACATAGATACACAGACTGCACAGACTTTGCGGCCCCTACTAGGCAGTCCGGACTTAGTTCTAACAAAATGTGCTACTAGGTGAAAGGTAAGGGTAGCAAAACAGAAGGCTCTCTCCCCACCCACCACTCCACGATTTTGTAATTAGCCCTACACGACAAACTAAAATACATTGCTAGGAAATGGCAAAAGCAAGCGAAATGCCTCAATAACAATTAGGCCAACAAAATCGTCGGATCTACTGGTGTTAAGGTTAGGCGCTATAGGAGGCAAATATCAACACTCATAAAGTCTAGGGAAATGGCCCGCCCTATTTCGTTTATTATATAGAAAATCCGTAGGGTTCCTTTTGGTTTTAGGGAGAGAGAGAGAGAGAGAGAGAGAGAGAGAGAGAGAGAGAGAGAGAGAGAGAGAGAGAGAGAGAGAGAGAGAGAGAGAGAGAGAGAGACAGAGACAGAGAGAGAGACAGAGAGAGAGAGAGAGAGAGAGAGAGAGAGAGAGACAGAGACAGAGACAGAGACAGAGACAGAGAGAGAGACAGAGAGAGAGAGAGAGACCTTGAATGTACTACGATACTTAAACACAGACACAAAAGCCCTGGCCCGGATAATTACACACACACACACACAAACACACACACAAGGTTTACAAAAGAGGTAATGTACACACAAGGGGACGCAACTAAACACACACACATAATTGCATACGCACATGTTTGCTTACGAACACACTTGCACACGGACATACTTGCATATGTACATATTACCTTACGTACACACTTGCACACGGACATACTTGCATACGTACATATTACATATTACCTTACGTACACACTTGCACACGTACATACTTGCATACGTACATATTACCTTACGTACACACTTGCACACGGACATACTTGCATACGTACATATTACCTTACGTACACACTTGCACACGGACATACTTGCATACGTACATATTACCTTACGTACACACTTGCACACGGACATACTTGCATACGTACATATTACCTTACGTACACACTTGCACACGGACATACTTGCATACGTACATATTACCTTACGTACATACTTGCACACGGACATACTTGCATACGTACATATTACCTTATGTACACACTTGCACACGTACATACTTGCATACACACATATATACTTACGCACATACTTGCATACGTACAGCTTGGGCAAATTAACCCTTTCACGCACGTGTGGACGCAGAGGTTGCTGATTAGCAATCAGAAATAGAGTTCTCTCACTCTTATAATTAATTACCTCTCCAAAATTAGTTTTCTGCCCACAGCTAACTCAAAGACAACTGCAGAGGTTGAAGTAACTAAACTAAAGGTTTCTAAATATCCCTGACGGTAACAAAGGCTTTAAAGTATCCCCAATAGGCTCAACACAGCTAACTCAAAGACAACTGCAGAGGTTGAAGTAACTAAACTAAAGGTTTCTAAATACCCCTGATGGTAACAAAGGCTTTAAAGTATCCCCAATAGGCTCAACACAGCTAACTCAAAGACAACTGCAGAGGTTGAAGTAACTAAACTAAAGGTTTCTAAACACACCTGATGGTAACAAAGGCTTTAAAGTATCCCCAATAGGCTCAACACAGCTAACTCAAAGACAACTGCAGAGGTTGAAGTAACTAAACTAAAGGTTTCTAATACCCCTGATGGTAACAAAGGCTTTAAAGTATCCCCTATAGGCTCAACACAGCTAACTCAAAGACAACTGCAGAGGTTGAAGTAACTAAACTAAAGGTTTCTAAACACCCCTGATGGTCACAAAGGTTTAACCCCTTCAGTACCATGACGTGTTTTCATCCTATTCTGGTTACCCTTAGACAATGTGTTCAGTTTGTAATCAACCTCTAGGACTCAGATGGGTAAATACGATCTCAACGAACCCTCTTAAGGGGAGGTATTTAGTTTGTACCCTAGATCTCTAGCAAGCTTAAAAATTACACTCCCTTGACCCTCTTCAAGATAAATTTGTACATTAAATATCCCCGCCGAAGGCCGTTTCCTCTTACATTACAGGCTCGCTATCGCTCGCCAGGAAAAATCGACACCTAAATGGCACAAAATGTCTAAAAATTTACAGAAATGGGGCGAAAGTTCTTAAAATCGCCAAACTAATGGGGCGAACGTCTTAAAATATCAAAAGCAGTGGAGTTAAACATGAGGGAGAAAGGGGTCCAGAAAAAAATCCTTCAAGTGTAAATCTCTCCTGAATAACACAGGTCCTTCTTAAACTGCTTAAAACCATCATATAATATTAGCCAGAATCAAAGGCGTCATGGTACTGAAGGGGTTATGGTATCCCAGCATAGGCTCAAATAGCGTCCTGTGCGTGAAAGGGTTAATATGTTTCCACTCTCTTATTTTATGTGGAAGTAAATGTAGTGCAAGAATAATTTGACTAAATTACATTTTAAGGGGAGATGGTCTATTTTTGTATTCTCTTTCTCCCTGTGTGTGTGTGTGTGTGTGTGTGTGTGTGTGTGTGTGTGTGTGTGTGTGTGTGTGTGTGTGTGTGTGTGTGTGTGTGTGTTGCAGTAGTCCTTACCCTCTCTCTCTCTCTCTCTCTCTCTCGCCTTGAACCTATGCTATTGTTTTGATATATGGAGCATAGAGTTTGAATGCTTGGAGTGTGTATGACAGATATCAAACACTTTACACACACACACACAACACACACACACACACACACTGTATATTTATGTATATGTATAAATAAGCGGACATACAGAGAGAGAGAGAGAGAGAGAGAGAGAGAGAGAGAGAGAGAGAGAGAGAGAGAGAGAGAGAGAGAGAGAGAGAGAGAAGGCTTGTTGGTAGGCAAAGAGGGAGGTGTGTAGCAATAACAGCGAGGCAGAGCAGACATGGGAGGCAGAGGCAAAGGGAAGGCAGAGGTTAGGCAGACATGGGAGGCAGAAGTAAGGCAGACGTGGGAGGCAGAAGTAAGGCAGACATGGGAGGCAGAAGTAAGGCAGACGTGGGAGGCAGAAGTAAGGCAGACATGGGAGACAGAAGTAAGGCAGACATGGGAGGCAGAAGTAAGGCAGACATGGGAGGCAGAAGTAAGGCAGACATGGGAGGCAGAAGTAAGGCAGACATGGGAGGCAGAAGTAAGGCAGACATGGGAGGCAGAAGTAAGGCAGACATGGGAGGCAGAAGTAAGGCAGACGTGGGAGGCAGAAGTAAGGCAGACGTGGGAGGCAGAAGTAAGATATAAATAATAGATAAGTAAGGCAAAAGAAGGATACGAGTAAGAGAGAGAGAGAGATTACAAAGAAAATCAAGTATCAACAGATTTAGCGACCCCTCAAGGCTGCTTGCCCTCTAAAACACTGATGGTTAAGTACCCAAAGTTTCCCAAACAGTGGTTTAGAACGGGTAAGGGAACATTGGAAAGGGAAGTACTGCCCTGGGACTAATGTCCGTGGCAGGATTAGATGTTAGTAGGGGACTGTTGCGTTAGTAACAAAACACAGTTATAAGTGATATTTCGTGTATCTGGGAAAAGGAGAGTAACGTCTTAGTTATTTATTCTAATCTATTCTAATCTACTCTAATCTATTCTAATCTATTCTAATCTACTCTAATCTATTCTAATCTATATGCTCAGGCCCAATCCCCACTTTTCCTATTTTTTATTTTATTTTCCTCTATTTTATTATTATTATTTTTTTTTTCTTCTTGGGGGTGGCCGACTCAAGATAGAGCAAGAACAGGAAAACACAAAACAGCGAACAAACACAGACAAAACTACAAAATTCACACACACATCTAGGCCACCCAGGAGAATACCCAGAGACCAGGGTCACCAAGGTCGCTCCAGCACTCCCCCGGCCCCCGACCACCCCCGGAGAGGCTCCGATACGCAATATACCTTAATGAATCTGAGGGAAACAAAAAAGTTATTCATTTACGAATGCAGTCAGTCGCGGATTTAAGGCAAGGTGTTTGTCTAGGCGAAGTTTATATAAAAACAACGGTGCTGCAGTCTATAACGAGATAGAGAGAGAGATTGTGTGTGTGAGAGAGAGAGAGAGAGAGAGAGAGAGAGAGAGAGAGAGAGAGAGAGAGAGAGAGGGGGGGGGGTGTAAGAGTACTAACAACTGAAGTGGGGACGGAAGAGAGATAACAGGTAATTAGTGACATTCTCTCTCTCTCTCTCTTACACACACACACGCACACAATCTCTCTCTCTCTATCTATCTATCTTTTTCTCTCTATCTATCTATCTCCATCGTTCTTCTCTCTCTCTCTCTATCTATCTATCTTTTTCTCTCTCTATCTATCTATCTCCATCGTTCTTCTCTCTCTCTCTCTATCTATCTATCTCCATCGTTCTTCTCTCTCTCTCTCTCTCTCTCTATCTATCTATCTATCTCCATCGTTCTTCTCTCTCTCTCTATCTATCTATCTATCTTTTTTTCTCTCTCTATCTATCTATCTCCATCGTTCTTCTCTCTCTCTCTCTCTATCTATCTATCTCCATCGTTCTTCTCTCTCTATCTATTTATCTATCTATCTATCTTTTTCTCTCTCTCCATCGTTCTTCTCTCTCTCTATCTATCTATCTATCTCCATCGTTCTTCTCTCTCTCTCTCTCTATCTATCTATCTATCTTTTTCTCTCTCTCTATCTATCTATCTCCATCGTTCTTCTCTCTCTCTCACACTTTCCTTACTCTAACTTTGCTCGTTTTTCTCTCACCTCTTCCAACTCTCATTCTCTACAGCTTTCTTCTATCTCTCTTTCTCTCACATGCACACTAACAAACAGAGAGAGAGAGAGAGTGTGTGAGTATGAGTGAGTGAGTGTGTGTAAATGAGACTGAGCAAAAGCGAGAGAGAGAGAGAGTGTGAGTGTGTGTATGTGTGGGTGTGAGTATGTGTATGTGTGGGTGTATATGTCTGTGTGTGTGACTGTGTGTGTGTGTGAGTGAGTGAGAGAGACTCTAATGACTAAATAGTTAGGGATAAGTGAGGTATAATGTAAGTGGCATTCCCTCCTCCATTCCTCCTTCCTTCCTTCTTCTCCTCCTTCCTTCCTCCTTCTTCTTCTTCTCTCCATCCCTCCTCCCTTTCTCCTTCTCCTCCTCTCCATCCCTCCTTCCTTCCTCCTCCTTCTCTCCATCCCTCCTTCCTTCCTCCTGCTCCTCCTTCCTTCCTCCTGCTCCTCCTTCCTTCCTCCTTCTCCTCCTTCCTTCCTCCTTCTCCTCCTTCCTTCTCTCCATCCCTCCTTCCTTCCTCCTTCTCCTTCCTCCCTCCTTCTTCTTCTTCTCTCCATCCCTCCTCCCTTTCTCCTTCTCCTCCTCTCCATCCCTCCTTCCTTCCTCCTCCTTCTCTCCATCCCTCCTTCCTTCCTCCTGCTCCTCCTTCCTTCCTCCTGCTCCTCCTTCCTTCCTCCTGCTCCTCCTTCCTTCCTCCTGCTCCTCCTTCCTTCCTCCTTCTCCTCCATCCCTCCTTCCTTCCTCCTTCTCCTTCCTCCTCCTCCTCCTCCTCCTCTTCCTCATAAACCTTCTCTCATTCCCTCCTCCCTTCCTCTTGTCCTTCTTCTTCTTATCTCCTACTCCTCCCCTCCCTCCCTACTTTTTCTCCTTCTCCACATTCTTCTTCTTTCCTTCCATCCTCCCCCTTGTTCTTATACTTATCCTCCTCTTCTTCTTCTCTCCTTCCCTCCTCCTTCTTCTCCTTGTACTTCTCCATCTCTCTCGCCCATTCTGTATTTCTGTGTTATTCCTCTGGTAATGTTCCTTGTAACTTCTTCCTTCTTCTTCCCTGTATATCACGCCCTGTAATTCTGATGATGTCGTTTTCAAACACCCTATATCTATATATATATATATATATATATATATATATATATATATATATATATCTATATATATATATATATACTAGTGTTTAAATACCCATAGCAGCCCTTCCCTCCACATATCACACTCACTAGCCCAGGACAACATGGGGTGCACGCTAAATGGTCGTAGCTTTTAACTGGCTTGGTAATGTATTTATTTAAATAATGTTTATACATAACGTATTACAATTAAATCATGACCAATGTTGGAGGATTAAAAAGGAAGGAAATGAGGACGGAAAAAAAAAAAAAAAAAAAAAAAAAAAAAATAGGAGACAAAATATATAACAAAAATAATAATAATAATATAAAGTCATTTATTTATGGTAATTTCTCTCCCCCTTCAAAGAGATTATATAGCGCTAGGAACGCTAATGCAATGCCCGAGACCATTACCCATCTCCCTTGCTCAAGGGGAGACGGACACCACCGGTTATACCTCGGAAAAATAATGCATAGACCTGAGCAAGGATCGAACCTAAGTCTGCGGAGTAACAGAGTTGGAAGTTCCAAGTAGGTAGGCCAGAAATCGTGAACTCAAAAAGGGCTAGAGCAAATAGGCTGTAAATGACTACACTGACCTAAAAAAAAAAAAAAAAAAAAAAAAAAAAATTAGCTCGATTACTCCAGTCGTTTGTGAGTTATAGAGGTTAATGTTCTTCTGTTTTCTTTTTCTTCTTCAATGTCTTCGCCTTTCCTCCCCTCTTCTGTCTTCTTCATGATTATATTACTCTTAATCTTCCTGTTTCCTCCCTCTTCCTCCTCCTCTTCTTCTTCTTCTTCTTCTTCTTCTTCTCCTTCCTCTTTCTCTTCTTCTTCTTCGTCTTTCCTCCCATCCTCTTCCTGATATTACTTCTTAATCGTTCTACTATTTCTACTATTCCTCCTCCTCCTCCTCCTCCTCCTCCTCTTCTTCTTCTTCTTTAATCTTCTTCTTCTTCTTCTTCTTCACCTCTCGTCTTCCATCCATCTATTTCCATCTCTCTCTCACTTCCTCTCCCCTGCCTTTCCATCTTCCTCTCTTTATTCTTTCCTCCAGTTCCCTCTTTTACTGCCTCTTAACTCACTCTCTCTCTCTCTATATATATATATATATATATATATATATATATATATAATTATGTGTGTGTGTGTGCGTGTGTGTGTATAAAGGTGATGAGCAGGGTATCGTTGAATAAATCAGGGTGTAGTGACATATGATAATAGCAGAGAGAGAGAGAGAGAGAGAGAGAGAGAGAGAGAGAGAGAGAGAGAGAGAGAGAGGCGAGCGAAGGAGAGGGAAGAAAAACGAGCAAAGTTAAATGAAAGAAACTGCGAGAGGCGAGAGAGAGAGAGATTTATTGGTCAATATATTTATTTATTTGTAGTTTCCTCCCTCGATTTTCATCAAGCTTAAAAAATAACATCCCAAGGTTCCTAATCTAGATGATAAAAAAAAAAAAAAAAAAAAAATCCCCCGGTAGAAAAATGTCCCAGCTCGCTAGGAAAAAATCGACACCTAAATGACACAAAAGGTCTTAATATTGACAATAAACGGGCTTAAAATCCGCTAAGCAACTATATAATGAGGCTGAACGTCTTATTATATGAACACTGATGGGGCTAAGCATGAGGGAGAAGGGGGCCCAGAAAAAGCCTCCCTCCCTCCGTCGATTGCCACCCTTTCAAGATCCCATAGACATTTCTTTTATGTTTTTTGGCTATTATTAGACGATTGTAAGCAGATTAGGAAGGATATATGGAAGTCAGAGGGTTCAATGAGATAGTCTTTACCCTTATCATTCCCACACAGCCTTCTTAAGCTGTATAAAATCG
Organism: Paralithodes platypus; assembly: GCA_032716605.1. NCBI lineage: Eukaryota > Metazoa > Arthropoda > Malacostraca > Decapoda > Lithodidae > Paralithodes > Paralithodes platypus. The sequence continues at coordinate 9,791,162 of CM064490.1, forward strand.
ACTAATGACAGCCAGAATAAACTGTTAACATGCGTCACAATCATCAGAGGGTTAGTTAACGAGGATACACAAGTCCTTTTCATATCTGGCGAACAATTTACTTCATTAAAGAGATAGGGGTTATTTGTTGGTCTTTATAATCCTCTATTGATTGAGTTTAAAGTTTCCTCGCTAGACCTCCATCAAGCTTAAAGAAAAAAACACTCCCTAGACCCCCTTTCAAGATAAATGTGTACATTTTGTCCCAGGGCAGTCTTCCCTTTCCATTGTTCCCTTACTCACTCTAAACTACTGTTGGAAGGACCATATTACCAGTCTTGCTAAGGCAGCCTCCCAGAAGCTGGGTGTGCTCAACCGCCTTAAGGGGTTCTTTTTCCCTGCACAGCTTCTTGCTCTGTACAGGGGCATAGCGCGTCCTTGTATTGAGTATTGTTCACATGTGTGGGGAGGTTCCTCTCACACCGCTCTCCTAGACAAAGTTGAAAGGAAGGCCTTTCGTATCATTAACTCCCGTCCACTCACCAACTCTCTGCAATCTCTCTCTCTCCGCCGCAATGTTACATCTCTCTCGCTATTCTATCGCTACTATAATAATCAGTGTTCCTCAGAGCTTTCCCAGTGTATACCACCTCCTTTACGTAGGGCACGTGGTACCCGTCTTGCAACTCAATCCCACCCCTACTCTGTGCAACTCTCCAACCCAAGAGTGAAACGTTACTCTCAAACTTTCTTCTACTCAACAGCTGAGCTCTGGAACTCTCTCCCAGAATCAGTCTTTCCCTCTTCCTATGACTTAAATTGCTTCAAACTCCGTGTGTCCAGGCATTTTGGCTCGAACGTCCCTTGATTTTGGCCCTGTCACTCTTTCAACTATGGGGGAGGTGAGTAGGGGGAGGCACTCGCTATAGGCAGTTCTGCCTTTTGCCTCCCTCAATCACATAGAAAAAAAAAAAAAAAAAAAAACAGCCTTGAGGGGTCGTTGGACCTGTAGTTGCTCGATTTCCTTTGTACTCCTTTGTACACACTCTCTCTCTCCTCGCCTCATTGCCTCTCCTCCGCATCACTTCGCCTCTCCCTAATTCCAATCTTTACTCTGTCTCCCCTTTGTCTCTCTTTCTCTCTCTCCCTCCATATTTATCGGACATTAGTTTACTTTCATCGCTATTCCTTGATCTCCAGAGGGAATTTATTTTCATCTTTTAATAATGTTTTTTGTTTCGTGTTGCTTTCTTCTTTTCCTTTTTGCTTTTTCTTTGCTTGTTCGTATTTCTCTTGTTTACCCTTTTTACTTGTTTTTTGTATTATTCTTTTGTTTTGTCATTCCTTTGGCTTCTTTCTTTGTTAATATTTATCTGCCTTGCCCTTTCATCTTGTATTAGTTGCATTATCCAAGCTCTGTCTTCTATTTCTCCTGCCTTCTTTCTTCTACTTCATTCCTTATCTTCGTTTCGCGTCCCTGGATATTATTATTTTCCATTATATAATTTGTTTCGGTTTTATCTCTTTCGCTACTTTTGTTTTTGTTTACCTTCAAGTCTTACTGTGTATTGTACAGTATTCCATTCACAACATGTTACTTTTCGCTACTTTATTTTTCTGTTGTTGCATTTTTTTTTTAAAGCCTTACTTTTATTGTATTTAATTCACATGTTACTTTTCGCTACTTTCTTTTTCTGTTGTAATTTTTTTTTTTTTTTAAAGCCTTACTTTTATTGTATTTAATTCACATGTTACTTTTCGTTGCTCTCTTTTTCTGTTCTTTTCTTTCCTTTATGCCTTACTTTGTATTGTATTTCTATCTATCTATCTATCTGTCTATCCATCTCACTCTCACTCACCCCCCCCCTTCTCTCTCTCTCTCTCTCTCTCTCTCTCTCTCTCTCTCTCTCTCTCTCTAATTGGGCTATATTAAGAGGCAATTTAAGTATAGAAATAAGGAAATAGTCCTCACACTTTACAACGCTCTGATACGGCCTCTCCTGGAGTATGCTGTTTAATTCTGGTCTACAGAACTCAGGAAAGATATAGAGCGACTGGAAAGAGTACAAACTAGGGCTACAAAACTTATTACATCGCTTAGAAGACTGAGCTATGAGGACCGGTTGAGAGCTCCTGATCTCTTTCCGTTGGAGACACGCAGACTACGAGGTCAGATCATTGAAGTTTTTAAAATACTTAATGAGTTTGACAATGTGGATTATAGTAAAATGTTTAGCCTCAATATGAATACATAATATGAATACAACAGCAACCATATCTGGAAATTAAAATACTTAATGAGTTTGACAATGTGGATTATAGCAAAATGTTTAGGCTCAATATGAATACAACACGTAACCATATCTGGAAATTAGAATTGAAAAGGTTCAGCACTAGTATTTGTGGAAACTTTTCCACATACAAGATCTGTTCTACCTGGAACAAACTTTCTTAAGAAGTTGTAAACAGTTCTTCAGTAGAGCAGTTCAAGAGAGTAGATAGTATTTTGCACACTCTGTAAAGAGTGTAGTGCACTAAACAGTCTCTCTCCTTCCAATTCGAGTATCTCCTCGGAATGGACCGCAAGGTCTCTGAGATACTAACTATTCCTTGTAACTCTTTCTCTCTCTCTCTCTCTCTCTCTCTCATTTTTAACCTATAATTGCCTGATTAAGCCAAACTTTAGAATAATCCCGCGCCCTCTCTCCAAACTTGACGAAATATAAAAAAATACTGTAATCTTCCTTAACGGCCGCACTATTTTCCCTAATCTATTTATCTCAGGGACAAGTTAATAATCATATATTACACCTCACAGTATATATATATATATATATATATATATATATATATATATATATATATGCATACACATATACATACAGTATACTGGTACAAATACATCGGAAATACACACACACACACACACACACAAATACCATGTACTTACACGTTATACGGACTCTCTCTCTCTCTCTCTCTCTCTCTCTCTCTCTCTCTCTCTCTCTCTCTCTCTCTCTCTCTCTCTCTCTCTCTCTCTCTCCACACACATACATACACACATTGATAATATAAATACAATAGGCCTGTGTACAGTCGGCCTAATAAGTGATGTCTCGGTACCAGGTATGTTTTGATCAATAATTAGCATCAGCAATATTTACACATGATTTCTTCTTTTTTGAGTGAGATATACCAACATGTTCCTACACTTATCCACCCTATGCAACATCTGACAGCCATGAATAGAGCACAGAGCGAGCCAAACGTAATGACAGGTGAAACATGACATATAGATCGCGCTAATAAGTCATGTCTCAGCTGTCATTACGTTTGGTTCGATGTGTGCTGTATTAATGTCTGTCAGCTGTTGAATAGGGTGGGTAAGTGTAGGAACATGTTTTGTATATTTCACTCGATATGAAGAAATGTAGCTTAGATATTAGTGATACCAATTATTGATCAAACCATACTTGGTGACCAGACATGACATATTAGCGCGACTGTACATTACATCCCACAAAATACGACGTTTCTCCTCCTATTTAACTATGCACCAACAATCATGGACAGTCGGGTCAGTATTTTGTTATACATTAAGCCATAAATAACATGTATTAGAGTATATACAATATGTACATGCATAACATGAAACACGGGTGGTATGTATGAGTTTAGAGGAGAGAGAGTGTGTATAGATAGATAGATAGATAGATAGATAGATAGATAGATAGATATAGAGAGAGAAATAGATATAGATAGAGGAGAGGATATAGAGAGAGATAGATAGATAGAGAGAGAGAGATGAGAGAGTAGATAGGAGTCTAGAGAGAGAGAGAGAGAGAGTCGAGAGATAGAGAGAGAGATAGCTAGAGAGAGAGAGAGAGAGAGAGAGAGAGAGAGATAGATAGATAGATAGATAGATAGATAGATAGATAGATAGATAGATAGATAGATATAGAGAGAGAGAGAGAGAGAGAGAGAGAGAGAGAGAGAGAGAGAGATATATATAGATAGATAGATAGAGAGTAAATACAAACACAAGTCACCCCTAATAAACGCCCCCAACAAATTATTCAAAGCCTCCATTCTAAAGACCAAATGTAATCCAACAGACCTGGCCTCTTTGAAGGGGGGAGGGGCGTATTTATTTGTTAATTTAATTATTTTATTATTAATCTTTAGTTTCCTCCCTAGACCTCCATCAAGCTTAAAATAACATTCCCCAAGACCTCCCTTCAAGATAAATTTGTACATTTTTCGACATAAACGGCCAGTTCCTTTAAAATTACAGGCTCGCTATCGCTCGCCAGGAAAAAAATCGACACCTAAATGACACAAAAAGTCTTAATATTGACTAAGAGATGCGGCGAAAAAGTCTTAAAATCGCCAAACTAATGGACCGAACGTCTTAAAATTTGAAACCTAATGGTGCTAAACATGAGGGAGAAGGGGGAGGGGGGGGGGGGGGTTGTCAGACAAACCAACCATCTATCTCCCCCTTTCAAGCCGTCAACTAATCTTTTTCAGGTGAGGAGGTTGTTGTTGAAAGACACGAGCCTAAAGTAAACAGTGTGTACAAATTAAGGAGAGATTTCCACTTGAGGGATTGTTTTCTGGATCCCTTTCTCCCTCATGGTTAGCCCCATTGCTTTTGATATTTTAAGACGTTCACCCCATTAGTTTGGCGATGTTAAGAACTTTCGCCCCATTTCTGTAAATTTTAAGACTTCTCGTGCCATTTAGGTGTCGATTTTTTCCTGGCGAGCGATAGCGAGCCTGTAATTTAAGAGGCATTGGCCTTCGGCCGGGACATTTTTCTACCGAAAAATGTACAAATTTATCTTGAAAGGGGATCTAGGGGGTGTAATCGTAAGCTTGATGGAAATATAGGGAACAAACTAAAAACCTCCCCTTAAGCCGGTATCACACGAGCGCTTTTTCCCTTAACATTTATCCTCAACACTGGTCTGGCAGCTCATGGGGTCAACATTTACAATATTTCGGTGACCTAAATTCATCTACCATCAGTCTAGTTTCCGATACCAGTGCAAAATATTCCAGAAATGTTGCCAGAAATTGTTTGATTATCGAATGTTGACTAAAAAAAGTTCTCGTGTGATAGCGGTTTTAATCTACATATCTCTGTGTCTAAGATGCTATGCGTCTAACTTTGAAATATAATCCAGGTATATATATATATACAGTATATATATATTGCATCATTCTCTGCCTGTCCTCTGAAGATGAAATACTGTACACGAAAGCGCTTGGGACTCCGTGTTTATTTTCCTTCCTTCCCTGTGGATATTTAGCATGTATACAGTATATATATATATATATATATATATATATATATATACAAATAAGAAATAGTTCAATATGTAGGTAAAAATATCGTCCATATAAGTCTTTAAATTGAATCAAATATATGTCGAAAAACTTAGTGTGGCTATATCTCAGAAATAAAAGTAGCTCCACATCAAAATTACAAAAAATCGGCGAAATTAAAAAACGAGTCTAGAAATGCCAGTCAAAGGGCAAACTATTATCTTTTCAAATTATAAGTTTTTTGTGGACTTCGTAAGCCATTCACGTCAGAAGTAAATACTGAAGCAGTTTAAGGGGACGATATAATATTTATTAGTTGTCTTTGTTTTGTTTTTTTATTAACGGTACATAAATTCGTTTTAGTTTGTTCCCTAGACCTCCATCAATCTTTATAAAAAATATCCCCAAGACCCCCCTTCGAGATAAATGTGAACAATTTTCGGTAGAAAAATGTTCCTTCCTCCTAAACTACAGGCTCACTATCGTTCGTCAGAAAAAAATCGACACCTAGATAGGGCGAAAGGTCTTAAAATCGTCAAACTAATGGGGCAAACGTCTCGGAATATCATAACTAAATGGGCTAAACATGAAGGAGAAGGGGTCTAGAATTAAAAAAAAAAATACTTCTTCTTAACACTTACGCTGCGGGCATATTTCCGCCTGTTTTCGCTATATTAAGGCTCATTCAGGCACTCCTGAATTATTAAACAAGTGTCTGAGTGAAATGAAATGTGCTAAAAACTAGAAAAAAATAGCTTCAAAATTACACCATAACGAGCTTCGTAGTGCGCGGGATTCAACCGCAGCGCTACCATAGACATTGGCAAATATTCGCTAATTATGAGCAATTTCGCGCTACATTTGCCTTTGGCAGCGCTGCATTGTCTCGCGAGATGTGAGGCACAAGTCTCAGTGCCCCGGCAGCCGTGCTGGAGAGTGGATGGTAGCCTGCCACGCTCCCACTCTCTTACACTCATCCCCACAGGCTTTAAGATGCCTTAAAAGCCTGTAAATTGCCTTATATTGCCAGGAAGTCTCCGGCAGCCAATGGGTTAACCCCTACTGTACCAGAGGGTATTACCATAAATGGGTTAACCCCTACTGTACCAGAGGGTATTACCATAAATGGGTTAACCCCTACTGTACCAGAGGGTATTACCATAAATGTACCCTCCAGTACCAGGCAATGTGGCCAAAATGGCTTCAGAGTCAATAGAAAACCTAAAAGGTTGGAGGTATACTGAGCCAGCCAGTCTGTGGGAGCTTGGATATAAGCTGAGAAGTGTTGCCAATGTCTAACAGCAGTGCGTACAAGTCATGGTGCCAGGTACCGCTCGATACGGGCAGTTACAAGGACCGCATATTACTGACGGCGATCATCCGTCTCTGGTACAGGCGAGTGACTTTTTTACTGACGGCGATTCGCCATCGCTGGTACAGTACGGGTTAAAAGCGATTTCACATGAGTGTATCTTCCGGAAATTTTTGGGCGAGCATTTGTTTTTTTCCCATTATTTTGAGGCTCCTTCGCATTGGAATCGGAAACTAAATTAACCCGTTCAGTACCAGTGTCGCCCTTTTCACTTTATTCTGGCTACTATTAGACGATTTTATTCAGTTTCAAAGGGGCCTCCGGCAATTAACGGGCTGTGAACTATCTCACTTGATCTATTTGACTACCACACACCTTTATTAACCCTTAAAGAGCGGCGCTCGACTTAAGTCGTGCACCAATTTGCAGTAAGTTAGGAGCCTTATTAAGGCTTTTAAAGGGTTAAAATCGAGTGCAAATGGCCGGGAGTGCAGCGGGCCAGACAGCCGACTCCCAGGGCTTACCGCCGCCCATTAACTCATGTTCCCTGTGTTCTCAAGAGGCCGGCAGTGTAGCCAGTAGTGAGCATAGCTGGGAAAAATATGCCGAAATACGCTAAACTCCCATGTTGCTGGTATCACTGTATGAGAACCACGAGTGCTACGTAGCTCGTTCTGGTCTCATTTTGAAGCTTTTAGCGCCTAGTTTTTTGCTAAATAAATTTTTGTTCATGCAGATACTTGATTGATCATTCAGGAGGGCCTGAATATGCCCAAAATAGCCCAAAACACCCTGCTAGACAAGGGTTAAGCTGCATAAAATCGTCTAACTATAGCTACAATAATACACAACTAACGTCGCTGGTACAGGAAGGGTTAAAGGTAGATTATGTTATTCTCAGTTTCTTTTCAGCTGACAATAAATTGAATCCCTTAGCAGCTAATTTACCGATACCTAATGGACAAATGTGAAACTACTATGTCTGCATCATATTAAGACAAAGTTTATATAATTAGCACCATATTTCACTACAAAACCTTCAAAATAACTGTGAAATCTTGATGGGAACTTTGCAATTTACAGTCAGTTAACCCGTACGCGTCGGCGATGTATGTAACGCACAGCCCCAGCGACGCGTCTGACGAGTCACCCTAATTGCTCCGACCGTAACCTCAGGTGTAGCCACTCGAGAGGGCTCAGATTTGTATGGGAACTGTGTACGTATCTCACGCAACCGTGCCGATGGTTGAAAACTCTCAAAGTCCAAGTGCGTGCGCGTGAGCGCGCAATAACCTGGTTTTTGGGGGTAATTGCCTTCAATTTTTTACTCTTGTAAAATACATTTTCGGGGGCTCTGTAGGACCATTCTTTAAGCTTTTTGAGCGGTTTTTCGTGGTTTTTCCTTCATTCCTAACCCATTCGCTATTGTTTCTGGAATAAAACCATTTTTTGAAAACCGGCCGGGTTCTGGTGAACAAACATTACAAAACTAGCCGGGGCTCCACGGGTTAAAAAGAAACAGAGTATAGGTAGTTTAATTCTTATGGAACTTTATATTTGAAGCTGCCAGACTATAATAATTGCTCGTAAATATTTATGGAAAAAGCGATCGTGTGACACTGCCTTAAGGGGAGGTTTTTGGTTTACCTGGACCCCCTTGTCCTTCATGTTTAGCCCCATTAGTTTCGACATATCAGGACGTTCGCCCCCTTAGTTTGGCGATTTTAACTCCTACTGTACCAGAGGGTATTACCATAAATGTACCCTCCAGTACAAAGTAGTGTGGCCAAAATGGCTTCAGAGGCAAGATAGAACAAGGGGGGATCTGCCGGGTGTGGGCCAATCGGCGCTCTGTAGACCCCCGTAATCTTGTGTTGATCTCTGACCGTTTTGGTGAGGTCGGTCCTCATGGTATTAGTGAGCTGGGCCTATAATTAGGGTTTAGTGGGAGAGGGATCTGCCTTGTGTGGACCAATCGGCTTTCTGCAGACTCCCATTTTCTTATGTTCTTATGTAACCTCCCACCTCAAAAGTTGGTGAAACACTATTCCAGCCAGCTTGTAGAAGCTTGTAACCAAGCTGAGAAGTGTTGTCAACTCTTCAGAGCAGTGCTGATAAGTCATATTAGCAGCTACCGCTAGATACTGGCAGTAACAAGGACCACATATTACTGACGGCCGTCGTTCGCCGCTGGTACTGGCGAGTGACTTTTTTACTGATCGCCAACAGCCATCGCTGGTATAGTACGGGTTAAGACCTTTCCCCCATTTCTTTGCTCGCACTCTGTTACCTCGAAAACTTCCGCCGGCCAAATAAGTCCGTGATTTGGGGCATAATTCATCTCCTTCCACCCAACCTTTCACCAACTTTGTCCCGATATATTTAAGCCGACGCCAGCCCCTCCTGTAATTTGGTGCGACCTTTCCTGCCTGTGGGTAATTTAATAGGTGACACGGCTACCTCGCCAATGTCTGTCTGATAACGATAGAGAAATAGATAGGGAGAGAGAGATATGGATATATATAGATAGATAGATAGATATATAGAGAGAGAGAGAGAGAGAGAGTACAAAGTACAAAGGAGTACAAAGGAAATCAAGCAACAACAGATCTAGTGACCCTTCTAGGTTGCTTGTCCTCCAAAACACTGAGGATCAAGTGTCCAAACAGTGGTTTAGAGTGGGTAAGGGAACATTGGAAAGGGAATTACTTCCCTGGAACTAATGTCCGTGTCAGGATTAGGAAGTTAGTAGGGGACAGATGGGTTAGTAACTGGGGGGGGGGGGGGATAAAATAAAGTTATTCATTTACAAACGCAGTCAGTCGCGGGTTTGATGCGAGATATTTGTCTAGGCGGAGTTTAAATGAATCAACGGTGATGCAGTCTATAACGTTTCGGGGAAGCCCATTCCACAAGTTGACAACTCGATTGAAGAAGAAATTCTTAGATCCTGTGAGTTAAAACATTTACCAATAATTTTGCAACCGTTTCCCCGCGTGTAATTAGATTGGTCGATAGTGAAGTACTTACTACAGTCCATATTGTCGATGCCTTTGATGATTTTGAACACTTGAATTAAGTCACCTCTTAATCTGCGCTGGGTTAAAGGAAACAGATTTAATTCTCTAAGACGCTCTTCGTATGGTTTGTTCTTTAGGCTAGGTATCATTTTGGTAACTCTACGTTGAACTCGTTCTAGCTTGTTTATATCTTTTTGGTAATAAGGGCACCAGGATTGAACGCAGTATTCCAGAAGAGGGCGGACTAAGGAATTGTAAAGGGTTAGGATAACTTCTTTGGATTTATGCTCAAATGACCTGCCTATAAAGCCAATTATTTTGTTTGCCTTCTTAACAACTTCTGAACATTGTTGACTCGGTTTTAGGTTACTCGATATTGTTACTCCCAGATCGGTTTCTCTGTTTACATTCTTAAGCTGAGTGCCATTCATCGAATAGTTTGCTTTCTCATTTAGGTATCCGATATGTAGTACTTTACATTTATCCGCATTGAAACTCATTTGCCAAATTTGGGCCCAACATGACAATTTATCTAGATTGTGTTGCATATCGTCAACTTGTTCTTTTGAGAGTACGCTATTTGCAATTTTTGTATCGTCAGCAAATTTTGAGATTGTACAGATGAGACCCTCATCTATGTCGTTGATGTAAATTAGAAAGATAATTGGACCTAGTACCGATCCCTGGGGTACCCCGCTACTTACATTGGTCCATTTAGATGCCTTACCGTTTATGACTACTCTTTGCTTTCTGTCACTGAGCCAATTTTCTATCCATTTCAACACACCGTCTTGTATTCCATGCGCTTTTAGTTTTAGCAGTAAACGTTTGTGGGGAACTTTGTCAAAGGCCTTTTGAAAATCAAGGTATATAATATCTACAGCTTTACTCTAATCGTAGAGGTTGAGGATATCGTGGAAGAAGTCTAAGAGGTTTGTTAACCCTCTATTGGCGGCCCACAACATAAGTCGAGTTAAATAAATTTGGACTATGTGGTGGCTCACAACATAAGTCGTGTGGCAATTTCAGCACGTAATGTTGCTGAGAGAGAGAGACAAGTGGTGGCAGGAGAGTAGCGAGCGTATGACTGCTCCAGACCACCGCGGCGGGCCTACTGACATGAATCCCACCCTCCTCCACCCTCTCACACTCGCTACTTAGTGAAATGTATGGGGAAAGTACCGAATTACATGGTTTTTGCACTCGTGTTGCGCGGTTGTTGCAAGAAAACTAGCGGTCATACAAGGTTCGTTGTGGTGTCATTGGAAAGCTCTGTTTATGCCCTATCAGAGATAGATACTTGTTTTACGCTCTGGGTCTTATTTAGGCATGAAAATTATCACGTAAACAGCCCTATTTTGGCTAAAAACACCCCGCTGGGCGGTACATATAAATAGACCGCCTAGCCCGCCAATAAGGTGTTAAACAGGAACGTTTTTTACGAAAGCTGTATTGAGTATCTTTAAGTATGTTATTTTCCTCTAAGTGATTTACGAGTCTGTCTCGTATGACCGTTTCTAGCATTTTACATACAACTGAGGTTAAGCTAATTAGTTACTGGGTAGGGATTTGCTGCCTCTTTTGAATATCGGGGTTACGTTGGCTAGCTTCCACTGATCAGGCATAGTTCCAGACTGCAAGGATTTATTGAATAGTAATGTCAGTGGTTTGGAGAGCTCATCCTTAGCTTCCTTTAGAACTCTAGGCGAGATTGTATCAGGTCCAGGCGTTTTATTTACCTTGAGTTTATCTAAACAATTCAATACTTCTCTCTCTGTAACGGTGATATTGCTTAGAACATCTGAATTATCAATCTGAATCGGCGATGGTGTAGGGATATCACTGAGGTCTTCTGTTGTAAAAACTGATGCAAAGACATTGTACTTCGTCTTTGGTGTATTCTCCATTCATAGAGAGAGAGAGCAACAGGTAACATATAGCAACCTAACCGCTGGCTGTCTGCCTGATAACGATAGATATAGATAAATAGATAGATATATAGGTAGAGAGAGAGAGAGAGAGAGAGAGAGAGAGAGTGTGTGTGTGTGAGTAATTTAACAGGTGACACGGCTACCTCGCTGCTCTCTAGCTGCCTGATAACGATAGAGAAATAGATATATAGATAGGTAGAAAGCATGAGAGAGTGAGTGATGTAGGATTAGGATTTTACACCATACCCGAAAGGGAGGTTCTGGAGTTCCGATCTTACTTTCAACCATCTTGACAATTTTACCAACACACCTAAACTTCGTTTGATGCGAAAATAGCCTCCCGAAAATATACGCAGGGCGGGAATCGAACCCGGGACCCTTGGGTACGAGGCAGACATCTTACCAGTTAGACCAATAGAGATATCTCTGTTAACCCCGAATAGGGACATCACAACACATCAGAAAAACAAAAACAAAACAAAACATAAAATCACACAATTAAATATATAAAACAAAAAAAGCAACTCCTATAATAAACTGTCCAATTCAAATTACAAAAACACTACAAAATACTATGCTTCTACTAATAATACATTTGTCCAATTTATTACAATCTAAAGTACACATGCACAAAGGAAAAACATTACTTCTTTATTATATGAAACTTATTACATGAGAGAGAGAGAGAGAGAGAGAGAGAGAGAGAGAGAGAGAGAGAGAGAGAGAGAGAGAGAGAGTGAGAGAGTGAGTGAGAGAGAAAAAGAGAGATAATATAACCAATACCATAGACTTCAAGACCTCTCTCTCAACCTCCATCTAAATAATTTAATTAACCCTTAATTTAAAAAAAAAAAATCTATATTCCAACTACTCCCTCTCGGGCATAGGCTGAGAGCCTGTACATTCAACCGTACATTGAACAGCGAAGCCCGTGAGGTCTCGTTCCAGTCTAGGGAGTGAGACATGTGAAGCACTTTGGGATACAACCTGCCCCCGATATCTTGTCTTCGCAAGATGCACGGTTGCCCACCCATGGCTCGAAGCAGCCACATCTCTGAAGGTGCTTCGCTCCAGTGCTTCACAGTCTCACCACCTAGACTCGGACCCTCACTCTCAGAATGCCACCTATTGAGCAATGAACTCACTAGGCATTGCCCCCCTGTACCTTACATCCGGTGACATCCTTTTAACTTTATTCTTGCTACTATTAGACGATGATATTCAGCTTTAAAAAGGGCCTCTAACAATCAAGAGGCTTCACACTATCCCCCTTAACCCTATTTTGACTGTCACAGATCCTTTTTAAACTGCACAAAATCGTCTAAATATAACTAGAAATAAAATGTAAAATACGTCACCGGTACATAAGAGGTTAACCCTTCTTGCCCGGGCTCGCCATCCTAAGAACATTATTGAGATCCGGGCGATCTGGCCAAAAAATGTCTTTAATAGGCTACCCGTATCTTTGTTATTTTAACTGCTAGAGAATTCCCACGCATCTATAAACGTAGTGTTGTTTCTTATTTGTAAACTGGCATTAAGTAGAGCTCTCTAGGTCAGCTGGTTCAGTTGTGATGACGATTTCCGTGGAGAGAGATTCGATGCGATGTTCGCAATATCGGACCTTTGCAGACACTAATTTCGTCATAGCATACAAAAACAACATTGATCCGACGTCTCCTTCTTGGTTTCGGAGGTGCGGTGTCGCAAAGACAGGCTTTGATTACATGCGTCGGACGCACAGCTTTCAAACCAAGCTTAATAGGCTTTCAAGCTTACAGATTTTAAAATGACACCCGGGCTCCTGGCGATCTGCCGCGGTGTCATTTTAAAATGCTGCCCGGGCGGGAAGGGTTAAGAAGTAGATGCTGGTTGAACTATATATACAAGAAAATACATAGATAGAGAATACAAAAAGTTTTGTATGACAACCATACAAGTCCCAACATTACTAACATTACTTACTTACTTACCTACATTACTTACTTACTTTATTTACCTACTTTACTTACAGGTCTTCCTCAATATCCGATGCCCCGATTTACGATATATGTGCGATTAGTTTGCTTGGGAAACAGATTAACTTACTTGAGTATTTTTTATTTTTGTTTTTTAATATTAGTTTAACCAGACCACTGAGCTCCACAAAAGAACTCTCATAGGGCTGGCCCGAAGGATTCGATTAACATATATAACTAAACGAGTCAAGATAGAGAGGGAAGGGCAGTAGGGGAACAAATCGAGGAAGGTGAAGACACCAGCGATGGAGTATTCGTATTAGAATGCATTCGAATACAGTAATTTAGAGTATTCGTATTTGAATTCTTACAAATAAAAGTAAAAGTATTTACATTCGTATTTGAATATTTGTACAAATTATTTGTATTCGTTGAATAATCTGGCGAATACAGAGAGAGCGAGAGCCCAAAAGCGAAAGCGAGAGAGAGAGAGAGAGAGAGTGTGTGTGTGTGTGTGTGTGTGTGTGTGTGTGTGTGTGTGTGTGTGTGTGTGTGTGTGTGTGTGTGTGTGTGTGTGTGTGTGAGAGAGAGCGAGAGAGAGCTGTCTTCGTTTGTATCTCGTCAGATTCGTTAATTTGATACCATAACCATACCATATATCTAGTTATTACACTACAGTACAAAGGTTGTGTCTGTTATCAGTCATAAACTAGTTAACCATTGCATATGCTACGGTACCACACATAGCTACAGTATAGTAAAAAAGTTTATTAATTTTACGAAAATTATTCATGAATGCATTCATGAATACTTTCATAAAGTATTTGCATTCGTATATGACGCAACAATATTTTCTTGTATTTGTATCCGCATTCGTAGAAATCTAAATTATTCGTATTTGAATACTGAACTCGTGTATTCACTCCATCCCTGGAAGACACGCAGACATTTCTCGCCATTTCGCCAGTTCAGCCGGACCACATGAGCTCCACATCAGAGCTCTCATAGGGCAGGGCCGAAGGATGAGGCAAGAACTGCAACACCGCAACACCAACCAAGAAGTGATCAGGGCGAAGAATGAGAGATCAGGTCAAAGGTAGAAAAAATCACATCGAGAAGCAAAAAATGCATTACCGAAGGGAATCAAGTCAGTTCGGCCACATGAGCAACCGAAGAGACAAAACGGGTCAGGAGTCAACTACCTAGCCAAGCCAGGGAGACATGAGATATAGGCTGCCCGCGGATAGCCGAATGGGACAGAATAAGAATAGAAGGGGAAAAACATAGAATGAGGAAAGAAAAACTACTCAAAATTAGTCAAGCTGAGGACGAAAGCTCGAGGGGAGATGGGAAACAACCACATCCCTCCCCCATCAAGCCCAAGTCGCCGGCCCAGAAGCCCCCCAACCGCGACAAGGAGAGTATACCAGGGGGCTGCTTGTGTATTGATGTACAGTCGCGCTAATAAGTGATGTCCCGGCACCAAGTATGTTTTGATCAATAATTGGTATCAGCAATATATTAGCTTAATTTTTTCATATCAAGTGAAATAAACAAACATATTTCTACACTTACCCACCCTATTCAACATCTGGCAGACATTAATACAGCACACAACAAGCCAAACGTAATGACAGCTGGGACATGACTTATTAGCGCGACTGTACACCCTTTGTGGTGGATTGTGTTCTTTTATTTATAATTTATATTTTGCTCAAGCGTTATTTCCACATAGCTATTTTGAAAAGTTCTTTAGCCTTTATATTGTGTTGTCCTCGTTTTGGTTTGTTCATTTTGCAAGTTTTACATTATAATTATTATAGGTTTTTAGGTGTTTGGGTTTGGGTTTTGGCTGGTCCGAGAAGGAATCCCCATTTACCCCATTAACTTTAGGGTTTGCTATACGATTATTCTATTTATGATCGGGTTTTCAGGAACATATCTCAATCGTAAATTGAGGGAGACCTATACTTACTTACAGGTCACACTCACTATCCGATGCCCCGATTTTCGATATTATTACTGTATAGGTTTTTAGGGGTTTGTGTTTGGGTTTTGGCGAAAATAAAAGGAAAAATAGCCAATAATTGAGGAGAGGGGAGGTGGAGGTGGGTAAGGGAGGAGGGGTGGGACACATGTAGGGAAGAGGGAGGAGGTTGTTGTTGTTGTTATTGTTCCCCAAGCTGCCTGGCCGAACAGCCCCAAGGCCCCGAGCAATTCCAAGGCCATAACCGAGCGCCCCCACAGAACCCTCCCTGCCGACCACAATAAAGCCTGGGTGACCGAAGCCACTCCATGGCGGATGAAGAGAAATTTGAGGGACGCTTTAGCTTCCAATCTTGGTAGATTGGGAGGTCAATCCACGGAAAAGACGCCGTCACTTGAGATCTAGAAAATATATAGCTATGGGTATGGCAGAGATCGCTCAGTTCTCACTCTGATAGACCAGCCCATCACCACAGAGGGAGGAGGTACTATAGTCTAGTCGCTGTAAGTAGGCGAGAAATTATGACCGCTAACCTCTGTAACTCCAAAATGACTAGAGTAATCGAGCTAATATTTCTACCATTTGGGAAGAGTCAGTTGAGGAACAGATGTGGAAATTTACAGCCAATTTGCTCTAGCCATATTTTAGTTACAGAGGATAGAATTCATGATTTCTCGCCTACTTACAGCGAATAGACTATAGAGGATGAATATGAAACCTAATCACATATTACTTCCATTTGAGTGCCTGTGGGGCGCTATTTTTTATTTTTTTTTGTTTTTCATGGGCTTTCTTCTGTGAGGGCTATCGATGCGGCATCCGCTATACAGACACTTCCGTGAGGCCTATCGCTTTTGCTGGGTAAAGAGGGGATGGTTCACTTTTTGGTTGATTTTGGCATGTATTTATTATTTTTCTAGTTTCCTCCCTAGACCTCCATCAAATCTAAAAAAACATCTATTAGATCCCCCTTCTAGATTAATTTGTATATTTTTCGGTAGAAAATCTCCCGGCCTTTGGCCGGTTCTTCCAACATTAGGCTACAGGCTCACTATCGTTCGCTAGGGAAAAAATCGACAATTAAATAGCACAAGAGGTCTGAATATTGACAAAGAAATGGGGCGAAAGGCCTTAAAATCGACTAACTAATGGAGCAAACATCTTAACATCTGAAAACTAATGGGGCTAAACATGAGGGAGAAAGTGGTCCAGAAAGCCGGCCCATCTCCCCTTAAAGGTTATTCTGGATATGATATTAAAGAATGAATACTTGATGACAAAGACAGTCCCCTATAATCCTCTACAGCCCTCTAATGTAAACTACAAGAGAAAAGATATGTGGGTAAGATCCTGTGTAGCGGGGAGAACTGTTTTGCAGATGCCTATTTACTAAGAAACATTGAACAATATCTTTAACCTAATCTAACCAAACCTAACCTAACTTAACCTAGTATATTAGTATGCTATTAATGAATGTAAAATGTAAAAATATATTATACTATTACCAAATGATTGAGATATATGTACAGGTCTCCCCGCTACACAGGATAATACCGATATATCTAACTTACTGGTAACTTTCATGTACAATTAACGACAAAATGTTGTTCCCCCAACCTGCCACTTATGGGAATCCGAATCATCTGGGGGTCGAAAAACGAAGCATTTATTGGATGTAAATGGCACTTGTTTCAGATGCTTCGTTTGTCCACCCCAGGTGTTTCGGATTCACTCAGTGGCTGGTTGGGGGAACAAACATTTGTCGTTGATAATACAGTACTATACAATTTCTAAAAAGATAAGTACAGTACTTGAGTTGACATAAAAATACGGAATAACTTAACCCATTCAGTACCGGTGACGTCCTTCTCATTATACTCTGGCAACTATTTGACGGTTTTATTCAGCTTAGGAAGGATGTGCACTCGTTAAAAAATGACAGGCTATCTCAATTAATCCTTTAAGCTACCGTATATCCTTCCAAAGCTTCATAAAATCATCTAAATGCAGCTGAAATTAAAGCAAAAGGAAGTCTGTAAGAGTTAATACAATATCAACTAGGCTACAGTATAACCCCTCTAACATCTACAGTATACAGTACTACCATAGATAACAATAAATATATATCTTAACTTACATGTAGCCTAGAGTGCTATAGGGTACAGTTTCTTCACATCTCGGCAACTCTACAATCACGGCTGAAACACCAATATAAAAACGTTACCTCATGTCAAACTACAACTCGATATCAGTACAGGTCTCCCTCACTATCCGATGCCGTTACGTTACTATTACCGATTACATTATTATTATATATATGTTTTTAAATGTTTGGGTTTGGGCTGGTCCCAGAACACATACCCATTTACCCCTTTAATTTTAGGGTTTTCTTTACGATTTTTCTATTTAAGATTGGGTTTTCAGGAACATAATTCAATCGTAAATCGAGGGAGACCAGTAACCCATAGAAGGAAGATGAGAGGATAAAGAAAGCAACATAAGAATACACTGCCACAGAGAAAAATATATTTCTATCACTGACAACAAACTTATGATATATAATTCTACTACTAAAATAAAAGGAGTTCAAATATGGAAGCCCTTCGTATAAAAAAAAACTTAAAACACTGGTAAAAATAAAGCAGCCAGCAAGGAATATTTATAATTAATTGCTGTGGTGGGCTGGATCTGTCAGAGTGAGGGTTGGGGTCCTTACTTCCCATAACCAGTTCTGACTTTACCTTTTTCATCATTTGTACTGTATTACTATCTTTTTTCCTGAGAGTGATGAAGGCAGTGGGGCCATAATGGTGTGCCCCATGGTTCCCTAGTGTCTTACTCTCACAGCCCACTGGCACAAGTCGGCCTTTCTCTCTGGTGTAGGGATGCAGCGACCCCACCGTCCGCCACTTCGGTGGTGCAGCCAGCCTCTGTAGCAGTTATGGTGATTCCTTGTTACTGCCATATTGTAGGACGGTTAAGGCTGGTGTGGTGCAATTTTGCCAGGTGCAAGTGCTTTAGGGGGACTTTGTTGAGTCTTGCTGAGACACGGTTAGCGCTATACCAACATCGGCCACTGTGATGACATGATGGGGCTGTGTTGTGGCAAGTCTTTATTGTACTGTACTACAGAAAAGAAACTAAAACAACGCTGTCTGTGGATGAAGCGGTCTTTAAACTTGTATGTAATTAATTTATCCTAATTACTGTATAGATATTAGAAGAAACATATCAGACTAACTTAACCCTTTCAGCACGATGAACTTCTTTCAGTCATGTTTTGGTTACCATCAGTTTATTTTCTTTAGCTTATAATCTACTTCTAGAACTAAAAGGGGCACGGTACAGTAAATACCATCTCAATAAACACATCTGTCTCTTTTTTCCTGTACTGTACTACTTCTCCTTCTAGATGCTGGCGAGATCGCCCGATTGACTGGCACTGCCCCCACTGTGGACAGTGGGGGCATTGGCCCGGGGGTGCAAGCCCGTGGGCTTATGATCCCCTCCCCCGCCACCCTCTCAGAGACAGATCTCATCTCACCCTGGCCCCATCGGGAGCCCGAGCATCTGGATGGCTTGGGTCTACCAGACTCGGGACTGTTCGGCCAGTCTGGGGAACTACAACAATAACACATCAACATCATACTGAAGAGGTTAAAACAAGCCTTTGTCTTTACAGTACTGGTACCTCAAGTTTAAACGTTACCTCCAAAAATATACTTTAATTATATGTTTAGGATGATTTCAGCCTTATTCCATTACAATGAACACATAGCATAATTTTAAAGATTAAATATTGATAAATAATTAAAGTTCCCAAACACAGGCTCGCCTGGAATTCCGCCATTTAGGACATGAGATTGTAACCACAGTCTCTGTGGACAAAGCAGTCTTTAACCCTCCAGCCCCGGCTATGTATTATATATATATTCCTCGAAACCCGGGTGTTTTGGCCGAAAAACGTCTAGGCTAGGCTACCGTATATTCGTTAATCAGACTGCTTCCCGCATTCCCGCGCATCCCTAAGCGTAGCTGTGTTATTTACCTGTAGAATGGCATTAAGTAGAGCTCTCTAAGTCAACTGGTTGAGCTGTGATGATGATTTCATTGGAGATAACTTTATGGCCAAAACAGCCACTTTACACCACTTTTCGATACTTAACAACAACATACAGGCACACACGAACAAGCGACGCTCTCCTTCTTGTGGCCGGAGATGCGGGGCGACGGTCCAGCCGGCTGTTGTTTACATGCGTCGGACCGACGCCTCGCACACGAAGCTCACAGGCTTTCAACCACTGGGCGTTCAAGATACCATCCGGGTACCTGTTATATGCTTTTTTATGGGCGTTCAAGAGCCCTTCCGTGGTGAGAGGGTTAAACTTTTATGTATGTATGTATGTATGTCAATTTATATCTATTTACTCAGGCACATTCCCCCATTTTTTTTTTTTTTTTTTTTTTTTAAATCTGGGGGGTGGCCGACCTGAGACAGCCTGAACAGGGATAACATAACACAAAAGAAAAATAATGAACACCCAAAAATAAAACACAAATTCACACACATCTAGGTCACCCAGGAGAAGACTCGGAGACCAGGGATCACCAAGGACACTCCAGCAACCCCCCGGCCCTCGACCTCCCGGAGAAGTTCCGGTCTCAACAGGCAGACATGCAGCGAAGCCGCCACCACACTTCCAGGCGCACCCTTCATATATACCGGCTGCCCGGGCCAGGCACCTGATGGACTATAATCTAGTCCAGTGGTTCTTAACCTTTTTAGCACAGCGCCCCCCTTTAGTCAGGACTGTATTCATAATGCCCCCCCCCCCCCCGCCTCTGGTGTCTAGAAAACTATATATTTTTTTATTCACTCCATATGGATGCTTAAGACGCAAGATACTGTAAATAGGGCGAAAAAATAACCAATCTGCATGCAAGGGTTAAAACTGATTAATGGTTTTATGTCAACACTACATGTGGTTGCTCGGAATGACGGTTGTGAATTTTTCCTATCAAAGTTTCTTATTTATATATATCTTTGCGATTACCCTGTGCACTTGAATTGTCTAGCCCTATTTTGAACTTTGATTACCCCACGCCCCCCCTAGCATTGTCAAACGCCCCCCAGGTTAAGAACCACTGATCTAGTCCAACTGGCGCTCGACCCCTTCTGCCAAATGATCGCGTTTTCACTCATCTATTCACAAGCATTCTCCATGCATTCCTGTTTATTACTACTTCCCTTGCTAGTATATAATTATGTATGTAGAGATTATGGCATCCGAGTGTACTTTTGTGCATTTTGACACTAAATTAATCTCACTCCTAAATAATCCTGGACTTCACCTATTTCTAATTATGGAAGTATATCTCTGGAAACAAATTTATGAATACAATTTTCTATACATCAGCTACAAAACTATACAGTATATACTATTTATTAATATTTATATTCTTGTATTTATAAATTATTATTATGCTTAAGCACTGTTTCCACAGAGCAATTTTGATTAGTTGTTTTGTCTTTTTACTGTGTTCGTCCAACTTTTGGTTTGTTTATTTCTACATTCTAAATTAAAGAGTAAGTTCTAACCAAAAATGAATCCAGATATCTATAATCCAGGTGGATCACATATATGCTTTTATTAATTTAATTGGAGGTGTTTGGTGTTGTGGTGAAATTAATAATAAAAATAGATTGCATACAGATAAACCTGGGGGTCCACAAATAGATTGCATACAGATAAACCTGGGGGTCCACAAATTCTTATGAGTGGGCTATAGACTATGGCAACTGAGTGTACATTCTAACAATAACATTTATTAATCTAACTACTGTATATATATTTTTTTTCATAGATTTGTTTCTTATTGATACCACACCACACTTCTTTCCAATATACCCCCCTCCCCCAAAAAAAATAAAAAAATACAAAAATAAATTATATATATATACCGATAATAATAATTATATACTGTATATATACCGGTAAATACAAAATAAATAAAAATAAATATATGTAAACAAATTACGCTCTATCACTCGTTCAACTTCGGGGGAGACACTTGTTACAGGCAGCTTTGCCTTTTGTCTCCTTCATACACATAGACAAAGAATGGACTACCACTGGTTAATATATCCCAATGTAAACCCTTAATGTATATTTGATCCACAACTAAGCATCTGAAGGCTTTCTTTTTATTTTTTATTTTTTGTGACACTAATTGATTGTACCAAGTAAGGTACACTTATGATTGCAGAGCTGATCAACAGCATTATCAATATTCGTTGAATTAGAAACTATACTCGGTTTTATTTCATCTGACGGTAAATTCAATCCATTAGCAACTGACTTTTCGATAACTAACGGAAAAATTAAAAATATGAAACTGCTGTCTGCTTCATATTAGCTCCAAGTTTTCATAATTAACAACAGATTTCGCTGCAAAAACCTCCATAAAAGCGTAGTAATCAAGCTAAGGACATATCAATATACCGTCAGCTGTAAAGAAACCGAGTATAGTGCATTGACTATAGCGATAATGATTGCTGATAGTGTAGCGGGAAAGGCACCTCAGTATGAACTATACAGGACTCTGCTTCATTTCATCTGACGGTAAATTGAATCCCTAAGCAGCTAATTTCTCGATACTTGATGGAAAATATGAAACCGCCATACCTCTGCATCATACTAAGACCAAGTTTACATAATTAGCCCCATATTTCACTACAAAATCTTCAAAATAACTGAGGAATTTTGATGGGAACTTTGCAATTTACCGTCAGTTGAAAAGAAACCTAAGTAAATGCAAAAAGGTGATAATCCTTGAACCTACAATTGGTGGATGGTGGGGATGTCACTCACTACATCAAACAGACTGAAAACAAAACAAAAAACTAAATAAATAATCTACCATACCAGAGAACGTTTCAAGCAGACATTTACATTCTACGCTATCAACTACTAAGACAACTACAGTACAGTACATTCTAGATTAGGTATAAGATCAGGAAGATGAGTTAGCTCTAGCTATAGCAACAACATCTAGCTATACCCTGTTCCAATTAGGTAGGCTACAAATCGTCTTGTTATCCATACTGTAAACTATTATGCAGTAAATATTAATGGCATCATTATCTAATTTGCAGATCATTATACCCCTCTAATAATTCATCAGGTATAGTACGGTACATGATGCAGTTTTTACCACCATGCTCTCCCTGCTCAAGAGCTGGGCTAGGGTGGGTGCCCTGATGATCAGGTACTTCAGTGGACAGTTGCCACAGATTGCTAGACCGCACCGTCCACCACAGCACTGGCGCCTACCAAATAGCACACTGAGTGGCCCGAGACTCGAATCCTCGACCTCACGGTTTGCAGGCGAGTGTTCTACCAAACACGCTATGGACTGTGACTGAGGCGTGAGGTTGGCTTCTGTTTGAGGTACTTCTGTTCAGCTTATATTTGTAGTGCGATTACATTTATTGCTTGGTTTGCTGTGTTTGGCATGCATTTCAGTTAAGTTGTCAGGTTTAGTATAGTTTGTCACTGTCTCTACCTAACACTCCGTCCTTTTATTGTATGTCCGTGGGTGATCCTGTCGGTGCCCGGACTACCCAACCAACCAGTAGATCTTAACCAGTGCTAACTCAACCAGAGCTTACAATCATGTACTGTATACTACAAACTTCATTTAACTTACCCTTTTGCTACATCAACATTATTACTGTTTCAACTTCCTTGTAGCCTGAAACTCGCAAGTTGCTAATTGTCCAGTGACTAAATGTAGCAAATGGAGGGAGAGATTATAGGTCAACTACAAATTTAGGTAAGTTAGACCTTATATAAATTCTAAAATTATCTACGCAGATACACAGTAGAAGTTACAGTAATTTCTTGTTACTGCCTAATTGTAGCACAGCTAAGGCTGGTGTGGTGCGGATACTGCAGGTGCAAGTGCTGCAGGGGGACTTTGTTGAGACTTGCTGAAGCACTATTAGTACTTGATGTGGCAAGACTTTATTCTACTGTACTGTCAGTCTCTTTTGCTGTCCTACCTTTCCTTCTGGGGGCAGGGGGCTAGGAATCCTCCTCTCCATGTAAAATTCACCCACTAGACGAGACAGAGTAGGGGCGAGGGAATGCGAAAGTAGTCCCGGACCCTTAGAATTGGAACTTTAAATGTTATTTCTGTTCGGGCTCTGTCTCGAGTCGGCCACCCCAGCTATGGGGTATGTGCCTGAGTATACATTATACATACATACTAAAGTAAAAGGACTGAAACCACACCTTCTGTGGATGAAGTGGTCTTTAACCCGGGGAGGGCGAGACTGGCCTGTGAAGGACGTACAGTAGTTATATGCGATAAAATTACCTAAGACTCTGACAGAATTAGTTATACAGCATCTACCATATATAGCATTATTTATTTTCCATGGGCACTTATTTTACTTATATGATGAACATATGAACCTTGAAGAGTGATAAAACCAGTGGGAAAAGCATTAGGGTGGTGAAAAACTTATAATTTCGCCGCCCGGTCGTATGCTAAGCCGGGAGGAGAGAGACATATCCTCCCTCCGCAATGTCTCGCAACACACTGGCGGCCGCGGGAGAGATCTCAGTGTTGCATAAGATCTCTAAATTACTCGCTGGTGTGTACAAAACCGTGTGAGATAAATTTGCGCGAAAAATAGCCGATAAATGGGGGAAATATGAGGAAAAATAGATAATTGAGGAGAGAAGGGGGGTGGGGGGGTGGGCAGGTGGGATGAGAGGCAAGAAGTACTAGAGGGGAATTATCTCACCTAAAGACATATTCCTTTGTTTTGAGAGCCCCTGGGGTGTTTTGGAAGGGTTTTTTCATGGTCTTGCTTCCATGAGGCCTATCGCACTTCTTGGGTTATACTTGTATTGTATATAATTTTATGCATATTTTAGTACTTAACTTTTAAAAATCAATTCTATATCAAAGGGTTACATACGATGATCACTGATACCAAAAAATAATAAATTAATGAAGTTTTATTTAGCAGGCAAAAAGTGTTATTGCAATTTCTAATACAATAATTTTCTATACATGTCATGTTAACACACCTGAGAGCTTTCTCAACACTAACAAGGCAGAAATAAAAATAATAAAAATAATAATAATAATAATAATAATAATAATAAGAATAATAATAATACAGTACAACAATAATATCTCTGTTAGAATCGGTAAGGTGCGCAATTAGCAACCAATCTGGAGCCGCTTCGATCTACCGGACTTGGGACTGTTAGGCCAGGCAACTAGTAAGCCAACTCAACAGAAATGTGTGGGTTCGAGTGTCAGCAGGGCAGACGCCACAAACATACCATCCCCTCCAATTGACCGCTGAATCTGGCAGACTAACTCAAAACCTGCTTCTTCCAATAGGAACAAATAGCAGTTGTACAGTTGGCTAAATAAGTTGTGTCGCCACTGTCATTACGTTTTGCTCGTTGTATGCTGTATTAGTGACTGTCAGATGTTGAATAGGGTGTGTAAAGATAGGAACATGGTTGTGTATCTCACTCTGAATGATGATTTAAATCTTAGATAGCGCTGATACCAATTATTGATCGATTTATACTTGGTGCCGCGACATCACTTATTTGGCCGACTGTACAAAGATGAAGTAAATAATTAAATATAATAATAATAACGTATATGTTGTGTCAAATTCAAGGTGCCTGTGTCAGCATTCATACATTATTATATAAACAACCATTTGAACACCATTTTGATTTGTTATCATATTCACAGATGCCGAGCCTTATGCTTCGTTTTGTATCCATCAACAAACTCCATCGTCACAAATATGCAATTTAATTACATAATCTAAATAAATGAACACTAATCGTACATACTTGTTTATAATATTAACCCTTTCAAGTTCAGATACGCACTTCTTCGCCGTTTTCTGGCTATTATTAGACAATTTTATTCAGATTAGGAGGGTATGTGGAAGTCAGAGGCTTAAATTAGATAGTCTTTACCCTTATAATTCCCACAGATCCTTCCTACACAGCATAAAATCGTCTAATGATAGCCAGAATAAACCGTGAAAATGTGTCATGATCCTCAAGGGATTAATCAGTTCAACCAAATTATCTTTTATTCAACATAGGAAGGGCATCTCAGGAGTCATCACCGTAAAGATAGAAAATTTGGCATAAGTATCATATAACTCAGAACATACTGTACTGGATAACTGCTGATAAACATACTCTCCTTGTTTTAACCCTATTTGGTCCGAGGGAGGCCTTTTTGGAATTTCCCTGTTTCGCTCTATTAGCTTGGAGATTTGAAGACATTTCACCACATTAGGGTAAAATGTAGAGTTCGGGCATACCGCCCGCCTTGTTTACACTACACAGAGCGGCATCAGACACTTGCCATCATGTTCCAGTCTATTTTTACTGCCGTTGGATACAATAATATGTTGAAAGGGGGCTTTGCCCCCCTCACCCCCCTATGACATATTGTCATCATCAACATGGCGGCGGCAACGGACGCTTGCGATCATGTTCCCGTCTATTTTGACTGCCATTGGATACAATAATATCCCTCACCCCCCCATGACATACTGTCATAATAATTTATATTGCCACAGGGGGCAAAATAGACGCGAACTTAACCGCGGAAATCGACCTATGTAAACATGACGACCGTACACCCGGACACTACATTCATCCCCCACATTAGTTTGGCGATAATATGACGTTTCACCCCATTCATGTGTAATTTTTTTCATAGCAAGCGATAGGGAGTCTGTAATTTAGAAGAAATCGGCCTTTGGCCGGGATATTCTTCTATTGAAAAATGTAAAAATCTAGCTTAAAAGTGGTCTGGGCAGACATTTCTTAGTTTGACAGAAGTCTAGGAAGGCATCTTTTTTATATAGGCCTACACTGGTCAAAAAAGGCAAAAATAAGCAAATTCCTCAATAGTAATGAAACAAAATAACATATTAACCCACAAGACGTTGGACCAGATAGTGTTAACAAATAGAAATTGGCTTTACTATAAAACTATGTTAGGAAGCGACTGTACCTCTAAACGCCCAAAACAATTTCTATCTACTTTGACGCTCATTAATATAAAAACTCTCCTTTTATTTATATTGAAATCCAAAGCTTGTCTTTATTATAAAATTAAAGGTGGTGGTGCATGGGTTGAGATAAATATGGAATAATAATCGCCAACCTGCACATAATTACAATATCTTGCAAAATGCAATGGCGCTGAAATAATTATTTACAATGATATAAAGGATTTTGTGGATCGTCTACACCGGACCTGTGACGTCATAGGAGTGTAAGTACACCATCCAGTCCAGGATGAAGATATTCCTGTGACGTCACTATGACGTCACATGTCAGGAGTAGACAATCTATAAAATCCTTTATATTGTACTATTGTTAACCCGTACAATCCCAGCGATGGCTATAGCCGTCAGTAGATAATTAACTCTCCAGTCCCAGCGACGGTTATAGCCATCAGTAATGTATTTGTCTTGTAACTGCCTGCACAAGGCTAATTTTTGTTTTAAATCTTGTAAAAAAAAAAAAGTGTGATAGATCCATTCTTGCCTCATCTCTTGAGGTGAAAAGGTGGTCTCTCCTGTCATTTTGGCCCCATTGCTTGGGACTGCTGGGGACTTTTATTACTGTATCCTACGGTACAGTACGGGTTAATAATTATTTCAGTGACATTGCATTTTGCAAGATAATTATGTGCAGGTTGGCGATTATTATTCCATGTTTATCTCAACCCATGCACCACCACCTTTAATCCTTAGAAAGTTAGTTATAAGTTCTATATTAGGTTTAATCTACAGTATTTTGAATTTGATAAATAAATGTTCTCTCCTCTTAGATTATATAGAATACAAAATGTCTTTATTATAAGTATAAACCTTATTTACCACCCTAATAAAACCGGTTCTATCAAATTTTGACTCTCGGTGATAAATATAATGATATTCTCTTCTTAGTCACAAAGAACATAAGATTTCCTTTACTACAGATTCTACATACAGTATCACGCTATTCTATATACTGTACTTCAAAACTCCATAACAGTGTCTATCAAATTTAACCCCCTTTGATAAATATACAGAAGGTAGAAGCCATAATTTCTGGCCTACCCATAACGAATGGACTATATTACTTGTCACTGCAGTATTTCATAGACTATTGGCCAAAATTACAACACGTTACCAGTCGATTCGCAATAACTCTGCAATCTCCCAATTCATAAATTTCCCAAATTAAGCACCATCTCCAAATCATCCACACAAGCTATTTTAATAAATACTTTATCAATTCTCCTTAGTTCTACCCTCGGACAATCACTTTACTCTTTACTCGCCTTTATTTCTCCCTCCGCCTCTTTCTTTGGGGCTTTACCATAGAAGGCATCTAATGTCAGACCTGCAAAAAGAAAAAAAAAACATTAATTAGAATAACCCAGAAACTACGACGTTCCTTATGGAAGGCACAGTATTTAAATTAAACGTGTAATAATTTTGTTTTCTTTTTTTCCCCCAGACGCCGTAATTCTCTAGATGTGTGTGAAATTGTGTTTTGTTTTTGTGTGTTCATTGTTTTTCTGTTGTGTTGTCCCTGTTCGGGCTCTGTCTCGAATCGGCCACCCCCAGAAAAATAAAAATAAAGAAAAGGGGAAATGGGCCTGAGTAAATAGAGTAAATAGTAATTCCCGAGAAGGGGTGGCCGTGTCGGTGCTGGGAAATGTCTCAAAATTGGGTGACACATAATAAGTACAGTAGTGCCATCTTTCCATACCATATGCTCCATTCCCCCCCCCCCCCCCCATTATACCTCACACCCCTCCCTCAACTTGACCCATTATTTTGCACAGGTTCTAGCAGTCCATGGGTTAACCCCTTCTGTGCCGGCGACGTCTTTTCATTTTATTCTGGCTACTAATGGACGATTATATTTAGTTTAAAATGGGCCTCCAGCAATTACCAGGCTTCGAACTATCTCACTTAACCCTTTTTACTACCACAGATCCTTCTTAACCTTCTCAAAATTGTCTAAATATAGCAAGAATACAATTATAAAGATGTCACTGGTACAGAAGGGGTTAATAAAGTTATACTTAAACAACCCATTGTAAGTTATGACAGGAGAGGGTTTCTACTTTGTCCCAGTCTAAAATTGTCCACTGACCTGAGAAGACCAGCAGCGTTCCTAGCCACTGCCGATTGGATAGTGTGTTGCCGAAGAGAATAACCGACCCCAACACAGTGAAGAACTTCCGAGTGGTGGTGACAACAGAACACGGCAGCGGACCAAAGTCACTCACCAACATGAAGATGAAGAACTGAAAGATAAATATATAGGATCAGAATTTTTCACTTGCGAGTTTCTTTCTATAAGGAAGTTGGAGCTGTAGACATCGATATTTAGCAGAATTAACAGCTAAAATACGGTTGTAGTACATTTATAAATTCATAAACCCCAATTCAACATACTTTCTATCCATCAGAAACCTACATTACTATCGTATTTCTGCTTAATAGAGATATTTCCGGCTCCAACTTCCTTATACCATAGCCTGAAACTCGTAAGTGGTCAATTAGGAAATTATATACGGTACTGAAAAGGTGATATCTAACAATCTCGCATACCCATAAACATTATGCTATTTAAAGTGCATGATTAGATTGATATCCAGTATTCGATAAATGGATATTTATCATAGTTATGTACATAATCTTTAACTTTCTTGGTGGTACAATTGGTAAAGCGTGTAAATTCTGTATGTGGTGTCCTGGGTTCGAATCCCCAGAGGATCATATACTTTCATTAATTTCATTGGGAGTTATTGGTGTTAAGAACAATAATTACTGTCTATACATGTGATTCTCCCAGGATTCGAACCCAGGATACCACATACAGAACTTATACACTCTAACCATTACACAATCAACATAGTTAGAATACCCCCACAGAAGCGTACAACAAATACCCCACAGAAGCGTACAATAAAACTTGCAAGGATGCAACACGGCACCCCATACTATTAAACACATCATAGAAGACTGCATTCTACACAATTACTTACGCCAACAACATAATCTACACTCCTTGAGAGCCCTGTGGGCAAGCCCGATCGTGGCCAAGGCCTTCCTTAGGGACTCGGGGCTGTTCGATCAGGCAATTTTGGGAACAACATCAACAACAACAAAACTCACCTGTCCCAGAGCACTGCAGACACTGAATATGAGCATCTTGGTCATGACTTCTGGGAAACGTTGCACGAACGCAATGAAGCTGAACAGTTCACCTGTCACCAGCAGGGCTACGGAAGAAAAGGTAAGGTAGATGTAAAAGATTAATGTTCAATACAGGCACTTTTCCGTATTTAAATTTGTTTCTTTGTTACACTGTTGATAGTTAGGGAATAAAATTAACTTAAAAGTTGATGTATGTATGTACCGTATAGGCCTACTGTATATATACTCAGACACATACCCCATTGCTAGGGGTGGCCTACTCGAGACAGAGCCCGAACAGAAACCTTTAAAGTTAAAATTTTTAGGGCCCGGGACCATTTTCACGTTCCCTCACCCCTTTTTCTGTCTCATTGAGTAGGAGAATTTTACAAGGGGAGGAGGATTCCTAGCCTCCTACCCCTAGAAGGAAAAGTAGGACAGTAAAAGAGACGGACAGAAATGGCTAAAGTTGGGTAGAGGATGCCAAACCTCACTCTGGATAGGACCAGCCCTAACCCAAACACCTATAATAGTATCGTAAATTGGGGCATCGGATAGTGAGGGAGATGACTGTACTGTTTCGACTCACCAACAGCGAGGTAGGCAATGGAGAAGAGGTTCATGTTGAGCATCATGTGGCCGGACTTGGTCTTTGATTCAGCGATCATCCTCTCCTGTACCGCTCCTGTCAATCCATCCATGGTTAATGACAACAGCTGAAAATATATACCCACATTATTAATAGGACGACAACAGCTGAAAATAATATGTATCATAGACTACAGTAGATCTGGACTGGACACGAAAATGGAACTTTGCAGTAAGGGACCCAAAATCGGAAAACGAACCCCCAAGTTCGACGAAACCGCGAAAATGTGATATTTTCGCGGTTTTGAGGTTCGAACTTGGGTCCCTTACTGCAAAGTTCCATTTTCGTGTCCAGTCCAGATCTACTGTAGTCTATCTATGTATGTATGTATGTATGTATGTATGTATGTATGTATGTATGTATGTATGTATGCATGTATGTATAAACTGGCACTTATAATTTTTTTTTTTTTTTTTTATGGGAGTGGCCGACTCGATGTAATGTAATAATGTAAGGTTGCCATTCCTTTGGACAAAGGACTAGGTGCGCCACCGATAACTGGTTGGGGTCAGCAAGGGCATGCAAACCTCCTAAAACCTTACTCTAAGTTGCCTAATTGACTACTTGTGAGTTTCAGGCTATAAGGAAGTTGGAGCTGTAGACGTCGATAGTAAATAGAAATACAACAATAATGTAGGTTTCTGATGGATAAAAAGCATGTTGAATTGGGTTTTACGTATAAATAAACGTACTATAAACGTAATTTAGCTGGTAATTCTGCTAAATATCGATGTGTACAGCTCCACCTTCCTTATAGAACGAAACTCGCAAGTGGTGAATTGGGACCTTGCTGGGACCTGTTATTCATTTAGTCATGGGTTCAATACCGGAGTGCAGTGTGTGGGATTGTCAGTTTGCAGTAACACCACTAATAAGTATACACAGGCAGCTTAGGGAACAACAACAACAACAACAACAACCCCTTCTTTACCGTCTTTTTGTATTTATTTCACCTACATTTGGACGATTTTATGAAGCTTAGGAAGAATATATGGTAGCTAAAAGGACTAATTGAGATAGTCTGTAGCCTTTGAATTGGTAGAGGTCCTTCCTAAGCTGAATATAATCATCTAATAGTTGCCAGAATCTAATGAAATGAACGTCACCGGTAGAGAAGGGGTTAAAGACTTGTATGAATACGAGAAGGAATACAAGAAAATGAACATGAAATAATATTGTCTTGGCTATTCTATCACTTCCAAAGACATAAATTAAACTATAAACCCCAATTTTATCTTGGCATATACAATAACAGACTGAAAAGTAAAGGATTCGCCTTTCGCTTGACACTCTGCAGGTAGGCATTGGATTGTTTATCATCACAGAATTTCATGGAACTTACTAAGAGGACCTCCCCCAGACCCAGTCCTCCCCCGGCTTGTGATGCACCAGCCTTTGAGTCCTTGTAGATAAACAGTGCCACACCTGGAAGTAGAGACACACCAGTAAGTAAGGAAGATTATCCTGTAATACATACATACATACTGTACATACCGTTTATTAAAATAAACAATTAACTCACTAACAGTCTTGATACAATTATAATGTAAAACTTGCAAAATAAACACAAAAAAATGGGACGACACAAGATAAACGCAAAGGAACTAATAAAATTGCTTTGTTCTTTTATTTCATAAATTTCATTTTAGTAAGCGTTGTTTCCACATAGCAATTTTGATTAGTTATTTTGCCTTTATATTGTCTTTGTCCGAATTTTGGTTTGTTTAATATGCAAGTTTTACATTTTAATGTGGAAATAACGCTTAATAAAATAAAACTTTGAAATTAAAGAACACAATCCACCACATAGTGTGTACATCACAACATAATCTTGTATTAAGGGGGAGGTAGTTGGTTTGTCTCCCTCGTGTTTAGTCCCATTAGGTTTGAGATTTTAAGACCTTCGTTCCATCAGTTTGGCGGTTTTAAGAGCTTTCGCCCCATTACTTTGTCAATATATATACTGTATAGACCTTTCATGCCATTTAGATGCTGCAATAGCGAGCCTATATTTCTAGGAGGCACGGTATTGGTCTTTGGCTAGGAAATTTTCACCATATGAGGAGGAGCACTCTATTGGCGTTTCGCAGATAGCTTGACCTGAAGAAGCTATCTGCGAAATGTTGTCAATAAAGTGCTCCTCCTCATATGGTGTTTATATTCATTTTGTTTTGCAAGTTTTACATTTGTATTTGAAGCTAATTATAACCCACCTATGACAATGAAGAGGATGAAGAAATACTTGCGCAAGCTGTAGGACTTACGACCCAGGATCACCCCCAGGATCATCACCGGGATTGGCTTACAAGACTTACCAACTACCTGCGGGGAAAAGTATGCGTCAAGAAAAAAAAAGTTACTGAGTATATGTAGCGCCAGCGAACTTGACAATAATCTTGACCCCTAAACTTCTAATAACTCAAAATGAATGAAAGCAATCGGGCTGACATTTCTATCATTTGGGAAGAGTCCACCAGGAAATAGGTGTGGATATTTACAGCCAGTTTGCTCTAGGCTCTTTTGAGTTACAGAGGTCAGGGATCAAGATTATTGTCAAGTTTGTTGGCACTACCTACATGTATAATACAATACATCTCAAAATCAGAATAATTCAATTAAATACATACAATTGGTTTAATGTCGTTTTCCATTACATACATAGCAACGGCACAGACGTGGTTGCCTTTCCGCAGTTGGAATATAATAAAAAAACAAAAACACCAAGTAATGTATCGGTCTGGTATCTTTAAGAATTTAATAGTCAATCTTTTTAGTACTTGGTTAATATATTTGAGTCTTGAGGCATTCCTTCCTGATTTTAAGATACAAACTAACATAAATAAGTTGCATTCATTGAATAACAGGCTTGTCTTTAGTATATTTTGACTCTGATACAAGTGACTCCCAGCCTACTATCGGATATACATACATACATACATACATACACAAATTTAAAGATCGAGTGCTCCACACAAAGCGCAGTTCCGGTCTCACGTCCTAATGGCGGCATTCCAGGCAATCCTGTTAAGAGCTGCCTCACTTGTCAGGTTCTTTGATTTAAGATCAAACCGCAAAGTCCGCCCCTTGGTGCAGCTCCCTCCACATTCATGGACTTGAATATTTTCCCCCAGCTTCATTCATCCATCCTCTCCACAATGTCCAAACCATCCAAGACTGCTAGTACGTATCTCATGACTGATACTCTTGATACCTAACCTTCTCCTTAGCTCTTCACTTGATATCCTATCTCATTGCATTCCAATCTGTTGATATCATCCGCTTTGACAGGCCACGTTTCTGAAGCATATGTCGTTGCACTTCTAATGCATGAAGCGTACACCTTTCCCTTCAAGGGGAGAGGGAGTCTTCTCATGGTAAGTATTCTGGCAATAGTGGCAGCCTCAGCTCCATCACCAGCAGAGATGGTATCACCCAAGTAGCAAAACTTGTCCACCATCTCCAGTGCCTCATTGCCAAAGTTAACACTCTTGAGCCGGTCATTGAATACAAGCTCACCTTTGCATACTATACATACAAATTTCTCAATTTCAGACTTCTTCCTTGGTAGAGGTACATTTACATGTGATGCCACCCTAACATACCTGAGTGGGATAGTTAACCCATTGTAGAGCCATGTTGGAAGACACCATGGCTAGGAGGTAGGTCAGGGCACAACAGGCATAGTAGCTCCTTCTGGTGGTGTCTTCCCCTTGAGTCAGAACCAGACGACCCACTGAACAAACAGACACATTTTATGTTAGTTATAACTATAAGAACAGACAATTTATAATAATAAATTCATAATTCAAGGTTTGTTTTGTTGAAAGGTCTGTGGTAGTCATTCAGGTAGTTTTAATCATGGTATAGTTGGCCAAATAAGTGATGTCGCGGCACCAAGTATATTTCTATCAATAATTAATATCAGCACTATCTAAGCAGTAAGCATTACTTCATTGTTTCGAGTGAGATATACAAACATGTTCCCATCTTTACACACCCTATTCAATATCTGACAGAAATTAATACAGCATACAGCGAGCAAAACGTAATGACAGTGGTGACACGACTTATTTGGCCAACTGTACCAGTCATGGTGTCAAACCTGGACAATTTGGTTTTAACCCCTTCACCACGATGACATAATTTCCATCATTATCTGGTTACCATTAGACAATTTTCTTTAGTTTATAATCTACCTCTAGAACTCAAATGGGTAAATACGATCTCAATAAACCCTCTTAACCCCTTCAGACTCATATGACGCAGAGGTTGCCAGATTAGCAATAAGAAATAGAGTTCTCTCACTCTTATAATTACCTCTCCAAAATTAGTTTTCTGCCCGCAGCTAACTCAGATAACTGCAGAGGTTGAAGTAACTAAACTAAAGGTTTCTAAATACCCCTGATGGTAACAAAGGCTTTAACCCTTCGTTCCAGGAAGGGCTCTTGAACGCCCATAAAAAAGCATACCAGAGCTGCCCGGAAGGGCTCTTTAACACCCAGTGGTTGAAAGCCTGAGAGCTTGGTGTGCGAGGCGTCGGTCCGACGCATGTAAACAACAGCCGGCTGGACCGACGCCCCGCATCTCCGGCCACAAGAAGGAGAGCGTCGCTTGTTCGTGTGTGCCTGTATGTTGTTGTTAAGTATCGAAAAGTAGTGTAAAGTGGCTGTTTATGCCATAAGTTATCTCCAATGAAATCATCATCACAACTGAACCAGTTGACTTAGAGAGCTCTACTTAACGCCATTCTACAGGTAAGAAACACATCTACGCTTGGGGATGCACGGGAATGCGGAAGCAGTCAGAATAACAAAGATACGGTAGCCTAGGCTAGACGTTTTTCGGCCAAAACCCGGCCAGTTTTCGGGGAATATACTGTATATATAATACATAGCCGGGGCTGGAGGGTTAAAGTATCCCTAATCGGCTCAAAATCGCGTCATATGTCGGAGAGGGTTAATAACATAGATCCTTCTTAAACTGAATTAAGTCTAATTTTAGCCAGAATCAAAGGTAAAGAGGCCTCGTGGTGTTGAAGGGGTTAAAACTGGAATGAATATGAGATAGAATACAGGGAAATTTACATGAAGTTGCATTACTTTAGCCATTTTATCTCTTCCAAGCACATACCGGTAATTAGAAATGTAAAGCATAAATTCAACATTATAATTAGACCAAAATCTTGACCACTAACCTCTATTTATTATGTTCTCTCCACTAACCAACTTTACTCCTAAACTCGATTAATGAAATTAACAAACACATGTGGTAGTCCGGGGATTCGCACCCAGGACGCTCACACCGAAAATCAACACACTTATGCATTGCACCACAAAGACAGTTAGCTAAAAACAAACTACAATGATCGAGCTAATTCTTCTACCAATTGAGAAGAGTTAGCCTGGGAATAGGAGTGGAAATGTACAACCCATTTGCTAAAGCCCTTTTTGATTGTTGTTGTTGTTGTTGACGTGTTTATTTTATACTAGCCCACTGGGCTAGGGCTCTCATAAGGCTAGTGTTCGGTGAAGAGGTGCAAAGTCAAGTCATGTAACTGTCAGTAGTCAGATATCATCATAAAGTTTGGTGGCTCTCAGGAATCCAGCCCTTTTCGAGTTAGGCCTACAGAGAATAGATATCAAGATTTCTGATGAATAGACTATACTGTATATAGAAGGGACTCTCATTTAACCCATACAGTACCAGTGACTTCTTTTTCATTATATTCTAGCAGCTATTAGACAATTTTATTAAGCTTAGGAAGGACCTCAAACAATTAAAAGGCTACAGACTACCGGTATCTCAATCAATTTAGCTACCGGTACCGAAGATCCTTCCTAAGATGAACAAAATCATCTAATGCTTGCCAGAATGCAATGAGAAAGACGTCGCTGGTACTGGATGGGTTAAAACTGGTTTTGAAGAGTCTCTTGTTTGATAAGTCTGGAACGGTAACGGTACTGTACAGTCGCGCTAATTATTAAGTGATGTCTTGGCACCATGTATGTTTTGATCAATAATTGGTATCAGCCATATCTAAGCTGCATTTCTTCTTTTTGAATGAGACATACAAACATATTCCTACACTTACCCACCCTATTCAAAATCTGACAGACATTAACCCTCCAGCCCCGGCTATGTATTATATATATATTCCCCGAAATCCAGGGGTTTTGGCCAAAAAACGTCTACGCCTAGGCTACCGTATCTTTGTTATTTGGCTTGCTTCCGCATTCCCGCGCATCCCCAAGCGTAGATGTGTTTCGTACCTGTAGAATGGCGTTAAGTAGAGCTCTCTAAGTCAACTGGTTCAGTTGTGATGATGATTTCATTGGAGATAACTTTATGGCAAAAACAGCCACTTTACACTACTTTTCGATACTTAACAATAACATACAGGCACACACGAACAAGCGACGCACTCCTTCTTGTGGCCGGAGATGCGGGGCGTCGGTCCAGCCGGCTGTTGTTTACATGCGTCGGACGTACGCCTCGCACACCAAGCTTACAGGCTTTGAGCTCATGGGTGTTTAAGAGCCCTTCCGGGTAGCTCGGGTGTGTTTTTTTATGGGCGTTCAAGAGCCCTTCCGGGTCTGGAGGGTTAATACAGCACAGAACAAGCCAAACGTAATGGCAGCTGGGAGACGACTTATTAGCGCGACCGTACCTCTGTGAATCATAAGTCAGCATATGCGTAAGTGTAACCGGTAATAGTTATCCAGTTTTAACCCCTTCTTTACCGGCGACGTCTTTTTAGATTTATTCTGGCCACTATTAGAAGATTTTCTTCGGCTTGAAAGGGTCTCCAGCATTAAACAGATTTCGAACAATCCCACTTACTCATTTTTAGTACTGTACCCAAGATCCTTCTTAAACTGCACAAAATCGTCAAATTACTGTATAACGATAGCTAGAATATAATATAAAATACGTCGCCGGTACAGAAGGGGTTAATTGTGAAGGCAAGATTTGTATGTTCACTAAATTTGTAAAAATATATTTATAATTTACCAACAAATGTATGACGTCAAACAAAAATTTTATATCAATGGGTGAATGAATACGGTAACTAAAGTATATACCGTATCTTACTCAAATACAGTACGGTATATATACATTAAATATATACGGGATGGATGTAGTTTTCAGGCGTACGGTCGTCATGTTTACATAGGGCGATCGCCGCTGTAACTTCGCGTAATTTGTTATGGCAATTTTTTCAGTTATTTGCCCCCTGCTGTCAATATATATGACGATTACAATATGTCATGGGGGGGTGAGGGGGGGCAAAGCCCCCCTCAACATATTACTGTATCCAATGGCATTACAAATAGACAGAAACATGATAGCAAACGTCCGACTTCACCGCCACCGCCGGCGTCATGTTTACATTTGTTGATAGTCATAGTTAAATTCGCGTTTATTTTGACGGCAATTTTTTTGGTTATTTGCCTTCTTCTGGCAATATATATGATGATGACAATATGTGAATGCCCCCTCAACATATTATTGTATTGAAAGGCAGTCAAAATAGACGGGAACATGATGGCAAGCGTCCACTACCGCTCCGCCTAGTGTAAACAATGGTGGCGGTACGCCCGCACTTAACATTCTTGCCATATATACTCACTTATTTTAGCATAAATGGCGTTAACAATGCATTGACAGAATACAAGGGCCAAGGAGTATTTGAATTTTTCCTTTTCTTCTCCATATCTTGTACGTGTTCTGAAAAAAAGAGGAATAATATAAGTTACTGGGTTTAGGCTATACCAGTATATTACAAAATCACTAATTGCTATGCTTATGATTGCTTAACAACAGGACCCCAAAAAATATAGATTGAAATTTGTTGCATAGGCCTAAATTATATTTTTTGTAACAATTTTTGGGGCTCAAGCTTTCACACTAATACAGATAGCCTAAAATGACAATTATATTCTTTCTAGGCTAACAATGGTTATACTGATGATTTGGACCAACAGTTAGCCCATCGATCTTTTTAGGCCTAATAGGTCCGGTAGAGCATATACATCATTGCTATATACAGTATGTCATTAAGAGCTGAAATGCATTATAAGGGAGAACTAAATATAACGCTAAAATTCACACAACAGCTAGCCTAGCAGTGCGATCTTAATGGGTGATGGCAAAGTAACATAAAGATTAATATTTTTTCTTATAGGCTACTGTAGGTTTAAACATCCGGAAAGCAATGGGTTATAAATACGATAATTTCCTATTTTAATCTAGACCTACATCCGCCGCTGCACTCATGTTATTGTTGTGAACCTCTCAGCCCTCTCAGGCTCTCACTGCCACTCGTTGCCAGAGTAAGGTATGTCCCATAATACTGTGTTTTTTGCACTGTCACCCAACCAGTGGGGGTGTGGGGGCAGCAGCCCCCACTCATAATACTAGGATAGGTTAGGTAAGGTTGTTAGGTTAGGCTAATGTCTTTTTTTATGCTTTTAACCCCTCATTTTCCCTGAACTTCATAGCCCACCCCACTAGTGGGAGGCGTGTTTTTAGATTGTTGGATAATGGGTAAATACTCATTTCAGCTCCTCTTCAGTACAAAAGAAGGGATGGATGTAGTTACCGGGTGTACCACTACCGATATACAACATAAATCATCTATAAATACTTATAATAAAAATAAATACTTATAAATCTATAATACTAGGTTAGGTTAGGGTAGTGTATTTTTGTATCAAAAGGCAGTCAAAATAGACGGGAACATGATGGTGAGCGTCCGCGTAGTGTAAACAAGACGGGCGGTACACCCGGTAACTACATTCTTGCCTAAAAGAACACTAGGCTATATCTGAAGGAAAAAAATAAAAAATAAATAAAACTTACTGAAATCGCTGTCGGTCGAAAAAGTCAGGTTTACCCTAACAATCCGTTAAAAAGCTAGCCTATGTTAAAATATCCTAAAGCTATATAAAGGCTAAACAAAATATATATATCCTACTGTATAATATATATAAATATATATATATATATATATATATAGGCCTATATAAAAGCTCCCATCAACAAATAGTTAGGTTAGGTCAGCTTATCAGGTTAGGTTAATGACAATATTGTTGGAGGAGTGACTGCATGTTTGCGTCCACGAGTAGGCCTATCCCGTTCACGCTCGACTAAGGTTGAAGGCCCAAGTTTAAAGGGTAGCATTCAAGGAGACTACAGCAGGACTCTTCTTCTTCTTCTTACCTCTGACCAGGTATAGGCTATCCTAGTGTTTACTAGCCTATACCCCTTTGAAAGGACATTAGCCTAAGCTAACAACCTTACCTAACCTATCTTAGTATTATGGGTGGGGGCTGCTGCCCCCACACTCCCGCTATTTGACATCTTTGACAGATTTTTGGTGTATTATTCTGTGAAATCGGGTTTTTTCAAGTGTCGATAAAGAAATTCCTCCATGCGGACTATGAGAAAAATATGGCGAGTCTATTGGTCCCTATTTTGGTAAATTTCTATAATTGCAGCTAGGCCTATACAAGCTAAAACAATTATTATTGTATTTAACAGGAAGGTACAACCAGGTAAGTGATGTGGTATAGGCTAGGTGGCAATATGCGGAAATGGAGTGTAAGGGCATTCCGCCCCCTCGGACAAAAGACTATCAATCTAGATGTGACACAGATTTTACAATGTTTCAGAGAGACATTAGCCTAACCTAACAACCTTACCTAACCTATCCTAGTATTATGGGTGAGGGCTGCCGCCCCCACACCCCCGCTGGTTGGGTAAAACCGTAGAAATCCAGTTGGTGTGGAGTGAGTAACCGTAGATTTTCGTAAGGGGGTCAGAGGGGGCGGAATGCCCTTATAATCCATTTCCGCATATTGCCACCTATACCACATCACTTACCTCGTCGTACCTTCCTGTTAAATACAATAATAATTTGTTTAGCTCGTATAGGTGCAATTATAGAATAATTCGGCAAGAATGTAGTTACCGGGTGTATCGCCCGTCTTGTTTACACTACGCGGACGCTCACCATCATGTTCCCGTCTATTTTGACTGCCTTTGGATACAAAAATACATTACTCTAACCAAACAACCTAACCTAACCTAACCTAGTATTATAGATTTATAAGTATTTAGATAAATCTACAGTTATACTACCCCTATTTTGTCGCTATTCTGTTGGTACTAATAGGTTAATATTATTAGTAGTAGACTTAGTATGGTTTGATGATGCGCGGAAATGTATATTTGTCTTGAAATAGATACATTGAAGTATTACAAACCTTCGCGAACCCATAAACAGGGAACGTGAGCTGGGCTTAGACCGGTCGCGAGACAGGTTAGTTTTCGGTAGGTTAGGTTAAGTTAGGTTAGGCTAATGTTAAAAATACTAAAATGCGACGGTCCTCGGTATTAAATAACACTGTAGCCTATATCAAATAAAAAAATAAAAAACAATAACAAATTACCTGAAAAACTCTTATCTGGTTGGTGATAAATTTTTATCAAAATACCTGTACGTTTTTTCCAGTTTCCGCGTCTGCTGAACCATCCAAAAACACGCTAAAAGGCGTGTTTTGAAGGGGGGAGGGGTAGTATAACTAGATTTACCAGTATTTATTTTATTATAATTATTTATAGATGATTCATGTTGTATGTCGGTAGTGGTACACCTGGTAACTACATCCTTCCCAATAATTCCCCTATTTTCCCTAATAAATTGTTTCTAATAAGGCGGATGTAGTGTCCTTGAATATTATCGTTTAAAGAATTGACCACTTGCGAGTTTCAGGCTATAAGGAAGTTGGAGTTTTTTACATTGATATTTAGCAGAATTACCAGCTAATATACAGTTGTAGTCCATTTATAAATACATATAACTAAATTCAACATACGTTTTAGATTAGACATCTAGGCCTACTTTATTATTGTATTTCTGTTTAATACCAATGTTTGCGGCACCAACTTCCTTATAGCCTGAAACTTGGGTACGATTTTAGTTACTGGACACCTATTTGACAGGTACCACCGAGGATTTAATACATATTTGTTTTCGGTTTCCACGCATCCAACACCAAGCTACACCTTTTTCTGGTCCGGTAATAGTATTGAAAACGATATACTGTAATAACTTTTTAAATGTGGTTTTCGACGAGAATAAAACGGGGCGTTTGTGCCGAAAATCGGCGGCGGGGAGAGTCCGTCGTCGCTTCGGATTGCCGCGGTTTGTTTACCCAGGACACTCGAGGTTACTACGGCCAGCTGTTTTACTTGCCCCGTGCTGGCCACATATATGACGATT
This sequence comes from Paralithodes platypus, assembly GCA_032716605.1. NCBI lineage: Eukaryota > Metazoa > Arthropoda > Malacostraca > Decapoda > Lithodidae > Paralithodes > Paralithodes platypus. The sequence continues at coordinate 9,832,894 of CM064490.1, forward strand.
ATTATAATTCATGGGGGGGGGGGGGGGCGCAACCCTGTCCTGTATCCCACGGCCTATAATGCAAGTCTTGATCAAAAAATGGACCCAACAACTGGTTATATAAGCTTAGCCATTTGAAGTCAACCGCCAAGGCGGGACCGGGAAGTCACTCCAAGCGTAAAGTAAACAAAGCGACGCTAGGCCTACTTCCACGAACGCAACCGAGTTGTCTTTATATTTCGTCTCATATTATCATTATTAAAGTGTCCCCATTGCTTTTTTAGTGTTTCGTACACCAGAAAAGGGTGTAGCTTGGTGTGGGATGTGTGGAAACCGAAAACAAATATGGGTAAGATTTTACGGTTTGACAGTTACCAGCCCCATCGATGTTTGTGTAGCCTATAGGTATGTTATATAATAGTCTTCAGTCCTATATATGTCCTTCCCGTCGCAAATGTATTATAAGGGAGATAGGCCTATAGGGTAAAACACAGTCTTGTCTGCATAATGACAAGTCCTGTTTTACGGGATTTCTGCTTTATAGATTTTTTTTTCTCCCTCCTACCTTACTCGGGGGACCTTACAGTTGCGCGATCCAGTGCTGCTTTGGTAATTGCGTACATTTTAGGTTAGTTTCTATCCACGTATTACTTTTAGGTTAGGTTAGGTTAGGTTAGGTGATGATGTTGAGGGATAGCCTTTAGTATCGGCCCCTCGTTGGTCTTCTTACACCTTCCCCAGTTTTCTTTCTTCACTGTAGATGTATTATTTCTTCATCTTCTTACTGGGGTCCTTATTTTCTATAAATTTACATGTTTTCCAAAATATAGCCTAGGCCTATTGTCACTTTTTGTTTTTTCTTTTCCTTTTTTCCTAGTAGGTTAGGTTTCTTAGTTAGGTAAAACAACACTGTAGCCTATATAAAAAAAAAAAAAAAAAAAAAAAAAAAAAAAAACACACACATTCTAAAACTCGTGACTGTCACACCGTATCAATTTACCCAAATAGCCTATGTATTAAATTGTTGGCGGTACCTGTCAAATAGGTGTCCAGTAACTAAAATCGTACCGAAACTTGCAAGTGGTCAATTACCAATAGGCCCTAGGCCTAATAGCCTATAGGCCTAAACATGCTAGCTTTAAGCCTAACTTAGTAACTTAGGCCTAGGCTATCCATAATCTATCAGCAAACTGACATGAGGTCACTGAATCTATCACTAAGTACTGAAATTATAGCATTATATAAGTTTATATAAGCACATAGGCTACCTGACGTAAACAAACCCTAGAGGTCACTTTGACATTTGATTTCCACATCACCAGTTTCGACAGAGTTGCGGCACCAAAATCCCCTTCACTTACATAGACTCCTGCAGTATACCATAATAGAAGTACAGGAAGAACACCCCACTAGCATATATGGGGAATTTGGCCTTCTGAAATAGTGTCTGCGCCGCGTCTGTCATATTTAACTTGTAAAAGAAGTCCCGTCTGCTCCCAACAGCCCGCTTGACACTCAGACAGTGCTACCAATGTTAACTCTCAGGTTCTGCTAAATTAGTTATCAAAAATTGCTAGAATTTCGCTAACTTTAATTGTATCAATTGTTTTCTAATAACACACATAACAAAGCCACTCAAACAGTTTCCAACACCCCTTTCTCCCCTCTCTACACTCTTCATAAAATAGAGAAAGTAGAAAGTAGCTACGAGGTGACGTTGTAGGCTAAAGGCTTAGCCTATTCCTCAATACCTTCACCTGACCTAACCAGACCTCATCCAACATCCTCCTACCCCCTCTCCTCCACCTTGTTATCCTTATATTTGTGATATGCCCTAAAACAGCTCTACACGTTGAAGATCGAGATCGACATGGCGAAAGTAGCCTATAGCCTACATATAGGCCTAATGATGAGTTTTTATTATATTGGCATATGGTGACTTCAGTGCAGTGGCGACATTAATGTTATTGTATCTAACTATAAAATAATAAGGACAACATCTCATAGATAGTTTCATGTCATCAAGGACCCCTGATGTCTTTTACCTGTCAAAATGGTTGCTACACATTTGGAGTTAGCACAAAAGTAGCTAAGTTGACAGCACTGCTCTCTGGCAACCTTGATCATAGACTTTTAACCCGAGTGCACGTAAACAAATATATAGAGGATCTAGTAGTTCTTTACCTTATACTTTGGTACTCGGGAATGGATTTTGGATTAGTTGGATCCTCTCTGACGTGCTCTCCTCTGATTTGTTAAGCCTCTTCTTGACCTGGCACTTACATGACAGCGCGGGAGTTTTGAGTTAGATCAAATTCAAATGGAGATCCAGAGAAAGTTATTCTCGGGAAGTGTGAAGTGCAGGTAGATTATGGGAAAAGCTTATGATTTGATTATAGCATGACATAACATTACAGAGCTAATATATATATATATATATATATATATATATATATATATATATATATATATATATATATATATATATATATATATATATATATATATATATATATATATATATATATATTAAACCAACTAACACAGGACAATGCCTCAACGGCGATAGTGAATGCCCCCGCCGTTATCTTCTATCCTCCATCTCCGCCTATGTTAGGAGAGCCCTCACGCACTGCTCTACCTGGGCCGACACCCACCAGGAACTAGAAAGACTATCCCAAGTTTTAATAAATAACGGATACTCCAACTCCGATATCTCCAGCACCATCAACCACCATCTTGAAAAATGGTACACCCAAAGCCCTCCCAACATTGACCCCCCCCCCCCAATGAAATTAAGATCTTCTACCGCAATTACATGTCCTCTGAACACAAAAATGATGAGGCCGTCTTAAAAGAAATAATCTCCAAGCATGTCCACCCAACCAACCCGGAAAACAAAATCAAATTAATAATTTATTACAAATCCCCCAAGACCTCCAACCTCGTTCTCCGCAACAAACCAGCCTCCACCAAGATAAAGAGCCCGATGACCGACGATCACATCATTTACCAACATACCTGTAATTATGAGGACTGGACCTCATTCCTATATTGGTATGACGCAGACTCGTCTTTCACGTCGGCTAACTCTTCACCTTCAGGCTGGAGCCATCAAAGACCACTATCTCACCCCTAACCACCCTCACCTCACACGCAACGAGTTAGAGAAACACACCACCATACTCGATAAAGAAAGTGACCCAAGGAGATTACCTATACTCGAAGCTTTATATATCCAAGCCTTACATCCCAACATCAACAACCAAACTCTGGACCTTCAGATCCTTCCTTCTGCCAAAAGGCACTTTCCTACAGGACCTAACACCCCCCTCGCCCCCCGGTGCCCTTGATGTAGCCCCCCGCGCTACCTCCTTCAGCTTCGTCTTCCGCAGGTGCCACACAACTTAGGCCACGCAGCCAATCAGCTTCGACCCCACCAACCGACCACCATCCTGCATCCAGTGCGCATACGTGAAGCGGTTCCCCTCAGGGGCGTAGCTAGAGATTTGGAGGCCCAGGGGGCTTGGTGCCTGGAGGGGCCCCCTCCATGGTTTGGGGGTGGGGGTGGCGAGCGAAGCGAGCCTAATCAGCTGGGGGGTTCGGGGAATAATAATGTTATCGGAGAATAATAATGCTACCTAGGTGCATTTTGACGATATCCATGACTCAATAGTGGGGTACTGGTAATAATTTAATATACAATTAATTATTATATCACCGTTATCTAATGGATTAGGAATACATGTACAATGGATGGTACAATACTGTAAAACATATACCACTTTGATGAACTCTTTCTCTTTGTCGTTCATTAGGCATGTCTGAAATAAGAATATAAAATATAATACTAATAAAATAATAAAAAATAATAATGTACATGAAACGTGATAACATTAAAATATTATTTCAACCCCACCACTGGCGTTAGGGAGTTAAAATATGCGTCATTGGTAGGCCTAATCAAGCTATGCATTACCTCAAATCTCAATACTGGGGGCCTCTTCTTGAGAACCCCAGTAACTTGTTAGAAAGCTTACCAACGTTTGCACCTGACCCTGAACCAGCCAAAGGGCTAGATTAACCTACAAACGAGTATTTAATGCTCACAACTGTGTTCCTTCTTATTTCACAGTTCCTGGGCTTGATATGTACAGCCACCATAGCCTATAGCCTATATGGAAGGCGTATGGTAGCATAAATAAAAGTGATCCAGAGTCTAAATTTGAAAGAATGAGTCATAGTGCTCATAGCCTAACCAAGGTAGCCTACACTCTACACCATTAATGTTGCCTCTCTATGCTCTATTTTAGCTGATGTATTGCACCCATACTTAATTGACTAATATTAAACGACTATGCATCTCTTTCACGATAAAGCTAAGGTTTAGTAAGACCATAAACATTGTATAGGCTATGTTAGGCCCCCTACAGTTCGAGAAAAAAATATGAGACCAAAACATAGTCCTACAAATTTCAAGGCCTAAATATTTAGCACTTTAGAAGTTTAGCCTACTCTACAAATATCTTCGATACCACTCAACTTTCTCACAAGGTTAAGTACATAGGTTATCTATGAAATATAGCTATCGATTTGACCATTACAGTTCACGAAAAAGAAAATATTACCGAAATTTTTGGTTCATATATTTATATATAATTGTATGTAGGCCTAATCTTCGATTATACACTCAACTTACTAACAATCACCATGTTTCTTGTTGTCAAATTAGGCTATATCTTATTATTCCTTTACACATGCTTACGAAAAACACAGTATATTAACCAACTGTCAAACTCAATAGTGCTATTTTGTAATGTATATAAAGTATAATCATTAGGCCTACCAGGCTACCTGTCCTATTATCCTATAGGCAGTGTGTCCTAAGCAAGTGGCGGGTAGGAGGCTAGGAGCGAGAGCGACGTTGTTTCCCCTTGCACCGCCAAATCAATACTGATGGAGTGATCGTTATTTTTCTAGTTTTAAATACCCATGACGTCGCAGGATAGAAGAAAAGAAAGAGGTTATATCAGAAACCACACATGGTGTTTATTTTACTCATTATTAATATTACTTATATATACAGTATATACTATTAGTATAATTAATATTATTTTCAGATCCATTTGGGGGCCCCCTTCTCTTGGGGGCCCGGGGGGCGATTTCAAACAGCCCCCCCCCCCCCCCTTAGCTACGCCACTGGTTCCCCCCTTTCTCTTTCCCAGAATACCCCTCCACCAATAGTAGACTTTTGCCCCTTGTTTTTCGCCTCCTCTAATCCTCCACCCTCTATATATACCCTTCCTGTTTACCTTTTATATCATTCCATCCTTACTTGATAATGCTGGTTGTCCAGTGAAACGCGTCGTATATCCTGTATCATCATTTACATTTATGTAACCCTGTACCACCATGAATTTTGCTCATCTCCTTCCTGCCACCCAGCGAAAACTCATCAGAGACCTGGAAACTTTGAATAATAAAATTTCCAACGCAGAAATTGCCATTTCTTTCAACCTCGTATGTATTAAAGAAAATTTATTACCTGGCTTTACTAACATAAAACTTCACGAGAATGCCAGACATTGCACCAGCACCCTCCAGTTTCGTGAAGAACTGGTGAAGGACCAAATAATATATATATATATATATATTTTTTTTTTTTTTTTTTTTTTTTTTACGTTGTGGTAGAGTGGATCGGGAGGACCGAGTTCGATTCTCGGCTGGTGGAGATGTTTGGGCAATCTCCTCACACCCCTTGCCTCTGTTTCGCCTGACAGTAAAATAGGTTACGCGGCAGGGTGAAAAGGGGTCTTCGGATCCTCCGACCCTTCAACCCAAATTACAAAAAAAATAGAGTGGACTAAAGCATGGACTCTCGTCCTGACTGTCCATGGTTCGAATCTCAATGAAGGTAACAAAAAATATTCCAGAAAACTCAGGTGTATTTGTGAGATATACTTCATATGAGTAGGATTGTTAATGCTTCCCAACAAGTCAGTAATATGAGTATGAAACACGATTGTTGAACAAACTGGTGTATTATAGACATCAAGAATGGAACAGATACAGAGAATAACGTTATAAATATAGATTCACTATACATAAGAATGAAAGATAGGAATTGGTTATTGGTATAAAAAAAATAATAATAATAATAATAATGTGAGGATGGGTCTTTATTATGCACAACCCCCGCAAATCATGCCACCTGAGAGTGGCCCTCTGCGGGTCCCACTACGTAAACGAATAACGCTTCCCTTATTTTATTTATTTATTTTTATTATTTAGTTCAACCTAAATAATATCTAAGGCAAAACAATATCATATATATATAGGCCTATCCTCCCATTGTGTGTCACGTTATAATAGCTGAGTATAAATAAGTAGGGGACAAGCCAAATTATCACCAGCTTAAAAATCACACTTATTAAATAGGCCTATAATAAAAATCAATACAAAAATAAAAATAAAACAAATTACAGTTGGTTAAGTGGTAAGGAGGGTTATGGAGCTCCGATCTTACTTTCAACCATCTTGAATTTTACCAACACACCTAAACTTCATTAGATGCTGAAATAGCCTCCTGAAAATCTGTACCCTGGGTGCCGTGGGCAGGAATCGAACCCGGGACCCTTGGGCTAAGAGGCATACATGTTACCACAAGACTAATAAAGGTACCTCACTACGTGTATTTCCGTATCTTGTTCAGTTTAGGCTAACCTATTTTTACTGATTTTACACGGTGGCCGGTCCTGCGTAAACAAAATATACGCTTTCATCGTTCACTACCACTGCCAATAATTCAGACATGTACAGTTATTGCATCATGTTTTTTGTTTAAAAGACAGGATGTGATGTTGAAATGAAGATGAAATAAACCTCATTTTCGTACCTGGAATGTAGCTGCCACAATTACATGGAGAAGTAGCACTGTTTTCGTTGATTTTCAGCTTCTAAAACACATCTTTATTGTGCACACATCCTCCTTCCACCAATGCTCAAAGCACTGATCTGAGTGTGGGTGGCAAGGCTAGAGCCTCTTAGAAGCGCCTGGCAACAAGTGGGGCGGGTTGGTGCCACCAACTCAGCTGGTACTACCACCGCGTTTCTGTTCGTCAACCGCAATGTAGGCCTTTTTTTTACATAGGACGTATATGAACATCAACCGCAGTGAAAGGGCTAACAGTCTATACATAGATAATAATACTCTGCTGGCAGAGTCACAGTTAAAATTAATAGTACAAGGTCGGACGAATTATAGGTACAAGCTCGGCTCACAGAGAACGGTAGTTAAAGAGGTCACTTAAAGAAGGAAAGGGTGTCGTGTTGGCTCTGAGTTTACACGTAGCACTAGTGTATGTGTGGGTTTGGCTTTTCAAAGTATTACCATAGACTATCACCTTAGATAATAGAAAGGGACGGTGTAGGCTATAGAATATTAATCAAAGTCAAGATAGAATGTGTGGTTTTTGTCCTCATACAAGAAAGGCCTACGCAATGAGAAGGCAAGTCTGTAAATCAGCCTTAAATCAAGCTAACACTTCTTCTTAATGAGGGTTCCAGCATTTAAATCTGGGGATGGCGGCTTGGTCCTGGCCTGGATTCCGCGGCATGGTAGACGGCGTCCAGGTAGAGGTCCTTGGGCTAGGGCAGGCACACATAGTGGCGACCTGTTATTGGGTTTAGGAAGGAAAGCACCGGAGATAGTTTTAGAAGACTGTATGGCCAAGCTCAACACAGTTATTGTGGGAAGTTTGGAGAGGGGGGGAAGGTGGTTATTACAACTGACGGCCTGGACTTAATCAGCTGTAGTGGAAAGAGTGTACACCTGTCCAACCTTGCCTGACCTCCAGTGATTTGGCTGAGGTAGTCTCAGCTTTGGTTGAGTGGTCACTGTTGGTCTATTTGAGGGCAAGAAAGGCATCTTGAGTATTGACAACCCGGCCGCGCGAGCAGAACCCGGGTCGGCGGCGTGCTTGACAGAGGGGCCTGGGGTAGGGATACACTTAGGCCCTCGGATGGAGGCCACGCGCACCTTCTGTCTTCTCTTTGTTTTGGGTTACTTCCTCTTTTCCTGTCCTCCTTCTCCTCGCATTTTACTTTGTCTTGTCTCTGACTGTATAGCTTACCTTGTGTTTGTATTGTGTATGCATGTTGAACTTCTGACTTCTTCCCATGCATTGAGTGAATCAACACAACTTGTTTTGTCTAGCATAACAGTATCAATTGTTAACAATTCACGGATTGCCAACTTGTTCTATATCCCCAGGGAGGTCGAGGTTGTGGCAAAGGTGTGCACTCTATGGGGTGTTCTGCTGAAGTGTTGTTCTCCGGGCTGACAACACCGCCTCCAGCCGATCCAAACCTGAGTAGAAAATTAAGGATATGACGAATCACCCTCATATATTATTGGGAACTTAGAGCAATGAAATACTGAATCACGAAAATCATAAGGCAACATATCCAGTTTCTTGGTTCTATTTAAGAATTAGGACCCCAGTGTTGGGCTGTATTGGTCAAGGTTAATTAAATTGAGGGGGTCAACTGCAGTATGCCTTCAAGAATCCTTGAAGGTAGGCTACTTGGAGGTTAAAATTCAGGTGCGTATAGCAGTGACACGTCCCCCACAAGTGTTGTCAGGTTGTTAGTTATATTTTATCTAAATTCGGATTTTGACCTTACAACAATGCACAATCCCCTTTCTCTCTGCCAAACCCACCTGCCTGTAGTTCTTTTGTTCTGGTGGTAAAGATGACCCTCATCCAGCCGGGGTCAGTGCAATAGAGGGCTTTCCCGGGCACTGTGTACACCCCCGCTTGTAGCAGCTCCTCATGCAGGGCTGAGAGGGAATGGGAAACTTTTAGGCAACTTTCTTACTTTGTAACATAAGCTTCCTTCAGAATAATTCAAGCTTTGCATGGAGCTCCAATCTTACTTTCAACCATCTTGACAATTTTATCAACACACCTAAACCTCGTTAGATGCTCAAATAGCTTACCGAAAATCTGTACCCTGGACGGGAATCGAACTCAGGGCTCTTGGGTTACGAGACTAATAAAGCTACCTCACTTAGCCTGGTAGTCTAGGTGTATTTCCGCATCTTGTTTAGTTAGGCTAACCTATTTTTCACTGACTTTACACCGGCAAGTGATGACATGCTATTATTAACTATGCCAACTATGTCGCTTGCCAACTCTGTGCTATCATTAAAATGCAGGTGTTCCGAGGTACTGTTATAAACCTAACCTAACATAACACGATTAAACAACTAATTGGTGTTTTATTGATAAAATAGTTTAATGACGTCCTCCTCACCCATATCCTCTTGATGCGTCTGGTGTTTGAGGAAGGCTCGAACACTGCCCCACAGGAAGAGCCCAGCGGACGACTTCCTCACCGCCACACCCATGCCTTCCAGTCGATCCCGGGCATACGTGTAAGCCTCTCGCAGTTCCTTGTGGTATTTGGGAAGGTATATTTCGTCACACCACGCTGAGAATACAAGCAAATGAGTGATGTGTACAAATAAGGTGTGGTCATCTAGTGTGGCATAAAGGAAACACCAACACCTTGAAGGGAGGATTCTAGTTTGTTCCCTAGACCTCCATCAAGCTTAACTCAATGACTACGGGCTGTTACATAAAAAATACGGACATCACTGCGGCACTTTGTCTCCTTCATACACATAAAAACAAATATAGATCTGCTGTTCTCTATTGGTTCCACTTATTATCACCATAGCCTCAAGGGTAGGCCTATGGGTTGGTATTTACAGCAGTTCAAGCTTAAAATAATAATGCACTGGGTGCTGTATTGGCAGCACCATTGTAAATCATCTCATGTATGCTGATGACCTAGCCTTAATCGCGCCCTCTGGAGCAGGACTGGATAAATTATTAAGAGTATGTGAAAAATTTGGAATCGAACATTCAGTCAAATTTAATCCTATAAAGAGCAATATCATAATATTTAAATCTAACCTTCTATTGAAATCAAAGCTACCTAAATTCCATTTGTATGAAGAAATTATAGAAGAAGTAAGTAAAGTAAAGTATCTAGGACACTATATTTCATGTGATCGCTCAGATGATGAGGATATGGGTCGTCAGCGAAGGCAACTTTACATGCAGGGAAATTCAATATTAAGAAAATTTCATATGTGCACATGGGATACAAAAATAACATTGTTCAACTCCTACTGCTCACCAATGTATACAGCACAACTATGGTGGAACTATAAGAAAATTACAGTGAATAGACTAAGTATCTCATATCACAATATCATGAAAATGTTTCTGGGGCTCTCAAAATATGAGAGTACAAGTACGCTATGTGCCTATATGAACTTACACTGTTACAAATCACTCATTAGAAAGCTAACATATAAATTCATTCAGCGCCTTAACACTTCTGAGAACATGATCATTAAAATGCTACAAACTCCAAGCATAGTGTACACCTCCAGGATCCAGGCACACTGGAGGAAGTTGCTCTATATTTAACCTTAAGTAATGATTTCAGGTCTGCTACTCTACAGAATTAGCATACCGGTACTGATCCTCATAGTGCAGTACAGTACCGATATTCCTATACTGTACTGTAGCAACATACTGTACCGGAAGCTAAATGATGTGAGGCATGGTACTGTACACAATTAGGACAGTGGTTTTGGTAACACAGTAGTTTGATGACCACTGTTTTTGGTTGAGGCAGTGCTGTGAACTACATGATAGCAAGCTGGGTATTATTTAATTTATTTTTATTTTATGTAGCCTATGTACAGTAGCTTATATATATTTATGTTACTGTAAGGTATATATGGACCCCAGTATGGTCCCCTCTGTACTGTGTGAGTCTGAAATAAAGTATTATTATTATTATTATTATTATTACCCCAAAGACCCCCCTTCAAGATTAACATGAGGGAGAAGGGGGTCCAGAAATACCCAATACCTTCCCTTAACCAGATGTACCAACATCAGTGAGTATGGTGGTGGTTGTTGTTGTTGTTGTTTTTCCCCAAGCTGCCTGGCCGAACAGCCCCAAGGCCCCGAGCAAGGCCAAGGCCATAACCGAGCGCCCCCACAGAACCCTCCCTGCCGACCACAATAAAGCCAGGGTGACTGAAGCCACTCCATGGCGGGGAGCTGAGGAGGGTGCGGAAACGCCCGGGAAACCAAAGCCCCACCCAGGGCCCTGTGCCCCTCAGCAATTATGAAGAGAAAGTTGAGGGGCAAAGGATAGATGTGACGCTTTGGCTTCCAATCTTGGTAGATTAGGAGGTCAATCTACGCAAGAGATGCCGTCAGGTTGTTGTTGTTGTTGTTGTTCCCTAAGCTGCCTGGCCGAACAGCCCCGAGTCCCTGAGAAAGGCCATGGCCACGATCGGGCTTTCCCACAGAGCTCTCATTGAGTGTAGATTGTGTTGTTGGCGTAAGTGGTTGTGTGAAATGCAGTCTTCTATGATGTGTTTAATGGTATGGGGTGCTGTGTTACATCCCGGGCAGGTGTCGACAACGGAGTCATCCAGTCTCTTCTGATAGCTCAGGAGAGCTGGATGGTGTCCGCATCTCAGCCTGGCCAGGTGGACTCTGTCCTCGCGAGGAAGGGAGGATTCGGAAGGATGGATTTCGGGAGGTCGTGCATGCAGCTGCGTGTTGTCTGTGAGTGAGTGGATGGATCGGTGAGAGATATGAGTATGGATGTGCTTCTGGAAGTTGGTTCGGGGTGGGCAGGGAGGGAGAGAGGACAATAATTGTGTGTGATACCGTGTGCTGGGTGTTGTTTTGATATTTCTTGGTGTCTGTGGGTGTGTTGCCATGTAGTTTAGTGGGTGGTCTTGGTTCGTGGAAGCTGCTGCCAGGAATTGAGTGCCTCTCATGTCCAGATGGTCTTTGACTTTGAGGATTTTGGTTTCTTGATGTAGGTGATCTGTGGGTGCAGTAGCTGTGCAGCCTGTAATAATCTTCAGGGCTTTGTTTTGAATAGTCTGTAAGGTCTTATGATGTGTTTCAGCTAGGTTAGAAGCCCAGGCTGGGCTTGCGTATTCCATCACTGATCTTATGTATTGTTTATATACTGTGGTGGTAGTTTCTTTGTTGTGTCCAAATTTTGTGTGAGCAAGTGACCTGAGGGTGTTAAGTCTGGGTGTCAGTTTCTTTTTAATGTTTGTGGTGTGCTGTTTGAATGTCATATGAGTATCATATGTTACTCCTAGGATTTTGGGTGTGTGTGTATGTGTTAGGGGTGTGTTGTTTATGGTGAGTTGAGGGATGTATTCGTGTTCTCCTGTCCAACTTGTGAGCAGGGTTGCGGTGGATTTGGCTGGGGCTAGATTAAGTCTGTTTGTAGTGCACCAGCCATGTAGTGTGTTGAGATAGGGTTGAAGGAGTTCTGTTGCTCTTTTTGGGTCATGGTGTGTGCATGTGAGTGTTATGTCATCTGCATAGGAGGCTAAGTTTATTTGGGGCGTATTGGGTGTAGTTATATCGTGCATGTACAGATTGAAGAGTGCGGGCGATAGAACGGATCCTTGTGGGACTCCGTTTGGAAAGTTTCTGATTTTAGATGACTGACCGGCAAAAGATACGTGTGCACATCTGCCTGCTAGGAAGTTGGCCAGCCACCTTTTTGTGTTGTTGTGCATGTTTGTGTTGTAGATTTTGTTTGTTAGGTTGTGGCGGGGGATGGCATCGAAGGCTTTACTAATGTCGAGTGTGGCTAATAGTGATCTGTGTGGTGGTCTAGCTGAGTTGATGCCGTCGAAAGCTCTTTGTGTAAGGTCTGTGAGAAGAGTGTTTGTGGAGTGCAGTGGCCTAAAGCCATGTTGTGTTGGAGCTAGGGGTAGGTCAGGTGTAATTAGTTGTAATACTAGGCGTTCCATGACTTTGGAGGGGGAGCAAAGGAGTGTGATGGGGCGGTGCGAGGAGGGTAGCGTGGGGTCTTTGTTGGGTTTGGGGAATGTGATGATGATACCATGCTTCCAAATGTCTGGTATTGTGTTGTGTGAATAGCTGTAGTTTGATATGTTAGTGAGTGCTTGTATGCCTTGTGGTCCCAGGTGTCTGAGGTGTATGTTGCTTATGTTGTCTAGGCCACAGGCGGGTGAGTGCTTGAGATTGTTGATGATATGCTTTGTCTGGTGATTGGTGAAGGGTGTATAGTCAGGGTCTGTGGGGAATTGTCTCTTACGTCGGATGACACGTCGGTCGTCTTTGTGAGGTTTTAGGTGGCTGACATGTGAAAAGAGATTGATGAGAGTGTTTGCTTGTTGTTTACATGAAGGAGTAGAGTCTGTTGTTGTGATTGCAGCATGTGATTGTGTTGTGTTGCTGTTGGAAAGTGTGATGCTGTTTAGTGTTTTGTATAGTTTTTTGGGGTTTGTTTTGTGATCAAGTGTTTGTAGGAAGTTATTCCAATTTAGTTTTTGTTGTTCTTGTATTTTGTTGTTAGTTTGGGTGTTGAGTGCTTGAATTTGTTGTGTGATGTCTTGTGTGTGGGGTGCTGGGGAGTGTTTCAGTATGTCGCGTTGTCTGATGAGGTTTTGAATTTCTGGTGTGAAGTTGGGGTTGTGTCTTTTTCTGTTACCTCTTGGAATGTGTTTCTTGTCAGCGTTTTGGATAGTTTTATTGAGTATGTGTACAGCATTGTTGATGTTAGTGATGGGTGTACTGTTTAGAGTTGTGAAGTGTTGTTCTGTCTCATTTGTGAATGCTTCCCAGTTAGCTCTTTTATAATTGGTGTATGTGTGTTTGTGGCTAGCTGGGTGAGTCTGGTTTTGGTGGTGATAATGATCGGGAGGTGGTCAGAGCCTAAGGTTCTGACCACCCTCCAGGATGTTGTGGGGGCGAGTTCTGGGGAGCAAAAGGTGATGTCTGGAGATGATGGGTTATAGAGGGCTTGGTGAGGAATATGGGTATGTTGATGGATGTCGTTAAGGATGATGAGGTTATCGGGTTGGTTTTGTAGTACCAGCCCTCTGTCTGTGTCGGGGTTGTCGTCAAACCAGGCCGACGTCTTGGCGTTGAAGTCACCACCCAGGATGATGTGTGGGGTGTGTGGGGTGTTTGTGATGTGTTGTAAGTGTGGTCTGTATTCATTTGGTACTGTAGGGGATGTTTGGGGAGGGATGTATGTGTTTGTTGTTGTTGTTGTTGTTCCCCAAGCTGCCTGGCCGAACAGCCCCAAGGCCCCGAGTAAGGCCAAGGCCATAAACGAGCGCCCCCACAGAACCCTCCCTGCCGACCACAATAAAGCCTGGGTGACCGAAGCCACTCCATGGCGGGGAGCTGAGAGGGTGCGTAAACGCCCGGGAAACCAAAGCCCCACCCAGGGCCCTGTGCCCCTCAGCAATTATGAAGAGAAAGTTGAGGGGCAAAGGAATAATGTGACGCTTTAGCTTCCAATCTTGGTAGATTGGGAGGTCAATCCACGGAAGAGACGCCGTCACTTGAGATTTAGAAAATATATAAGTAAAAGGAACAGTCAGAGTAAGCTATGGGTATGGCAGAGATCGCTCAGGTCTCACTCTGATAGACCAGCCCATCGCCAATCGTATGTGTTTATGATGGTTATGTTGGAGTTGTTGCCAGTGCGTATTTTAATTGACTGTATTTCTGTTGTGTTATCATTTGGGGGGAGGAGTGATTTGGTTTGTACACTGGTTACTATGCATGATATTTCTTTGTGTACCAGGGTGATGAGTCCACCGCCCCCGCCGACAGCCCGGTCTTGTCTGATGGTGGTGAAATATGAAATGTGGGTGTTTTTTGTGTTGTGCGGAGTTTTGTTTCTTGTAAGATGGCAATGTGTATGTTGTGTTGTTTGATGAAGTGTGAGAGTTTGTGATTCTTTGTGTTGATGCCATCTATGTTCAGTTGAAGAATGTTAATGTTATGTGCACGATGTATGTTTGGTGCTGCTGCACGAGGATGGGGTGGGGGGGGGGGTGATGGGGGGGGGGTGGGGGTGAGGGAGGGGCTGGGGGTTGGGATGGGTGAGGTGGGGGTGGGGATTGGGGAGCAGGAGATGGGGGTTGGAATGGATTAGGATGGGGTGTGGTGTGTTGGGTTGAGGATGTGGATGGTATGGGAAGGTTAGGTGGGTTAGGGAGGAGAGGTGGACGGGTTTTAGGGGGGGGAGTGGATGATATGGGAAGGTTAGGTGGGTTGGGGAGGAGAGGTGGACGGGTTTTAGGTGAGGGATTTGACTGGGAGAGGGAGGGGCATGAGGAACAGGTCCAGGTGTTTGTGTAGTGTTTCTTGGAGGCAAGTGTTGTGCAGGTGAAGTGGGTCCAGTTCCCGCATGAATTGCAGAGAACTGAACCCTTAGTATGGCGACTCGAAGTGATGGGTTTTGAGCAAGTTGGACATATGTATGTGAACGTGGGTCCTGGGTTGCTCTCAATGTCTCCGGCTAGAAGAAGTCTTCGAGAAATGACAGCCGGAGAGTCATTTCTCGGTGTAGGAAAAACTGTGTGATGTGTGTGTGTGGTGTGAGAGGTGTGGAAATTCCCGGCGCGACCGAAGCCGCTCCAAGGACCCGTGCCCCCAGGGAGGGGGCAGGGGATGGTTGTGACGGTTTGGCTCCCGAAACTGCTCCCCGCGGCCGGCATCCGGTTTTCCTCCACTGGTCGTTGATTTAGTCTTCGGCTGTGGAGGGTCGGCAGCCATCCGCGGTTGGCAGCCTCGGGAGGTGGCCCCACGGCGTAGACGCCGCCACATCAGGACCCTTGCCGTCAGGTTGCTTGCTTTACTATCAAGGGTATGGTTTGTTATTTACAGCAGTTCAAGCTTTAACAAAAAAAAACAAGACCCCCATTCAAGATAAATGTGGGCCGAAGGCCGATTCTCCATATATTGCAGGCTCGCTATATCTCACCAGGAAAAATTTTACACCTAAATGGCACAAAAGGTTTCATTATTAATAGAAATGGGGTCTTAAAATCACCAAAGTAATGGGGCAAAAATCTTATAAACTTAAAGCTAATGGGGCTAAACATGAGGGAGAAAGGGGTTAGACAGACGTACCAACATCGGTGAGTATGGTGGTGGCTGCTTGTTGTACTATCAAGGGTATGGGTTTATATTTACAGCAGTGGTGAAGACAGTCCAGCACCTCCTTACTGTAACTCACTACCGCACCAACTCGTAGACCAGCCAACCCAAAATCCTGAAATATAGACACTTTTAACTGTTTATCTTTTTGATTCATGATGTTCCATAGGGAATTTATTGTGCCACCTATGATGTAAGTATTTGGTTGGTAATGACGAGCGGGATGAAGGGCTTTCCTAGTTGGTTAGAGCGCCAAATATGAATTACTAGCTAAGGTACCCGGCGCTGCCCGAGGGAAAATCGAAATATGGGCTGTCCATCTGGGGGGGGGGGGGGGGGGGGCGCTACATCCCCCTCCCCACGGGGGTTGAGGGGAAAATTATTTGTTGCTTAAAACCTATTCTGGCACCCCCTTAGTATGCATGTCAAGTATGGGCTCTCCATCTTAAAAACTGAGGGAGTTGGGAGGTACCCCCCACCCCACGGGGGTGGGGGTGGGGAAAAAACAAAACAAAAACAAGTGGAAAATATCTCCCCTTTAACAACACTCTACCCTCCCCTACCTTGCTAAGTGCCCAAACCACATGGGTACGTCTAGGGTCGGGCAGGTCTAGGGTGAGAGCGCTCCGGAACCGTACCTTCTCATCGTGCACCGTCAGGGCGTACACTTCATCTACGATCACATGCATCTTGTGTCTGTAGGGGGGGTATGCCTAGATTTTAGTAGACAGCATGGTATGCTGATGGTTAGCATAAAGCATAATGTTGTTGTCGATTTAAATGGGGTAGGCCTACATTGGTTTCAAGATTAGCACTATACAAGGGATCACTTTTTTTTCTTTTTTTTTGACAAAAGGCAAAACTGCCTGTGACTAGTGCCTCCCACAGAGTTGAAAGAGTGACAGGGCCAAAATCAAGGAATGTTCGAGCCAAAATGCCTGGACACATGGAGTTTGAAGCAATTTAAGTCATAAAATGATGGAAAGATGGATTCAGAGAGAGAGTGCCCGAGCTCAGCTCTTGAGTCGAAGATTGGGAATATAATTTCACACTTGGGTTGGAGAGTTTTGCAGAATAGGGGTGGGATTATGTTGCAAGATGGGTAGGCCTACTACGTACCCTACATAGAGGAGGTGGTATACACTGAAAGAGCTCCGAGGAACACTGGTCATTGTAATAGCGAGAGAAATGCAACATTGCGGCGAATAAAGAGAGATTGCAGAGAATTGTTGAGTGGACGTGAGTTAATGAGACGGAAGGCTTTCTTTTCTACTTTGTTTAGAAGTGCTGTGTGATAGGATCCTCCCCACACATGTGAACAATACTCAATACATGGATGCACTGTGCCCCCTTTCTATTTTTATGTGCCATCTTCAGGAAAGAACGTCGCATTCACCAGTGAAAAATTCCGGAAGGACTATTGCCGATTTTGGGTTAAGTTTTTGTTACACAAACGAATATAGCAGAAAATTTGTATCGGAGTATTTTAGCTGGTTCAAGTAATAAGCTAGTTTAAGGATTTTACATTGATTATAATTATAATGCTTACTTAATTATTCAAGATTATAAGTATTTTTTTATTTTTTTATTTGTTTTCTATATTCCAACTTACTTCCTCTCGGGCATAGGCTAAGAGCCTTAACATTCACCCCTTTACAATGAACAGTGAAGCCCGTGAGGTCTTGTTCCAGTCTAGGGAGTGAGACATGTGAAGCACGTAGAGTACAACGAGCACCTGCCATCTTGCCTTCACATGAGGCACAGTGCTCACTCATGGCCCGAAACGACCCCATCTCTGAAGCCACCTCGTTCCCGTGCTTCACTGTCTCACCCCCTACACTCGGACTCTCACTCTTACACACACAACGCCACCTGTTGAGCAGATAACTCACCAGGCATTGCTCCCCTATAGCATATTTTGAATATGGGAATATTCATACAGTGCTATTTAATCAGGGAACAATGAGGGTATTTTATTGACGTTTCGGTGGGCTTGTGGTAATGCACTGATACCAGGTACAGCACAAATTCCATCCCAATAATATCTTCCCATTGATACATCGGGATTTGAACCCGGGACCTTTGGATTACCTGGCCAGTGGCAAGACCACTCCACCACACCTCCCTTAGATTGAAAAAGATGTCATAACATACAAGGACCCAATGGAAATTTGCCTAACGGCCTTATTATTATTATCATATACAGCAGAAGTGAGAGTTATCAGATATTTGACTGGCTCCACTGGAGAAAAGATGCCTTTGAATCACAAGACATTAATTCTGACCTTGCACAGACTTGCAGGAGGCGGAGGACCAAGTCTGGGGGGTATACCTGGCCCATGGGGTTATGGGGGTTCAGGAGGATGAAGGCCCTTACTCGACGCTGATCCCGGTTGAGCTCCGTTATCCGCCGGTCCAGGTCCTCCGCTCGTAGCTCAAAACTTTCACTGTTACTTTCTTCCTGGTGGGTGTCGGAGAGCATAAATTCCAACTGAATATTTTGAAGATAGCTATATAATCTAGTAAGGTGTGGTAGCTATAGCTCATGGGAAGGTTTCTAGATAAGAGATATGGGCCTGGCACTGGGGTCCATATACAGTATATCTTACAGTAACATACTTATGAATGAACATGGTGCATAATTCCGCCATCTACCCGAGACAAAACAAGACGCTCCACACACGCCCCAGCCACCTCAGTAGAGTTTCTTATAATACATCCATAGACAGGTGTTGGGGTAATGACCACAACCTTAGCCGTTTCTGTCTATCTCATTTACTGTCCTACTTTTCCTTCTGGGGGTGGGAGGCTAGGAATCCTCCTCCCCTTGTAAAATTCTCCTACTCGACGAGACAGAGAAAGAGGCAAAGGAACGCGAAAGTGGTCCCGGAGCCTAAGAATTGGAACTTTAAATTATATTTCTTTTCGGGCTCTGTCTCGAGTCGGCCACCCCCAGCAATAATAATAATAATAATAATAATAATAATAATAATAATAATAATAATCGTCTGGTTACTTATATAGAACCCGTATCTGTTCCTTCGAGGATTCTCAAGCGCTTAAATGGAGTATGTGCCTAAGTATATAAATACATACATACAATACCTGAGACAAAACCAGAGGCTCCACACATGCCCCGGCCACCTCAGTCGAGTTCCTCATAATACAACCATAGACGGGTGTTGGGGTAATGACTACATCCCCGGGGTCACACAGAGCGTAGGTCAGGGACTCCAGGCAGGACGTAGCACCAGCCATCGTCACCACCTGCACCGTACAGAAATGATAGTTGTAGAGCTACTTAGGCAAAGTAGTGTTTTTTACTGAAGCATTAAATCTACTTTATTGTATTGATCATAGAAAAAACAATGATAATATGTTATATCTAACACGAGACAGCAAGGATAGGATGTGTGAATTATTTTCCTAAATGGAATATTGACTTGTAAAATAGGGACTCGAAATACAAAACCCCATTGGTAGCCGTCTTGCTGGTGGTGATGCCGGGGTGGGGGACGCTCCGGGCGAGAGGGGCGCATTGATGCTGGTGTTGAGGTTGACTTAGGTCTTTGTTGTTCGGAGACTGGAGTGGCAGTGATGCTTGCTATTTTAACATCTTGCATATCATTTATATCTACAGTTAAGGCTATTTGTTAAAGGATTATATTACTTAGGATCAATTCATATGATTATAAGTAATTTTTATCCTTGTAGTTCAGCTATAGCACCATGAATCTAAATATTGGAGAGGCCTCCTTCTCCCCTGAATGAACCCTTTTCACATTTCCATTCCCATGTTGAAGACTGTGCCTGAAATGTCAAAATATTAAATATATTATACACTAACATTAATAGGAAGGATGGATGCGCTTGTGTGAATGGAACGGGTGAGGAAGGAAGAAATGGTGGTCTGAATATGAAAAGGATGGGTGAGGAAGGAAGAAAGGGTGGTCTAAATTCTGGCACCTCCAAAACCTTACTCACATTGGAAGGGATGATGGGTGCCTTTGGGTGGAGGTGCCGGGTGAGGAAGGCAGCGATGGCGGTCCTTAACTCCACCGTCCCTGTAACATCAAAGTAATGGCGGTGGATAGGGAGGAACTTGAAGGCATCCCCCCGTTCTAGTCTCTCACACACCTCATCCTCCAGTAGTAGATTCACCGCTGTGCCCAAGTTCGCTATGCCCTGAGAGAAGGAGATACTAAGTACAGTTGAATAAAAACATTTAATAACACTTACAATATTGACTGAAATAGTGGTAGTGAATGAACAGAAACTTATAGGTATCCTCTCGTCCCAGACCTCACACACCTATTTTAACAACAGTCCAATGAAAAAACACTATATTAACAGTGTCATGTACCAAAAGTTTATTTTCACCATTAACGAACCTTTACTCTTGACCATCAGAATATTTGGGTAGCAATGTCATGCAGAGGATAACTGAATGAGCAAATTTGGTCATATATTAGTAATTAATTATAGCCCTTGAAACTTAACATCTGAGTAAGAATAGATTTCTTTCTTGGTAAACATTTTACAAGTTTGATGAAAACTGAACAAGAGGCAACTGACCTTGGGGTTATGGACGGGATGAAAAGGGTTCTGCTCCACCCGGGTGAAGGTAGCGTTCATGAAGTCCCTGTGTGCTGAGGTCTTGGCCCCCCGCGCTGATAGAACACTATCATGATTCTGTTCAGGATCCATCATATCACCTAAGGAAATTTAAACAAAATCTATAGCATAACATACCATATAAAATATATACTTACAAGCTTCTTGTATGTAATGCACAATTCAGTTTAGTTTGACCGTGGGTCTATAGGCTACTAGATATACGTTATCTTTCTATACCCGGCTCGACTTTTAACCACGTAGGATGGGTAACTTATCAAAATCACTACAATATAATTATATATATCACATTGGATGTTAGGGTGCCTTAGTTATCTGATGATAATGTACGACATGTTGGGAGAGAGGTATCCTGACCAGAATTCCTTTGTCTTAGTTATATCCAACTATTAAATATCTTATGTTATGTTGATGCCAGAATGTCCAACTATAACAGTAAGAATATTAAATAGGGGATGACAAGGACAGATTCGTGTGTTGTGTTTTCATAAAGGAATGTAACATTTGCACAAGAAAGGACTCTAAAATAGAGACGGATATAATTATGTTAATTTTGAGAAAGTTATTTTCCGGGTGTAGGGGGAGGACTCAACAATTTACCAATATCAGTCTTAGAGGGGGACTTATATAAGTGATCACAATAAGAAGATTGCACTTTGGACGGTCTCGAACCACATCCTTTAATTATTGTAGAGGCGAGTCTCTTGTCGTTGGACGGTCTCGAACCACATTCATTAATTGTCGTAGAGGTGAGACTCTTGGTACTAGCCTCAGACCTAGTTTATGAGCATCGATCCTCACTGTTGGACATACTAGCCTCGAGCCTAGTTGGTGAGAACCGAGCCTCACTTATTGGGGTAGCTTCGAGCCTACCTAGCTGACCACAGAGTAGGGGATTTTCGATACCTACTCCTGGTCGGCTGTTGTAGTGTCATCTGCTGTGCTCCTCCTGTTGATGGTGTTAAGGGGCGGCAGACCGTTTTTCTTTGAAATCCAATGGGCTTTGCCCGCACAGCCTGTGGGGATCGGTTTTTACACCATACCCGAAAGAGGATTTATGGAGCTCCGATCTTACTCTCAACCATCTGAACAATTTTACCAACACACCTAAACTTCGTTAAATGCGGAAATAGCCTCACGAAAATATCATGACCTGGTGGGGGCACGAACTCTCGACCCTTGGGTGTGAGGCAGACACCTTACCAGTTAGACCAATAGAGATATCCCACTTGGCCTGTTCGGCTCAGGGTATTTCCGCATCCGAGGTTTGTTTAGGCTAGCCTATTTTCACTGACTTTACACTACTTCACCTTCCGGGAAGCGAAAGCTCCGAACAGAGAGGAACAAGCTTGAGCCGAATCGACCAAGAGTCCATCAGAGAGATGAACGGGAATGGTGAGTCAACTTCACTGAGCGGTGCACCACACACACCTACTAACTGCCCAGTTGGCAACTCGCTTGGGCGGCTGGCAACGCCACAACCCAACCCAAGCGCGTCTCGCATCACTCCCTATTCTCTCCTCTCCCCTTCCTTGTCCTGTGGGGATCGGTTTTTACACCATACCCGAAAAAGGATTTATGGAGCTCTGATCTTACTCTCAACCATCTGAACAATTTTACCAACACACCTAAACTTCGTTAAATGCGGAAATAGCTTCACGAAAATATCATGCCCTGGTGGGGGCATGAACTCTCGACCCTTGGGTGTGAGGCAGACACCTTACCAGTTAGACCAATAGAGATATCCCACTTGGCCTGTTCGGCTCAGGGTATTTCCGCATCCGAGGTCTGTTTAGGCTAGCCTATTTTCACTGACTTTACACTCCCTAATGTTTAGCCCACTAGTTTTGAGATTATAAGACGTTCGGCCCATTAGTTTGGCGATTTTAACACTTTTCGCCCCATTTTGTTGTCAATTTTAAGACCTTTCGTGCCATTAAGGTGTCGATTATTTCCTGGCGAGCAATAGCGAGCCTGCAATTTTAAGAGGAACCGGCCTTTGGCCGGGAAAATTTTCTACCGAAAAATGTACAAATTTATCATGAAGGGGGGTCTAGGGGGTGTTTTTCTTAGCTTGATGAAGGTCTAGGGAGGAAACTAAAAAAATATATGAATAAATTAATTAATAGACCAAACAAACAGCCAGTCTCCCCTTAAGGGTGAGAAGTGCTTCATTGGACTCTGTGTCTCCTGGCGGGCTGATGATAGTCGTCTCGGGATAGAGGTTTGTGGCGCGGAGGCCGTTCCAGGCGAGAAAGGTGTGACGGGGCTCTGTTGTGGTGGTTGGTCCCTTGTGTACTGGAGATAGGTGTGGGGGGATTGATGCAATTCTAATATGTTTGGCATATCAATACACAGAAACACACACACACAGATAAATAGTAATGTACACACACACACACACACATACTGGTATATAGTAATGTACACACACACAGGGGTAGGGTAATGTACAGACACACGCTAGTATGTATATAATGACATTATATAGACTATATTATAATAATATAGTATATTTTTTTCCAGCTGAGGGTAAATTGCCATGCTTCTATCTTTGTTACTTAGCTATAAGGTATATTTTGTAGCGAAATGTGTTGTTAATTATGAAAACTTGGCATTAATACGACACACAGCCATAGTAGTTTCATAAATTTCCATTAAGTATCGAGAAATCAGCTAATAAGAGATTCAATTTATGATCAGCTGGAAAAAAATAAAGTATAGTTATGTACACACAAACACTGGTATATAGTTATGTACACACAGACACACTGGTATATAGTTATGTACACACACACACACACACACTAGTATTATAATAATGTGCCCACCAACAACACGACCTTCACAACAGCTGGTCAGTACACATGCACAGTTGCACACACATACTGTAGCTCTGTTTAAGAGGAGATGGGTCGTTTTTCTAGATCCCCTTCTCCCTCATGTTTAGCCCCATTAGTTTTCAGATTTTAAGATGTTTACTCTATTAGTTTGTCGATTTTAAGACCTTTCGCCCCATTTCATTGTCAATATTAATACCTTTCGTGCTATTTAGGTGTAGATTTTTTTCCTGGCGAACAATAGTGAGCCTGTAATTTTGGAAGAATCGGCCTTCGGCCGGGACTATTTTCTACCGAAAAATGTACAAATTAGTCTACAAGGGCGATCTAATGGATGTATTAATTAAGTTTGATGGAGGTCTAGGGAGGAAACTAAACAAATAATAAATTATAAGGTAAAACTTGCAAAATAAACAAACCAAAACATATTCGAACACAGTAAAAAGACAAAATAACTAATCAAATATACGAAATAATCGACCAAACAATATAGGCTATCCTTCCCCCTTAACCCCTTCACCACCATACCGAAATGTTCACCATATTCTGGTTACCATTAGGCGATTTTCTTTCATTTATAATATAGCTCTAAGACTCAAAGGGTAAATACGATCACGATAAACCCTTTGAATAACACAGGTCCTTCTTAAACTGCATAAATTCATCTATATTTAGCCAGAATTAAAGGTAAAAAAGGTGTCATGGTGCTGAAGGGCTTATATATAAACTCACACATGTTCCTTATTCACTGCTTCCATACACTCAGTTAATAACACTTCTTTCTTTCACATGCCCTTATTAATTCACTCTAGATCACTCATTACTCTTGCATTTATCATCACGTCTCTCTCTTTCTCTCTCTCTCACACACACACACACACTTACCGTATGACTGTGTGTAAGGAGTGACTGGGGAAGACTGTACTGTCAAGTTGTCAACATTAAATCAATAGCATAAATCAATAGCATCCAATTACCGTCCCATTAGTCTCACTTCAATCATAGGAAAGCTACTAGAGTCAATTATTGCTAGAAAAATGAGAAACCACTTAGAAACATTTAACTTAATCAATTCTTCTCAGCATGGATTCACTCAGGGACGTTCTTGCCTTACTAATTTGCTTAGTTTTTTCTCAGAGGTATATGAAGCAGTAGATAATGACAAGGCATACGATATTATATATTTAGATTTCAGTAAAGCTTTCGACAGAGTCCCTCATGAGAGATTGATGAGAAAGGTTGAGGCACATGGAATAGGTGGGGCGTTGTTGGGATGGATTAGGTCATGGCTAATTGGTAGGAAACAGAGAGTCAGCATAAATGGTACCAAGTCAGAGTGGGGAGCAGTCAAAAGTGGTGTCCCCCAGGGATCGGTATTAGGTCCCCTGTTGTTTCTTAAATACATAAATGACCTAGATTTAGGTATAACTAGTAGGATAAGTAAATTCGCAGACGATACTAAAATGGGGAGATCAATTGATTCAGATAGCGATATAGAGTGCCTCCAAAGGGATCTAGATACCTTACATGAATGGTCAGTAAATTGGCAGATGAAGTTTAACATTGACAAATGCAAGGTATTAAAGATAGGGAAGATGCAAACAAATGTTAAATATAAACTAGCTAATTTAGAATTAGAAAATTCAGACTGCGAGAAAGATCTAGGTGTGTTTGTTAGCAATGATTTGAAGCCTAGAAAACAGTGTATAGGCGTTCGTAATAAGGCAAACAGGATTCTCGGGTTCATCTCTAGGAGTGTGAGTAACAGAACTGCTGATGTTATCTTAAAACTTTACTTGTCATTAGTGAGACCCCATATGGATTATGCTGTCCAATTTTGGTGTCCTTATTACAGAACGGACATAGATTCATTGGAGAGAGTACAGCGTAGAATGACAAAAATTATCCATAATATTAGAAATCTTCCGTATGAAGAAAGGTTGAAGAAATTAGGTTTACATTCGTTAGAGACGCAGAGTTAGAGGGGATATGATAGAGGTGTTCAAGTGGGTTAGTGGGATTAACAAAGGGGACATGACAAATGTACTAAAGCTCAGTGATAGCGAAAGAACTCGTACCAATGGTTTCAAATTAGATAAATTTCGTTTCAGAAAAGATATAGGCAAATATTGGTTTGGTAACAGAGTTGTAGATGGGTGGAATGGACTACCAAGTGCTATAGTGGGATCTAAAACTGTAGGGAGCTTTAAGATAAAATTGGATAAGCATATGGACGAGAAGGGCTGGGTGTGAAGGGGGATCAGCCGGGTTGGGCCAATCAGCGCTCTGCAGACCCCCATAATCCTGCGTTAATCTCTAACCGTTTTGGTAAGATGATCCTCAGGGTATTAGAGTGTTGAGCCTATAATTGGGCTTTGTAATTGATTTGGGGTTGTGTGGGACAGGGATCTGCCTTGCTTAGGCCAATCGGCTTTCTGCAGACTCCCATTTTCTTATGTTCTTATGTTCTTATTATACCACTGTAGATGTACCCCCCCCCCCCCTCCCTCTCTCTCACAAACTGTCAGAACTGTCAAGACTTAAGGGGGCCCACCTCGTTTGTTACTTTTTGTTTCTCTCTCTCTCCCTCTCTCTGGAATATGTATTCATTTGGCCCCATTCAGCCTACTGTTGTAAGACGTTTATCCCCATCCAGGTGTCGATTTTTTTCTGGTCAGTGGTAGCAAACCAGCATATGTTTTAAAAAGTTTTTGACAGCAGGCTAAATTTGTACATTTTTTTTTATAGAAAAATGCCTCCGGCGAAGCCGGATTTCTCCATACAATCAATGCTGGCTCGCTATCACTCGCCAAGAATAAATAGACACCTGGATAGGAATAAATGTCTGTATCCATGTTGATCAGGTGCTGGCATGCTCATGTGTACGTGCAACACTAGTCTACCGCATCTCTAATGTCCGCCAATGCAGCTTCAATGCAGATAAATAAACTCTGGGCTGTCTACCTCGACGCGGTAGGCCTACCGCACTTGGCTTAGCCACATTTTACCACATTTTAGCCACACTGGCTAAATATTTATAGTATATATATATATATATATATATATATATATATATATATATATATATATATATATATATATATATATATATATATATGGTGTCCCAGGAGGAAAGGGCATAACTTTGGGAAATGATAAAACAAGGTATTCTAAGCCTAAAATGTTCTATAACAAAAAGTCCAAATTTCAACTGTTAAAAATATATTGAAGGTTTTATGTAGTGTCCTCCCCTGCCTCGACACTGTTAATGGACTCTGTCAGATAGTTTCCAACTGGTCCAAAGTGAGCTATTATATCTATAATCATTTTGCAACTTACAGAATTATAATATCTTTACAATAACATGGTAAACTAATTGCAGTTAGATGGAGGTGTGGTAGGTACTAGGACAGCTAGGCCACCCTTATGGGGAAATACTTAAGAAAATGCCATTTTCAGCATGCAATATCTGTTTACTGGTTGAGATTTGGATTATTTCTTATAGAACATTTTAGGCTTAGAATATTTTGTTTTATCATTTCCCAAAGTTACCCTTTCCTCCTGGGACACCCTGTATATATATACAGTATATACACACACGTGTGTGTGTGTGTGTGTGCATGTATGTTATATTTGTGGGATTTATGATTATTACTTGATACCAACGAGGTCGCAGGTGTTAAAATAAGTCATGTGTGTGTGTGTGTTGTATTTATTAGTGTATACCACTTATATAGCGGGTACCGGGGTTAGTCAGTTCAGTAGTGAACACAACTCGGAGTGGAGAGGTATATAGTAGCTGACGAACAGCGAACACAATAGTAGGCTATAAGATATACCGGTATAATAAATCTGTATATGTGTAATAAGTATGTGTCTTACAGTGTAGAAGTGGGAGTCTATAATTATTTATTATGTACAGTTGGCCACATAAGTTCTGTTCCTCTCCGTGATCTTATACATGGAAATATAATGTTCATGATTGAATTACAAGTGTAGTTTCTTACGCAGTGGTTAACTCATCTGATTAGTCAACTGATAATTAAAAGAAACCACACTCGCAATTTATTCATTATATATAAATATATATATATATATATATATATATATATATATATATATATATATATATATATATATATATATATATTATATATATAATGAATAAATTGCGAGTGTGGTAAGTAGGCGAAAAATCATGACCTCTATCCTCTGTAACTCAAAAAGGACAAGAGCAAATGGGCTGTACATTTCCACAACTTTTCCTTGACTGACTCTTCCCAAATGGTAGTAGAAATATTAGCACGATTACTCTAGTTGTTTTTAAGTTAGAGGTTTAGAGGTCATGATTTCTCGCCTACTTACAGCGAATAGACTATAATTATAGACTATTAATATTCTACCTCCATGGGCTATACACATGTCTGGTGTGTAACTCATTAGCGACTGACACCTTTGTATACCGTGTAGGCTACATTAACCCGGGAGCTGCGGGGAGACTCTTAAGAGTTCCCCCGGCGCACTGCGGGAAGACTCTTAAGAGTCAGAGAAAATAAAAATCAACTTTTGACATCGAAAAAAAAAAAAATTTTATATTTTTTTTTTTTTATTTTTTTTATTTTTTTTGGCCCCTGGGCCATGCAAAATCTCAGTCCTCTACCTCCCCTCCTTCCCCACTTTCCTCCTCTCCTTCAGTTATCACCTATTTTCCCTGTTATTCCCTTATTCTGAGGTATATTTTCGTGCTAACATTAGAAATCCGATTGGAGGGTGTGGTCATCACTGATAGCAAGCGAGTGCAAGAGAGAGAGAGAGAGTATCGATCGACTGCGTCTCAGTGGCCTTGGGGGAAATTGGCGGGAAAGCAGATTGCCTCACCCATACATTATACAACTCGCGGGCTATATCTCCGATTTTGACCATCCAAACGCTGTTTTCACTCGTTTTATTGTTGTTTCAGGTTAATACCTTTATAATCAACCCATAATAGGCGCATATGGATAAATATTAATGCTATTAATGGCACAATGAATATTTTAGTGACGGAAACACCTCAAATACGTCAGCACAGGGGGACGTTTCCAATTACCCCCATGCGCACTTCAGAGGTTAAGGGGATAGTGATTGTTTTTTGTTTTTTTTGGTCTATTAATCAATTTATTAATTTATTTTTAAGTTTTCTCGTTAGACCTTCATCAAACTTAAAATTACACCCCCTAGACGGGACCCCCTTTCAAGAGAAATTTGTAAATTTTTCGGTAGAACAATGTTCCGGCCGAAGGCCGATTCCTCTTATAATTACAGGCACGCTATCGCTCGCCAGGAATAAATCGACACCTAAATGGCGCGAAAGGTTTTAAAATTGACAAACTAATGGGGCGAACGTCTTAAAATCTCAAAAGCAATGGGGGCTAAACACGAGGGAGAAAGGGGTCCAGAAAAAAATAACTCAAGTGGAAATCTCCCCTTAATAGTTCGTCAGTATAAACTGAGCAAATTATCTCCTTGAGGATTATGACGTATTTTGACGGTATATTACCACTTTTGCTAAAATCCTTCATCTTCTCTCAATATTCTCGGTGTCTCTTTTTCTTCTTGTAATGCCCTCGAAAATATCCCGCAACCCTAATAATGTACTACCCGAGTTGACGTCAGGTATAGTGTAAAATAGTCGTGGATGGTAAGTCCAATAAACTCATCACGTGAATCACCACGAGACTATCACCTGGTTCTTACAAAGCGGACTAAGGTTACTATACTTTTAGTACGTCCGTGGTAGTACAGTGGGTTAGCGCGCGGGCCTGGTTGACCTATAATGGGCCATGGTCACTAACCAGGGTTCGAACCCCACCCAAGGCACCTCAAAACCTGTGGGTTTTTAGGAGGGTTAAACTCCCTTCAGAGGTTCGAGCCCCGCGCCAGGTACCAGGAAAAGGTTGACCCTAAGTGGGCCTGGGGAGTTTTCAGGACAGAAAAATTCCCTTCGCACCCAGCATTTCACTTCTGCTCTCACTTGGAAGGACCATATTACCAGTCTTGCTAAAACGGCCTCCAAGACGATAGGTGTGCTCAACTGCCTCCGGGGATTCTTTACCCCTGCGCAGCTTCTTGCTCTGTACAGGGGCACAGTGCGTCCATGTATTGAGTATTGTTCACATGTGTGGGAAGGATCCTCTCACACAGTACTTTTAGACAAAGTAGAAAGGAAAGCCTTCCGTCTCATTAATTCCCGTCCACTCACCGATTATCTGCAATCTCTCTCTCTCTTTGCCGCAATGTTGCACCTCCCTCACTATTCTATCAATATTACAACAATCAGTGTTCCTCGGAGCTGTCTCAGTGTATACCACCCCCTCTTCGTAGATCACGTAGCACTCGTCTTGCAACATAATCCCACCCCTACTCTGTGCAACTCTCCAACCAAAGACTGAAACGATATTCCCAGTCTTTATTCTATTCAACAGCTGAGCTCTGGAACTCTCTCGCTGAATCCCTCTTTCCCTCATCTTATGACTTAAATTGCTTCAAAGTCCGTGTGTCCAGACATTTTGGCTCGAACTTTTTTATTTTGGCCCTGTCACTCTTTCAACTCTGAGGGAGGCACTCGTCACAGGCAGTTTTGCCTTTTGTCTCCCTCATCCACATAGAAACAAAACATTCTTGCTATCATGAGATGCTTTTATACAGCTTAAGAAAGATCTGTGGGAATCGAAGGGTATATAGTATCTCGAGCAATTTGAAGATGTACGATTTGTTAAGCTTGATGGAGGAAGAGGGAGGAAACTAAAATAATAATAAATACATAAACAAATTAAATAACACCTACCCCCTTTAATGGGTTGATTATTATGGATACCTGAATTACTCTTTCAAACGCAATTAATGAGTGTACATTAGAGTTTATTACCACCAATATTCCTATACACCTTTAAAGGGGTTGATTACCATGGACACCTGAATAACCTCTATCATATGTACAGTTACATTTATTACCAGTGTACATTGCAGATTGCCACATGTGTACTGTACAGTCTAAATTAATAGTTCTTCAGCATAAGGGAGTGGTTTTTCTGGACCCCCTTCTCCCTTATGTTTAACCCCATTAGTTTTGACATTTTAAAAGACGTTTGTTCCATTACTTTGGTTATTAATTGTAAGACCTTTCGCCTTATTTCTCTGTCAAATTTAAGACCTTTCATGCCATATAGGTGTCATGTTTTTCTATAGAAAAATGCACAAATAGTAGGATACCTTTTCAAGTAACCTCTTTCTGTGTTCCTGCCCACTAAACTAGATTCACTGCCGCATAGTGTTTCAGGAAGAGAATTAGGGGTTGGCTGCTGGGGCTGCAGGGAAGGAGAAGTTTGGTTCATGGGAACAGCGAATGTATGTTCTTGGACTAGCTAGCTGGTTCTCAGGCCTTACATACCGTACCCTGCTGGAAGATCGGGAAGCTTTTCGCCAGCCAGTCAGAGGGCTTCCAGGTCATCCAGCCGGGCTCTTGATCTTCGTTTTTGGGAGAAGCTCTGATATTCCTTCATCTGTCCATATCGGCCAATCATGGGAGAGACAGGGTTGTAATTCCTTTCCAGCATATCATCTGTAATGCCTTGGCTCAACCAATGGGTGGCCAGGGTAAGTGTTGACACTCCGCCCCCTTCCAGGCGGCTCGATCCAGGTGAAGGAGGGGAATCTTGGTCATGGTCATCTAGAAGATTGGGGAGGGTTTTTTGGCTTGGTTTTGGTGACGGGGGCATGTGCCGTGCCATTTGGGGGGAGGTACTGACTGTGGGGTCGCTTTGTGAATCCTCATAGAAATGAGGTCAGGAACCATGTGCCTCTCTGACCAGTTTCTAGGCTACTTGGATGCCTTTGGCAATCTGCCTAATATGCATATATAGGCCTACAGTATATATAATATATATATACAGTATTATATATAATAATGACATATTAGATCTCCGTCCTAGCTATCACACCTGGCCACTTAGGTAGTAAATACATCTGCCACACATGTGTACAAGTGTTGATCGACATCCACACCTGTCCATGTTACTAATATATACATGTACACTCAGTCCCGTCCTCATACATTATATACACAGACCATTTAGTACCAACCAACCTATATTGGAGCCTCGATATTTATTAATTAACCCGCGCAGTACCGGTGATCTCCTTTTTATTATATTCTGGCTATTATTGAGCGAGTTTATTAAGGTTAGGAAAGACCTCTAGCAATTATAAGGCTATTCAAACTAGTTTATTTAACCCTTTTAGCTACCACAGATCCTTCCCAAGCTGCAAAACAGCGTCTAAATATAGCTAGAATAAAATTAAGGAATACGTCATGATCGTTGGTACAAAAGGTGCTCGGTGTCAATTATTTATTTTGGATTGTAACCATTAATAGGCCTACACATTACTACTATACACAATTTATATGTCCATGTGAAAATATAATAACTCCCTTAGCAGCTGATTGTTCCATACTTATGGGATGAAATGGAATCGTAGGTCACGGCCAGTTCGTGTTTCCCACATACCACACATCAATGGCCATAATCCCCCGTATGATGACACTCCGTATTGAACCAGTGGACAATTGAACCAGTGACAATTGAACCAGTAGGCTATAACTACTGAAGCAGTGGGCAAGTTAAAATTAATTTGAGAACATTCATGGATCGTATTCATAAATCTATAGGCACATTGCGTTCATAAAAAAATCGTAAGTTTACTAGCATATACAGTAGGCCTAGTGCAAATCATAAGAGATCTACGAACTGCTATGAGTAGGCTAGGCTACTGGTGACTGGTAGGCCTACGTTCAATAGTCACTGGTTCATAGGTCCGGTCACCCCAGCGAATATAAACAAACAAACTTGACGGTCTTGACCCCACAAACGAAGTCAAGGGACTGGAGTTCTCGCAGAGAGGCTCCAGTCCTGCCAATATTGTTGACTACAGTGTGCTGGCTTAATAATCCAATAGGGTTGATAGCCTCTGAAGTCCTATTTTAACTAACTAACGAAGTCAGTACGTGATCTAAATGAGTGAACCTGCTTGACCTGGTTCGTTAATTCCCAGCAAAGGCGGACATAATTCTAGTGTGTGTGGCTCTGATAGTAGCCTACCTCTTAACGTGTTTCACACGCTGGCACCCAGTCGGGGGACACCTCCCTCCCGTTTCAACACCGCTCAAGGCTCAACCTCTCTCGAGAGTATTAGGTATCTATGCGTTCAACACTTCGAAAAGTAGACATGAGGTGCCGTTGTGAAAGCTTATCCCACCTGACGTCAGGTGTGGGCCGTGGGCCCATGGCACGGTGACAGATCAGTGACAGTGGCTGACACTGACACAGTGTGGACTGTGGACGTCGTAGTTGGTGCCAGTTGTTGCTAGGTTGATTCACTACGCTCGTCAAAGAGTCGTCTAGCCTATTAATACTCGTGAGTTTCGTCCTAATATTCAAGAATACACGTGATTTCGGCAATGGTGTGATTTTTGTTCTAGTTTTCAAATAGCCTAGCCTAGGCTATAGGCAGTGGTTATTTATTTGTATTAAGCTTCCTTAAGTCCCTGACAGGATCCCAGTATAGGCTAATTCCACATATCTTTACTTACCTAGCTTAAAATGGTGTAATGTCCACGAGAGTCTCATATAAAGGCTAAGGTGAAGTCCGTGAAGACAATACAGGAATAATAATAAATAGGAAAAGCTTGGAGATCGCACCGATAGCGTGATTCGGGAAGTTTGCCTTAACAACGGCTCTTCCCCAAGAGGTTCTTGTAATTATCTTTTGTGACCTGCTCTGCAATATATATTGTATTTTCGCACGGTTGAGTTCAACCTTCGAAATGGAACTCTCTTTGAGTTTGAAAATAAATAGAGAATGCCTTCGGCTTCGTAATTGCTTCGTTCTCTTTTCGTCTTCCTTCACAATTTTTATAGCTAAAGAGTTATTATTAGGCTTATTTTTTCTAACTTTTATTAATATTAACTGTATATTTGTTTTTAGTGAAGGGCAAAGCTGCCTTTAGGTTAACAAGTGGCTCCCTCCATACCCAAAATTTAGGTTGACAAAATAAACATATGCCCAGGCTAGGCCTAGGCCTAGCCTATGGTAGAATTTTACTGAAGGGGTGTGCATTTGACAGGTACCACCGGCACCACGAGTTCCTGTCTATTTTGACGGCTATTTGTTATGTTATTTGCCCCCTGCTGGCAATATATATGATGATGACAATAGGCTAAGTCATAGGGTAAGGAAAGTGTGAAAAGGAACAACTTGAGATGGTTTGGCCATATGGAACGTATGGATTTGCGAGAGATTGACTAAGAGGGTCTGAGGGTGTACGAGAGCGAGGTTGGAAGGACAGAGAGGGAGAGGTGCACCGAAGGAGAGGTGGAAGGATGGAGTGAGGAAGGAGGTACTGGTTGGGAGGAGGGGCGTCGACTGACTGGGGACAGAGGTGCGTCACCTACCTATGTTCACCTATGTGGAGTTCGCCACTCTTGCTAGTGGCACCGAAGAGCGCACCGCCCTTCGTTGTTTGAGAATTGGTGCAGCAGACTATTCGAAGAGGTGGAGCGCACCCTTGTGAAGATGGGCTCGTCTGGCACTTTTTGTAGTTCGACATCGAGAGCTCTTGAAGCTGTCTAACGAGACACCTCTCATGTCTCTCACTCGCCGCGGGAGTTTGTTGAAGAGACGTCATCTTGGGGATATCGCATTCCCAGCCTCAACTATTATTGAATTTCATTGTTATTGGTGGTATGTAGATTTGGTACAAAACCCTCCGCGATTTTCCACGTATATATTATTAAGTATCGTTCCCTTCTACGTTCCAACGAATACAGTTTGAGTGATTTTAACCTCTCCGCTGCGTAGGTGGGGTATTGGCCACCCCTCCCTGTGCGGAGGTATTTAGACCGTTTCCTAAACTCAAATCATCATCGTACCATAAATATCATTAATACTTATCGATATGCGTCTATTTTACGTTGATTATAAAGGTATTAACCTGTTGCAGCAATAAAACAAGTGGAAACAGCGTTTGGATGGTCAAAATCGGAGATAGAGGCCGGGAGTTACATAACTTATGGCTGAGGCAGCCTGCCAGCCAGCCAGCCAGCCAGACGGCTGGAGAGACACTGTTGCGTGGTAGTCTCTCGCTCTTTCCCACGCTTGGTAACACAGATGACCACGCCCTGCTAGCAACTCGCTAATGTTAGCACGAATATATACCTAAGAATAACAGGGAGAATAGGTGATAACTGAAGGGGGGGGGGGGGGGGGGGATGTGGAGGAGTGATATTTGGCATGGCCAAGGGGCAATAAAAAAATAAAAAAAAATGCAAAAAAAATTGATACTGGGCTGATTTCAATGGGTTTGTTTAAGGCCTTGGATTATATAAGGCTTCCCGCAGCCCACCGGTAGGCCTTATATAAGTCTTGCAGCACTTGCTGGGTTAAGCGATCCCAATAGTGTAACTCTTTTACTGAGTTTATATGTGAGGTGAATTTCCTTTGCACACTTTCTTAAGTAATTAATTTCACCTAATTTGTATGGGGATGTTAATACGTTACAGTATTCTAGCCGCGGTAGCACCAGGGATTTGAAGTGTTATCATAGGCAATTCACCGCGAGTTCTAAATGTTCGTAGAATGATAGAATCCAACCTGTTAGCCATTTCGCAGCTGCAACTTTGACCTGGTTATGTTTGAATCCTATATTTTTACTTTTTTTCAGACATTATCACCCCAAGGTCTTTCACATTGCATGGGGGCGGTTTGTTCGTGGCCACCCCTTCGGGGATTGCGGCGTCAGGCAATAGATAGATAGATAGGGTAAGGGGGGGATCCCACGGCAATCAAAATAGACGGAAAATTTATCGCGAGCGTGCCGAGTGGTGTAAACAAGGAGGGCGGCATGCCTGAATACAGTACAGTACTTCATCCTTATCGGATTACTTACTTGGGTTTACTTGGGGTGATTCCGTCCTCTGTAGACACTGCTAAGGTGGGCCTCCGCAGCGGCCAGGCAGCTCTGCTTCTCGGGTGTTTCGCTGGCTTGTCAGTGAGTTGGTTGCAGTGCTGGGGTATCCTGGTATTGGGGGCTCGTCTAGTATTGTGGCCAACCAACGGTCCAGCTGGCATTTGAAGGAGTCCGTCGTGACCCCAGTCAGCTCTCGGACTGCCTTTGGCACCGCATTGAATAGACGAGCCCCGTTTTATAGCTTTAGCAGTAGAATTAGGCCTACAGCCATGTCTGTTTTTCTTATACAGGTACAGTAGGCTAGAAAGTGTTTCGGTAACTGGTATCACTATCGGTCTCCTGCATTGGACCTGCAAAAATACCAAAAACATTATGATAATTTTGTTTAATGTTATTGTTTATCCACAGATTCTGTGCCTAGAGGACAAGCCGTGTCGACGTGAGCCCAATACCGGAATCTATAAAGAACGTCAGTGTTGCCGTGTGGATACCAAACATACCATCACTGTTCAGACAAGATAAAAGTATGAATATAAACGCCATATGAGGAGGAGCACTGTATTGACAACGTTATCGGTGTATATATTCAATCTGCGCAAGATAAAAGTACCCTGCCATTGCCAATTAAGTTCAATACCACATCCTTTATGATTGAATATTTCAGAGCAAGAGGAAAGGTAACCTGATTGAATATTTGAGAACAAGAGGAAAGAAAGGTAACCCCATTGAATTTTAAAACGCTCATGTGATAACGGCTTAACGCTGCACCAAGAAACAGACAACGACAAGATGGGGCTATTAACTAATGCCCAGAATAAGAGATGGGAGGTGTTGTTCCCCACGCGAGGGAGCTTCGTTATATTTATTCTATACATGGCACTCTTCATTAATCAAGGTAATTATATACAGTTGCACACATGAATTACCACCCACTCAGTGATATCATGTATGGAAATTTAAGAGTACCGTTATGTTTGACTTCCAATTAACTTGTTACAACACTATAGGTAGTGCCAATGAACTTGACAATAATCTTGACCCCCTTAACTTCTTATAACTAGAAATTAATTAAAGCAATTGGGCTGACATTTCTATCATTTGGGAAGAGTCCACCAGGAAATAGGTTTGGATATTTACAGCCAATTTGCTCAAGATCCTTTAGAGTTACTAAGAGGTCAGGGGTCGAGATTTTTGTCAAGTTCGTTGGTGCTACCTATAGTGTGTCTAATTAATTAACTACTACGTAAGAAACTAAACTCCTGATTCTGCCTTACTGTTGTCCCTTCTATACATAATATCCTGGAGTGGATGCTTATTCATGTGAGCAACTGCACATCCTGTACTGTATTTTTATCATTTATCATTAGTATTGTTTGGATATTATTAGAAGTACTGTAGCTATTGAATTAGTATTGTTTGGATATTATTAGAAGTACTGTAGCTATTGAATTAGTATTGTTTGGATATTATTAGAAGTACTGTAGCTATTGAATTCGTATTGTTTGGATATTATTAGAAGTACTGTAGCTATTGAATTAGTATTGTTTGGATATTATTAGAAGTACTGTAGCTATTGAATTAGTATTGTTTGGATATTATTAGAAGTACTGTAGCTATTGAATTAGTATTGTTTGGATATTATTAGAAGTACTGTAGCTATTGAATTAGTATTGTTTGGATATTATTAGAAGTACTGTAGCTATTGAATTAGTATTGTTTGGATATTATTAGAAGTACTGTAGCTATTGAATTAGTATTGTTTGGATATTATTAGAAGTACTGTAGCTATTGAATTAACTTGCACAATAGTAAGTTAATAGTTTTCCCCTAATAGGCCTACCCATATTACTTGGCGTCTTAGCTTAACCAATATTGTCTACAAGGGTACCTTTACTTATATTTTTTCAATAAACAAGCACTTATCTTGAAACTCAAAGTCTTTAGGTACGGTATGTAGGAATATCAATTTACTGAGTTTGGGCATTTATTTGTGTGGTGATAGAAAACAACTGGCGTCTGAAGATAGTTCAATGAATTTAGGTTACCGAAATATTGTAAATGTTGACCTCATAAACTGCCAGACCAGTGTTGAGGTTAAATGTTAAGGGGAAAATCGCTCGTGTGATACCGGCTTTACTATATGTTTTTCAGGTATCATGGTGAAGGCGTCCCAGAAAGCAGACCACAGCTACAGTTACAACACAGTCACGGTGGTCCTGCTCACGGAGGCCACCAAACTAGTCGCCTGCCTCGTTAAGTTCTTACAGGAGTACGTACACGGTCGTTCACGCATGCTATTATTTCTTACAGTTTCTTACAGTAGATCCTCTGGAAAAAGGCAAACTAGGCCTGTGTATCCAGCTCAGTACCAGTACTTGCACTGCTGCGGTCATTCACGGTGTTGGCGGCGGCGGTAGAAAACGCAACATTTTTACTATTCTGTATTTTTACTGTATAATCAAACTTCAAATCTTGTCTTCCCCATGCTTTATCAAGATTACTTTCAAACTCCCTTATTGATTCGGAATCGACTAAATACTGGGGCAGTGCGTTCCACTCATTTACCACTCTATCACAAAATGAGTTCTTTGCCTTCTCAAGCCTATTTCTTTCTTTGTAAATTTTCTTTTAGTGTCCTCTCGTTCTTGTTCTTGGGTAGAAAACAGTCACACTTACGGGGAGGGTTATGTTTTTATTTTTTTAGTTTGCTCCTTAGACCTCCATCAAACTTTAAATCAATATCCCCAAGACCCCTCTTCAAGATAAATTTGTAAATTATTTGGTAGAAAAATGTACCAGCCTATGGCCGGTTCCCCATAAACTCGCCGGGATATATATGTAACTTAAATGGTCCGAAAGGTCTTAAAATCGACAAAGAAATGGTCCGAAAGGCCTTAAAATCTCAAAACTCATGGGGCTATTCATAAGTGAGAAGGGGGTCCATAAAAAACACCCCCTTAAATGTGTTTCTACTGGTGGTTGTTGTTGTTCCCCAGACTGTCTGTCCAAACAGTCTCAAGTTTGGTAAACCAAAATCGCTCCAGATGCTCGGGCGCCCAAAGGGGCCAGGGTGAGATGAGATCTGTCTCTGAGAGGGAAGTGGGGGAGGGTATCATCAGCCCACAGGCTTACACCCCCGGGCCAATGCCCCCACCGTCCGAAGCTCCCCTTGCAGTGCTACCCAATTGGGCGATCTCGCCAGCACCTAGAAGTAAAAGTACTGTAGTACAGTAAAAGAGTTATCTTCAGAGGTACCGGTAGTCTCTGGCCTTAGAAGTACAGTATTGTACACCATACAAGGATTACATTTATGGCTGAGACTGTATACAAATTGACAAAGAACTAATAATTTGTTTTAATAAATTGTATGTGTGTATATACTCAGTCATATCATTTGCCCCAGGTTAGTGTCTTGACAACTGTATTGGCAATCTTATTACCGTACCGTGTAAGTACAGTACCGGTACTGTACTGTATCGGTACTTATGCCATATTTATTTGTTGTGTTCCTGTTTGTGGAGGTAGATCAGTAGGAATTATTTGTAGTACTGAATTAACATCTAAGTTTTTCTGTAAATAGTATCTATGATTATAAGGATTAAGTTGGTCCAAATATATGCTGGCCTGAAAGTAGATGAGCAGTATTAGTGATGGGTTTCTCTCAAGTCAAAACAGCATAGTTAAAAATATCCTTAGAGTAAAGTAGTGTACTGTAGTACATACATACAAGTTTAAAGACTGTTTCACCCACAGAGAGAGTTGTTTCAGTCTCACGTCCTAAATGGTGGCATTCCAGGCCACCCATTTTTGGGCTGCCTCTGTCATCAAGTTCTTTGTTTTGAGATTGAACTGAAGTACCTAGTCCCACGTCTCTTTAGGTCTACCCCTACGTGCAGCTCCCCCTCACGTTCACAGTCCGGCATTATTTTCTTCACTCAACTCTGATCACTCTATTCTCTCCATGTGTCCAAACCAACCAAATCTGCTTGTCCGAAACACTTCACTGATAGCCTACTCCAAATGCCCATTATCAATTGATTATCACCGGTATTATTAATTTAAATTTTAGAACTTTCAAAATAAACAAACCAAAACTGGGACAAATACAATATAAAGCAAAAGAATTAATTAAAATTGCTATGTGATATTATGACAGGTTGGATTTTGTTATTGATTCTCTTCTAATTCATGTAAATTAAACTCGGAATTATAAACCTCTCATATTATGATGAAATAATAAAATACAGTTGTTGTTGTTGTTCCCTAAGCTGCCTGGCCGAACAGCCCCGAGTCCCTGAGAAAGGCCATGGCCACGATCGGGCTTTCCCACAGAGCTCTCATTGAGTGTAGATTGTGTTGTTGGCGTAAGTGGTTGTGTGAAATGCAGTCTTCTATGATGTGTTTAATGGTAATTGACTTTACTAACGTTTACATCAGACTCGGATTCACTACTGTCTGACTTTGAGGAGATATGTCACTAACATTGTGTATGTGGCTCGTGCATTATGCTTAACTAACCTCCAATGTTTGTATGGATACTAACACATCATGTACAGTAGTGAGCATTAACCTCTGAAGTGCGCATGGGGGGTATTAGACACCTCTGCCTGTGCTGACATATTTGAGCTGTTTCCATCACTAAAATATTAATTTTACCATAAATAGCATTAATACTTCTCCATATGCGCCTATTATAGGTTGATTATAAAGGTATTAACCTGTTACAACAATAAAACAAGTGGAAACAGCGTTTGGATGGTCAAAATCGGCGATACAGGCCGGGAGTTACATAATGTATGGCTGAGGCAACCTCCTTTCCCGCCAATTTTCCCCAAGGCTGGAGAGACACTGTCGATCGATACTCTCTCTCTCTCTCTCTTGCACTCGCTTGCTAACAGTGATGACAATGCCCTGCTTGCAACTCGCTAATGTTAGCACGAAAATATACCACAGAATAAGGGAATAACAGGGAAAATAGGTGATAACTGAAGGAGGGGAGGAAAGTGGGAAAGTAGAGGAGTGATATTTTGCATGGCCCAGGGGCAAAAAAAAAAATAAAAAATAATAAAAAAATAAAATAAAAAAATATATACTGTATATATTTTTTTTTTCGGTGTTTAAAATTTATTTTTTTTTCCCCCTGAGAGTGTTCCCGCAGTCCACCGGGGGAACTCTTAACCCGTCCAGCCCCGGCTAGTTTTGTAATGTTTGTTCACCAGAACCCGACCGGTTTTCAAAAAATGGTTTTATTCCAGAAACAATAGCGAATGGGTTAGGAATGAAGGAAAAACCACGAAAAACCGCTCAAAAAGCTTAAAGAATGGTCCTACAGAGCCCCCGAAAACGTATTTAACAAGAGTAAAAAATTGAAGGCAATTACCCCCAAAAAACAGGTTATTGCGCGCTCACACGCACGCACGTGGACTTTGAGTTTTCAACCATCGGCACGGTTGCGTGGGATACGTACACAGTTCCCATACAAATCTGAGCCCTCTTGAGTGGCTACACCTGAGGTTACGGTCGGCGCAATTAGGGTGACGCGCCAGGCGCGTCTCTGGGGCTGTGCGTTACATACATCGCCGACGCGTCAGGCGCGTCGCTGGGGCTGTACGGGTTAAGAGTCTTCCCGCAGTTCCCGGGTTAAGGGGGGATGGTTCACTTTTTGGTCCTTATTTTAATTTATTTATTATTTTTCTAGTTTCCTCCCTAGACCTCCATCAAACTTAAAAAAACATCCATTAAATCCCCCTTCTAGATTAATTTGTACGTTTTTCGATAGAATAATGTCCTGGTCGAAGGCCGGTTCTTCCAAAATTACAGGCTCACTATCGAATAGCACGAACAATATAAATATTGACAAAGAAATGGGGTGAAAGGTCTTAAAATCAACAAATTAATGGGGAAAAATAATAAAATCTGAAAACTAACGGGGCTAAACATGAGGGAGAAGGGGGACCAGAAAAATGACCCATCATCCCTTAAAGCGACGCATCCATTGGAATCTGTATCGAACCCAAACTAGACAATACAATGCTTTAACCCGTACTGTACCAGCGACATCTTTATAATTTTGTTCTAGCTATATTTAGACAATTTTATGCAGTTTAAGGGGAGGTTTCTAGTTTGTTTCCTACTCCTCCAGCAATCTTAAAATGTCACCCCCTTGACCCCCTTTCAAGATAAATTTGTACATTTTTCGGTAGAAAAATTTACCGGCCAAAGGCCGGTTACTCTTAAATTACAGGCTCGCTATCGCTCGCCAGGATAACATCAACACCTAAATTGCACAAAAGGTCTTAAAATTGACAATGGCGCAGAAATTCTTAAAATCACCAAACTAATGGGGCAAACGTCTTAAAATCTCTAAAGCAATGGGGCTAACCATGAGGGAGAAAGGGGTCAAGAAAAAAGTCCCTCAAGAGCTCCCCTTAATTAAGAAGGATCTGTGGTAGTAAAAAGGGTTGAGTGAGATGATTTGAAGCCTGTTAGACTGATTGGGGGCTCATTTTAAACTGAATAAAATCGTTGAATAGTAGCCCGAATAAAGGTAAATAAATGGTAAATAAAAGGTAATAAATGGCACTGGTACTGAACGGGTTAATATATCCCAGATGCCTTTGGCTTTAACCCTTTCACGCACGTAGGCTATGGACGCTGGGGCTGCCGATAGAGTTATTTCAATCTTATAATTACCTCCAAAATTAGTTTTCTACCCACAGCTAACTCAAAGACAACTGCAGAGGTTGAAGTAACTAAACTAAAGGTTTCTAAACACCCCTGATGGTCACAAAGGCTTTAAAGTATTCATATTTTTTCACCAACCAACTTTACTTTAAACTCAATTAATGAAATCAACGAATACATGTGGCACTCCAAGGACTCTAACCTAGGATACTCACACCGAAATTCCGTGTATTTATCCCAGAATAGGCTCAAATTGCATCCTGTGCTTGAAAGGGTTAATGGTTCACAAAGATTCAAATGGCGTAACCTTTCTTAATGCTGACGACTACTGTATCTTTGCAGTCATAGCCTCGCTGCCCTCCTCTCCGACATGAGGCAGCACATCAGAAGTAAGTAGACTCAATTAACGCTTATTGGAATCGCACAGTACATCATCCACGAGCAAACTTAATGGGATGAATGTAGAGTTCGGGCGTACGGTCGTCATTGTTTACATAGGGCGATCGCCGCGGTCGCAGTTACGTTCCCGTCTATTTCGACGCTATATTTTCTGCTATTTGCCCCCTGATATTACTACATGAATACTAGGTTAGGTTAGGTTAAAATAGACGGGAACATGATGGGAAAGGTCCGACGCCACTACGCGTAATGTAAACAAAGATGGCGGTATGCCCGCTCACTACATCCTACCCAACTTAATTTTATGCTCGCTTTAGGTTTGGGGGTTTGTTTTTCTTTTTGATTGGTTTGGTTTTAAAACAAAATTTATTTATTTTTATTTTTATTCTATTTTTGTTTGGTATCTTCTCTTTTTGCTTAGGGTTTGATTTGATATGCTTTTTGTTTTGTTATATTTTGTTTGGTCCAACCAGACAGATTCTAGGTGCTATTTGGTTCTGTTCTGCTCACTCTTGATTTTTCACATTGATTTCTTCTGTTCACATTTTGTTCTGTTCGTTCCAGCCTTGTAAGGGCCCTGGCCTGGAATAGGCTGTAGAAAAAATAATCTTTAATTCATTAATTGTTCTGTTTGCTTTTATTTTCTTTTATTTGATTTTGTTCTGTTTGTTTTATGTTTTACTTTGTTTTCTGTTTGGTTTGCTTTTGTTTTGTTTTGTTCTGTTTTAGCTATATAAAAGGGATATTTATTATACTCTATCTAACTCAACTTTTCCGCCAGCCTCTACAGCAGATACGAGACCGCGCCTGTGATTGGCTGGCAATGACATCACGCCCTAGACATTAAAGGTTCCAGAATTTCCAGAGTTTGTATTATATGCACTTATCCTTGACGTTGTGGTTACAATGTAGCCTAGTTATTATACTAGAAAGTAGCATACAAACCCCTTTGTTATTTCACATACAACACACTGAGCATATAGTATTCAGAAACTGCCGAAAAGATGGAAATGCAGTGTATAAATATAAAACAAACCACCTCCTGGTAACACTGCACTGGCCCGGCGGCGTCTTTTAAACTCTTAAATATTATCTCATTTGTGTCTGTATGTGCAGATATAACCATTATCTATTCATGTTTACCTTTCGTTGCCTTCGTGCTATTGTTCATAAGGTCGCAGAGTATGGTAAGCAAAAAAATAACATATAAAATATAGCCTATGACGGAACATGAGGATATCACATTATCGTATGAATTAATTCAACTTTTCTTTTATATTCCATATATATTAATTATATTAGATAGGTTTAGGTCATTCTAATGGTGTGATAAGTGATATCCGAACCTTAAGAGCTATAAAATACCACATGGAACACATAAAATCGTAAGATATAATACTGTAAACACAAGCAAGGTGTGGTGATGGGCTGGTCTATCAGAGTGAGAGCTGAGCGATCTCTGCCATACCCATAGCTTACTCTGACTGTTCCTTTTACTTATATATTTTCTAGATCTCAAGTGACGGCGTCTTTTCCGTGGATTGACCTCCCTACTGCCAACCTAGAGGTTGGCAGATTGGGAGCCAAAGTGTCACATTTTTCCTTTGCCCCTTAACTTTCCCTTCATAATTGCTGAGGGGCAGGGCCTTGGGTAAGGCTTGGGTTTCCCGGGCGTTTCCGCACCCTCCTCAGCTCCCTGCCTTGGAGTGGCTTCGGTCACCCGGGCTTTATTAGTGGTAAGCAAGTAGGGTTTTGTGGGGCCGCTTGTTTATGGCCTTGGCCTTGCTCAGGACCTCGGGGCTGTTCGGCCAGACAGCCTG
This sequence comes from Paralithodes platypus, assembly GCA_032716605.1. Taxonomy (NCBI): domain Eukaryota; kingdom Metazoa; phylum Arthropoda; class Malacostraca; order Decapoda; family Lithodidae; genus Paralithodes; species Paralithodes platypus. The sequence continues at coordinate 9,877,313 of CM064490.1, forward strand.
GGGAACAACAACAACACAAGCAAGGTAAGAATTACCATCACTGTCTACTTTAAATGTGTGCGAAGTCAAGCACGGCCTGTGATTCGCTAATACGCACGGGCCCGAGCCAGTCGGCCTTCCCTCTCGCTTACTTCCCCTGTTTATCATTTCTTTATCTCCTTGTTTTTACTTTATGATATATACATTATTATTGTGTTTCATGTTATATTTAATAGTGCTTTAGAATCAGATAGCACTGTAATTTATTAAATAATCATTAACATTTCTTAAACGTATCTAGTTTAATTAATAAATAAGGAAGAATAAAGATAATGAATAAATGATCAGCTCTGCCTCTCCTATTGGCCAGATAGCCAACCACAGGCGCGGTCTCGTATCTGCTGCAGAGGCCGGCGGCAAAGTTGAGTTGGATAGAGTATAGCTCTAACTTTAACAAATTCACAATTTTTTTTATAATTTTCTTACCAGTACCGGTATGTAACATAGCCCTCTGCTTCCTAGAAAATGTAAGTCTAGTAAACTGATAACCAGTACCATTGCTTATGAGTAAATTTGTTTTCTTAGCTCATTAATAAAAATAATTTGTTCTCTTCTTATAATATGCTGCCTATGTGTAAGCCTACTAATTTGTATATTGATATTCAGAATGCATGAATTTATTGTTGTTAGTGTCTAGAAAATAAACCAAAACATAAAACCAGCAAACTTGAGGACAAGTTTAAATGCCCCTAAAATAATTACCAAAATATATTGTAGGCCTGATGAAGCTATATGCAAAACATTGTCCATAAAGTACTTCCCCCCCCTCACATGGTGTTTACAGTAATGGTCCAATTAGCCCTGGTTGAGAGCTATGGGCTGCAATGATCTACTGGTTGAGTTGCCTGGTCACTGATTTATTGACTTACTTATTTACTTTCAGTCCTGGGTTTGTACCTGGTTCCCTCGCTACTATACTGCTTCTACAACAACCTGGCATTTGTTAACCTCGCTGTATTCGACCCCACCACGTACTTCATGTTACTTCAGCTAAGAGTCGTCATCACCGGCATCATATTCCAGGTACGCTACTTTTAGGCCGGATATTAAGGGGAGATTTTCACTTTACAGTAGAGTGGGGGGGTTTTCTGGACCCACTTCTACGTATTTAGCCCCATCACTTTTGAGATTTTAAGATGTTCGCCCCATTAGTTTGGCAATTTTAAGACCTTTGACTCCATTTCTGTCAATTTTAAAACCTTTCGTGCCATTTACATGTCAGATATTTTCCTGGTGAGCGATACCAAACCTGTAATTTATAAGGAACCGGCCTTTGGCCGGGAAATTTTTCTACCAAAAAAATGTACACATTTATCTCGAAGGGGAATCTTGGGAATATTTTTCTGAGCTTGATGGAGGTCTAGCAAGGAAATTATAATGTAAAACTTGCAAAATAAACAAACCAAAACTTATACGAACACAGTAAAAAGACATAATAACTAATCAAAATTAAGAAATAAACAAATTAATTAATTAATTGACCAAAAAAACGGCCCCTCTCCCCTTAACCCTTAAAGAGCGGCACGCAACATAAGTCGAGTTAAAGAAACTGGCAAAAAACGGGTGAAAATGGGTGAAAATCGAGTGAAAATGGGTGGAACAGTAATGAACCATACGTCCGACATCTGTGGCCTCCCGGCCCACACTAACTCCAGTTCCCCCACCGCACGGGAGGATGACAGTGTGACCAATAGTTCGCTAAAAGTGAACAATGTAGCAAAATCCGCTAAACTTCCATCTTTGAGGTAACACTGTCAGTGCTCCACGAGTGCTACGTAGCTGTATGTGGTGTCATTGTGTAGCGATTTCCACCTAGTTTTCGGCACAATACAGTTCCTTTCATGCTGATGATTGATATAGCAGTCAGAATGGCCTGAAAAGGCCCAAAACGGCCACAGACCACCCGCTAGACTAGGGTTAAGAATGATATTGAAAATACTAAATAATTTTCAGGTGGTGTTCAAGAAGCAGCTAAGTTGTCGTCAGTGGGTGTCCCTCTTCATACTGACGGCAGGGTGCATCATCAAACAGATCAGTGTACCGGAGACGCATAGGGGCGATCCCGGCACTCCCACCGCCGAACCACTATCACCGCTCTCAAAGTTTGCCCACAACCTCGTCTCTCCACAAATCCTCCTTCTATTTTTTCAGGTAATGGATTTTTTTTCTTTTTTGTTGTGTTGTGATATCCCTGTTCGGGCTCTCTCTCTCTCTATACTGTATATATATATATACAGGGTGTTCCAGTAATGCTTTTCATAAATTATATGGTGGACTCATCAGACAAAAATAAGAATAAATTACTCTATGAACATGAGGTTGAGTATTTATAATGACGGAGTTATTACACGATTTAAGTTAACGATAGATACAATGCCATTCAGTCCAAGGGGTAATGTTGCCATTTTAGTGGATTATATCCATTTGGCCTTCGCTATCGCTTGCTAGCCTCAAGATAGTGAGCAGTAGCGATCTGACTTTTCGGTAGAAAAATATGTCCGGCTTTGCTGGTAGAAAAATCAAATCCGGCAAAGCCGGACATATTTTTCTACCGAAAAATCAGATCGCTACTGCTCACTATCTTGAGGCTAGCAAGCGATAGCGAAGGCCAAATGGATATAATCCACTAAAATGGCAACATTACCCCTTGGACTGAATGGCATTGTATCTATCGTTAACTTAAATCGTGTAATAACTCCGTTATTATAAATACTCAACCTCATGTTCATAGAGTAATGTATTCTTATTTTTGTCTGATGAGTCCACCATATAATTTATGAAAAGCATTACTGGAACACCCTGTATATACAGTATATATTATTTTGTTATTTTTTAGTTTGAAGGGAATGGAGAGCCATTTTCTTAAGTCTAGGGGTGCAAAATATAAACACATTGCTCAAAAATGGCAAAAACAATCTCAACCCTCTACAAAAATATTTAACAATAGCATAATAGTCTCCAAGATATAGCACCAGCATTATATGGAGAAATCCGGCTTTGCCGGAGATTTAGCCTGCTGTCAATTTTTTTTTTTTAAATATGCTGGCTCGCTACTGCTCGCCAGGAAAAAATTGACACCTAGATGGGGGTAAACATCTTAAAACAGTAGGCTGAATGGGGCCGAATGGATACAACCCAGAGAGAGGTAAAATACAAGGTAGTGGGCCTCCTTAATGCATGTCGTTTCCTTGCAGCTGGTGTGTTCGTGCATGGCGGGCGTGTACAACGAGAAACTGCTGAAGGACACGGGGGCGGAGGTGGACATTATGCTGCAGAACGTCTTTATGTATATTGACTCCATCGCCTGTAATGCTCTCATCTTGGGGGTGCAGGGACAACTCACTTCGGCCTTTACTACTTCTGCATTAGCTCAGGTGGGTAGATAGTATATGTATGTATGTATGTATGTATTTACTCAGGCCCATTCTCCACTTTAATTTTTTTTTTTTTCTGGGGGTGGCCGACTCAAGACAGAGAGTGTATAATACAGTAATGTAAAACTTGCAAAATAAACAAACCAAAACAAGGACGAAACAACATAAAGGCAAAAGAACTAATCAAAATCGCCATACAAATAGAGATTAATATCGCTACATACTGTATTATAATGTAAAACTTGCAAAATAAACAAACCAAAGCTTTGACAAACACGGTAAAAAGACAAAACAACTAATGCAAATTGCTATGTGGAAACAATGCTTAAGCAAAATAATAATACTTTATAAATAAAAGAACACAATCAACCACATAGGGTGTACAACTGTACATCTCTACATGAGCAAGTTAATCTGCTTCCCAAACAAACTAATCACACATATAACAACACACTATCATCACGTTCAAGGAATTAGTCAATTTGGGAAGTCGAGGTATACATAGAGATTTATGTCACTACAGGTCTCCCTCGATTTACGATTGTGTTACGTTCCTGAAAACCCGATCTTAAATAGAAAAATCATATAGCGAACCCTAAAATTAATTAGGTAAATGGGGATGCGTTCTGGGACCAGCCAAAACACAAACCCAAACACCTAAAAACCTATAATAATATCGTAAATCAGGGTATCGGATAGTGAGGGAGACCTGTAAATATCTGATGATTTCAACTTAACCCTTCAACCCCGGGTGGTACACGTGTGTACCATTATGTTTTGCCCCCAGGAACCCGGGTGGTACAACATTGTACCATTGCTTGAAAGCCTGTGAGCTTCGTGTGCGAGGCGTCGGTCCGACGCATGTAAACAACAGCCGGCTGGACCGACACCCCGCATCTCCGGCCACAAGAAGGAGAGCGTCGCTTGTTCGTGTGTGCCTGTATGTTGTTGTTAAGTATCGAAAAGTAGTGTAAAGTGGCTGTTTTGGCCATAAAGTTATCTCCAATGAAATCATCATCACAAATCAAGCACTTGACTTCGAGAGCTCTACTTAACGCCATTCTACAGGTAAATAACACCGCTACGCTTGGGGATGCGCGGGAATGCGGGAAGCAGTCAGCATAACAATGATACGGTAGCCTAGCCTAGACGTTTTTCGGCCAAAACACCCGGATTTCGGGGAATATTTATGTAATGCGTAGCCGGGGCGGGAGGGTTAATTAAGGTGGCCTTAGTATTACAGAGTCAAGAAATAATGTTAATCTTGCATGTTGTTATTGCTGTTCCCCAGGCTGCCTGGTCAAACAGCGCCAAGGCCTCGAGCAAGGCCAAGGCCATAACCGAGCGCCCCCACAGAACCCTTCCTGCCTACCACAATAAAGCCTGGGTGACCGAAGCCACTCCATGGCGGGGAGCTGAGGAGGGTGCGGAAACACCTGGGAAACCAAAGCCCCACCCAGGGCCCTGTGCCCCTCAGCAATTATGAAGAGAAAGTTGAGGGGCAAAGGAAAAATGTGACGCTTTGGCTAGAGGTTGGCAGATTGGGAGGTCAATCTTGAGATGTAGAAAATATATAAGTAAAAGGAACAGTCAGAGTAAGCTATGGGCATGGCAGAGATCGCTCAGTTCTCACTCTGATAGACCAGCCCATCACCAAAATCTTGCATGTTATAAGAGGTGATGGGTAAATAGGTAATGCTTAGTGTACGGAATTTCTGCAAGACAAAAAATACTGTCTTGATAGCCTAATGCTAACCCTTTAAGAGCGGCGCTCGACTTAAGTCGTGCACCAAATTTGCAGCAAGTTAGGAGCATTATTAAGGCTTTTAAAGGGTTAAAATCGAGTGCAAATGGCCGGGAGAGCAGTGGGCCAGGCAGCCGACTCCCAGGGCTTACCGCCGCCCATTAACTCATGTTCCCTGTGTTCTCGAGAGGCCGGCAGTGTAGCCAGTAGTGAGCATAGCTGGGAAAAATATACCGATATATGCTAAACTTCCGTGTTCGTGGCACCACTGCAAGAGAACCACGAGTGCTACGTAGCTCGTTCTGGTCGCATTTTGAAGCTTTTAGTGCCTAGTTTTTTTGCTAAATAATGTTTTTTTCATGCAGATGCTTGATTTATCATGCAGGAGGGCCTGAATATGCCCAAATGAGCCCAAAACACCCTGCTAGACAAGGGTTAATGTACGGAATTTTGGTGCGAGTAACCTAGGTTCGAGTCCTTGGAGTACCACTTGTATTCATTACTTTAATTGATTTAATTAGTTAGGTTTATTTGTATATTAATTTGTGGGTTAGTGAAAACAAATATGACTACCGGTATATATATATTAATTATACTTTTATATATCTGTTTGACAGGTATGGCAACCAGCAGTTTTGGCCATCATCATAAACAATGCAGCCGTTGGCATCGTGACAAGCCTCTTCCTCCGCAGCCTCAACTCCATTCTTAAGAACTTCGCCTCCGCACTAGAACTGGTCTTCATTGCTGCATTATCTTGGGTGAGAATGCTTCATCTTGTATTTTTTCTCAATGCAAACTAGTGTACTGTATTAAAATGTAAAACTTGCAATATAAAACAAACCAAAACGAGGACAAGACCTAATCAAAATCGCTATGTGGAAGGGACTCGTCAGCCTTGGTCAGCAACCCGTCTAGGGGAGTAAACCTTATACAAAACCGAACTGCTTACCTAAGAGTTAAGAGTGAAGCAAGTTACTGGATGGAGAAGCCACACACCACTAGACAAAATAGTGCTAAAAAGCTGCATAGAGGGCCTCGGAGTAGGACGGACCATAAGTTGAGTGATCAATCATGTGCCAGTATAAACAAAATTGATATAGTGTGGGATTGTATAAATTAACAACTAGCCTAGGTCAAGTGAGAATCCATTGGTTTAGAGTACTGTATAAAAAGGCATTGCAAGTCATTATAGGCCTACGTTCGAATCCCGAGGAGCACAAGACCTTCCTAGATCAAAATTATACATTCTCCTCTCATCTCCCTTACCCCTCTTACATTTTACAATCATAAGCCATAATAATAATACAGTACACCCTTTGGAATCTTTAAACCTTGAAAACTAAACTGTAATGCATTTTGGGTCGATGTATAGCTCTGTTTAATCATATAATTTGATAAGTTCTTTATTTTGATTAATTTGCCTTTATATTGTCTCGTCCTTGTTTTGGTTTGTTTATTTTGCAAGTTTTACATTATTATAGATTCAAATTACTATAACTAATACTGTAAACATGTATACGGTACCTTCTTTGCAGATCATTTTTGGAATCCCCATTGACGTGTGGACAGCAACAGCCATCGCCCTGGTGACGTATGCGACCTTCATGTACGCACAGAACCCAGTGGTGAACCGCGGGAGACTGGAGGACGTGGAGAGAGCCGCCAGTAGTACGGAGCAACACGAGAGGAATGAGGAGGAGGCCAAGTTGGTTCGTAGGCTCTCCACGCCACCAAGTTGAAGTTGATTATTTTTTCTCTTGTAGACTCGAGGAAAAAACAATCTTTACACTAACGCTCTAAACATTCTGGGATTGGGTCGAAATTTTGTGATAATACCTCACAGACGTATGTTTCACCCAATTCACAAAGTTTATATACAGCTCACCAGTGTAAAGATTTTTTGTTTTTCTCTTGTACGTAGGGAGATGAACAAAATGTAAATTATTGAGGTAGGATCCTAATTTTGACTGATTGAACATTTCTCTTCCCAATAATATCTACTTTGTATATGAACATGAAAAACTGCACAGTATTGATTTTATACATGGAGTGTTTATGTATAAGGTTGTGATTTAAAATAAGGCTGATTTGTTGTTGTTCCCCAAGCTGCCTGGCCGAACAGCCCCAAGGCCCCGAGCAATTCCAAGGCCATAACCGAGCGCCCCCACAGAACCCTCCCTGCCGACCACAATAAAGCCTGGGTGACCAAAGCCACTCCATGGCGGGGAGCTGAGGAGGGTGCAGAAATGCCCGGGAAACCAAAGCCCCACCCAGGGCCCTGTGCCCCTCAGCAATTATGAAGAGAAAGTTGAGAGGCTGATTTGTTAATATGATAACTAGCTTCAAACCAAACAATTAATTTCAGTATTATTTAGTGTTGTAGATATTGTATTTTGCAGCCAAATGACTTCAGTACAAAAAATAATATGTATGAGGACCTTTGTAAAGCAATGTCCTAAGCGCCATCTCGACCGTGAATTTTTTTTGTTTTTACTGAAAAATGTAAAAATGTATCTTGATGGTATTTTGTCATAGCTTAATGAAGGAATAGAAATATTATACCTTCATCAAGCTTCTCAAAATACCACCAAGACTCCCCTTTTAGATAAATTTGTACATTTTTCGGTAAAAAAGGTCACGGCCGAGGTGGCGTTTAGGAAATTGCATTACGAAGGTCAAAACTTGTGACCTCTCTCCTCTGCAACTCAAAAAAGGCCAGGGAAAATGGGCTGTAAATTTCTACACTTATTCCCTGGCTGACTCTTCCCAAATAATAGAAAAATGAACTAATTATGGTACTGTACTCTAGTCCATTTTGAGTTAGAGGTTGAGACAATACTGTATATAGCCTACCTATAATATACAGGGTGTAGTTACTATTATTCACTTCCTAGTCAAATGTGCCATATACTGTATGAAAATATTACTGTACAGTGGCGCTAATAAGTCATGTTCCAGCTGTCATTACGTTTGGCTTGCTGTGTGATGTATTAATGTCCGTCAGATGTTGAATAGGGTGAGTAAGTGTGGGAACATGTTTGTATATATCACTCTATATGAAGAAATGATGCTTAGATATTGCTGATAACAATTATTGATCAAAATATACTTAGTGCTGAGACATCACTTATTATCACGACTGTGCAGTCAACATCAATAATTCTGGTTGGGAGAGAGGTATCCTGACCAGGATTCAAACCCACTCACCCCAGGTATAATAGGGAGAGTCGGGTACCGTAACCACTCGGCCATGAGCGGATATAAGGGAAGCAATCAGGTTATAGTCTCGTGGAGGACTATGCCTTCATACAATCAGGTTATAGTCTCGTGGAGGACTATGCCTTCATACACGTGGCAAGTTTGGGGGGCCTGGTATCCTTCTCCCCTTAACACCTTAAGAGCGGCCTATGCGGTTTATTTATATGTACCGCCCAGCGGGGTGTTTTTAGCCAAAATAGGGCTGTTTACGTGATCATTTTCATGCCTAAATAAGACCCAGAACGTAAAACAAGTATCTATCCCTGAAAGGGCATAAACAGAGCTTTCGAATGACACCATAACGATTCTTTTATGATGGCTAGTTTTCTTGCAATAACCGTGCAACGCGAGTGCAAAAAGCATGTAATTAGCCACTTTCCCGATACAATTCCTTATATAGCGAGTGAGAGAGGGAGGAGGGAGCTGGGATTCGTGTCAGTATGTTCGCCGCGGTGGTCTGGAGCAGTCATACGCTCGCTACTCTCCTGCCACCACTTGTCTCTCTCTCTCAGCAACATTACGTGCTGAAATTGCCACTCGACCTATGTCGAGCGCCGCCACATAGTCCAGCTTTATTTAACTCGACTTATGTTGCTCGCCGCTAATTAAGGGTTAATATGAGACTGAGCACATATTTAGACTTCAACCGTGACTATTTTACACATTCCCTTCGTCAACTCGGCCAAGTGATATAATTTTAATCGTTCTGGTACTATTATGGAACCTCTCTGAATGACCAAGTATAGTGACTATTATTCAGTTTTCAGCCAAATGTATAATATAATAATGTGTAATATTTATTTAGTTTTACTGTACTACAAGTACAGTACAGTAATTTGCAATACATATCATTTTTTAATTGCTGGTACTTTATTGTGTTAAGGTCTTTTCAAAGCTGATGCCACACAATACAACAAACGTTTATCAGTATTATACAATTATATAAATAATAAGCACTTTTTTCATATCTATGTGAATGAAGGAGACAAAAAGCAAAGCTGGGTGTAACAAGTGTCTCCCCCCCAAAAAAAAAAAGTTGAAAGAGTAACTGAGAGCCAAAATCAAAGTTTTACATAGAATTAATATTATGCACAATTCTAAAAGTGGTGTCTAACTATAAAGCACAAGTATTATATATTATAGTATAATAGAGTCTCCTTAACCCCTTCAGACTATGACGCAGAGGTGGCCAGATTAGCAACCAGAAATAGAGTTCTCTCACTCTTATAATTACCTCTCCAAAATTAGTTTTCTGCCCACAGCTAACTCCAAGACAACTGCAGAGGTTGAAGTAACTAAACTAAAAGTTTGTAAATACCCCTGATGGTAATAAAGGCTTTAAAGTATCCCTAATAGGCTTAAAATTTCGTCATATGTCTGAGAGGGTTAAGAATGGGGTGTTCCTTAATAGGTATAGTTTCTCCTTTCCACCATTGTAATTCTCAACTAACCAAATTTAAAACTACCCTTTATTACTGATTCTAATTGATTGGTTAATTGAGTACATTGCTTACATGATATAAATTAGATAGTAATTTATTTATCAGTAGAAGGCTCACTGAAATAAATTATATCTAGTTAAAGTTTTGAGTGCTGGTTTAAAATACACATGTATAAATTCCACACCAAATATATTTGCATTATTATAAATTAAGTACAGTATTTATTATATATTTGTGTCTCATGACATAATTTTAACTTAAAATAAATTACACATAAAACTAAAATGTCTTTCATCCCAAACCTCCTATTATTATTTATGCATGAACTATATACATATATATACACTCAACCCTCAGCTATCGCGTTTCACAGCTTTCGCACGCTCCCCAAAAGCTGCCAGACCAGGGCTATCACGCCTATGAACTGGGCTATCACACACCAAATGTGGCCAAAAATACAGTAAAATTTGAAATTCCTAAGCGGGCGGCAAGGCATACGCTTGGGCCTGACGTCACAGGAAGCAAGCGCTGTGATTGGCCGCCACCCATCCTTCTACAAGCTCCCCTCTCCTACCGCCATTCTTACAAATTCTCAGTCAGTGCGTGTAGCCCATTGTTGTCTAGTGAAAGCTGGGAGACCTGTGATCAATGGCTACTAACCTCCACCAACAACCACCGAATCCCCATATTAATCCCTCCAGCAACGCCGGATCAGACTTCTTTCGTGGTCGGCCAGGTCCCTACAACCACCCTGAACCAGGCCCCTCCGACCACCCTCAAACGGGCCCTTCCAGTAAGCTTTGACCACAACAACAAATCCCAGAACAGCCTTTACTTAGGGCACTTCAATTAGATGCAGCGGATGATGACACTTCAGAATTTTATGGATTTGATGCTGAAGGGATACTGAATGAGATAGAGCAATGTAGGAGTGGCCAATAATTCGTCACCCCTAGCCTCAGAACCCAAGCGACCTAAGTCCCTCAACACACCTAAAAAGGTTAATGTGATGGCCTATAATATGTTCTTATATTTACTTTTATAATGTGTCTATGATTATTATTGTTATGTTAGTTAGTTATGTAGAGCAGATTAACCAGACCACAGCTCCGTACGGAACTCTCACAGGTCTGGCCCGAAGGATTAGATCAGATTACTGAAAGGAGCTTAAGGCGACGCAAAAAACGGACGATGGGGGGGGGGAAAATGACGGAGAATCGGATAAAAGGTCAGTGAATGATTTAGTACCAAAACAAGCCGTACGCAGACGGGCAGTCAAAAATGTGGCGAACAGTTAGAGGGGAATAACAGGAGGAGCAGGTAGGGGGCAGAGTGCGGGGAGTGGACATTAAATAACCGTGAGTCAGCCGGGAATGGCCTATCCCAAGTCTAGTTAGTAAAACTTCCTCACATTGTGAGACCTGGAAGACGAGGGCCAGGGACGGACAGGTTTGATTGCACGGAGTTTATTATTGCAGGGTAGAGCATATTAGTGTTCAGTGGAAATTATAAGTAAAAAGTACGAAAAATAGGTCGTCAAATTCGGTACCCAGGCACCAATTAGAATTATTCCCATTAGTACTTTAGTATAGCTATCGCTGTTTACGGTTACCGCGCGGCAAAAGCTGCACCAATTAGGCGTGATAGCTGAGGGTTGAGTGTACACACACATACACTTATTCATACTCCCCCTGTTTACTAAAGGGGATATCACACAAGTACTTTTACCTTTAACCCTCTCACATCCTTATGACGCAGAGGTTGCCAGATTAGCAATAAGAAATAGATTTCTCTCACTCTTATAATTACCTCTCCAAAATTAGTTTTCTGCCCACAGCTAACTCAAAGACAACTGCAGAGGTTGAAGTAAATAAACTAAAGGTTTATAAATACCCCTGACGGTAACAAAGGCTTTAAAGTATCCCTAATAGGCTCAAAATTGCGTCAAAGACGTGAGAGGGTTAATTCTCGATGGCTAACATTTATCCAGCAAAATCTCTGGAATATTTTTCATCGGAATTGGAAGCTAAACTGAAGATTGATTAATGAACAGTATGTGACACAGAATTAATGAACAGTATGTGACACAGAATTAATGAACAGTATGTGACACAGAATTATTATAAGTGTAGATCATAAGCTGCCAGACCAGATTTGAGAGAGAGAGAGAGAGAGAGAGAAAATCACCAATATATTAACCCCTTCTGTACCGGCCACGTCTTATTAACTTTATTGTGGCTACTGTTAGATGATTGAATTCAGTTTAAAAAGGGCCTCCAGCAATTACCAGGCTTCGTACGATCTAACTTAACCCTATTTACTACCACAGGTCCTTCTTAAACTGCATAAAATCATCTAATTATAGCTAGAATAAAATTTAAATGACTGCTGATACAGAAGGGGTAAATTAATGGCTACAAGTGAGATCAATACTCGTTGACAAATATATCAACTCAAAATATAATCTCCACAACAATACCAACATTGTGAATAATATATCGTGAGGACAAACAATTTATTTTGACAGTACTGTAACTATATTTGAATTAAATACTGTATAATTATACAGTATATATTAGTCATACATAAAGAGTGTAAAATATGCAGTAAACAACATGTGGTGTCCCAAAACAAGTGCATTATGTTACATCACCTATAGTATAGGCTTGTGGAAGATCTGGTTCAATCATCAATGTTTAATTTACAATATCATTTATTTGGATATAAAGTAACTATGAAAACAGACTAACATCAATGTAGCAGAGAAAAGCATTGTGCATGGATAATTGCCCCATGATATAACTCTTTCAGGACAATGATGATTTTTTTCTATTTTATATTATATTATTATTGTTGTTTTTGTAGTAGCTCCAAGGGAATCCCATGGCGTCCAGGTATTCCGACACCTCTCTTGTGTGGGTCCGGAGATCTCTGAGAGAGGTAATGTTGAAGCTATGTCTGTGTGGGGAAAGTGTTGTTGTTGTTGTTGTTGTTGTTGTTCCCCAAGCTGCCTGGCCGAACAGCCCCAAGGCCCCGAGCAAGGCCATAACCGAGCACCCCCACAGAACCCTCCCTGATTTACCACTAAAAAATGCCCAAGGTGACCGAAGCCACTACCAGGCGAGATGCTGAGGAGGGTGCGGAAACGCCCGGGACACTGAAGCCCGACCCAAGGCCTTGTGCCCCTTAACAATTATGAAGAGAAAGTTGAGGGGCAAAAGGAAAATGTGACGCTTTGGCTCCCAGTCTGCCAACCTCTAGGTTGGCAGTAGAGAGGTCAATCCACAGAAGAAATGCCACCACTTGAGATCTAGAAAATATACTATATAAGTAAAAGGAACATTCAGAGTAAGCTATGGGTGTGGCAGAGAACGCTCAGTTCTCACTCTGATAGATCAACCCATCACCACTGTGGGGCAAGTGCTGGGTAGTGGAGTAGTAAATGTTCTGTGTTATCAGTGGGATGTTGACAGCGGGGACAAGAAGGGTCTTTAGTTGGATCTATTCTCTGTAATCTTGTAGTGACGGGACCTGAGGCATACAAGTGTGACTCGGGATTCTCTGGGAAGCGTGTTTTCTGAGGGAGAGTTTAGGATTGTGTAGTGTGGTCGGATGTTGATGTCTGTTGGGTGAGGTACAGTCGCGCTAATAAGTCATGTCTCGCCACCAATTATTTTTTGATCAATAATTGGTATCAGCAACATCTAAGCTTCATTTCTTCTTATCGAGTGAAATATACAAACATGTTCCTACACTTATCCACCCTATTCAACATCTGACAGACATTAATACAACACAGAGCGAGCCAAACGTAATGACAGCTGGGACATGACTTATTAGTGCGACCGTATGTGTGTATATGCTTGTGTGTGTTGGTGTTTGGAGGTGTGGGTGGAATGTTGATATATATATATGGTTGTACAGTATTATTAAATTATTAATTATTTAGAAAAGGATCAGTGACACTCAAAGACAATTTCTATAGGTGATTCCCAAGCTTAATAAGGATGTTTAATGTTAGTAAACTGGCCTATGGTATAAAGGAGGTGAACATGAAATTAGTTTCTCAATATCAACAAAATATTTTGCATTCAACATATATAGGACTATCACCAAACTTCTTAAAAATACTTATAATAGCCTAATAGACATGTTCACAGATACAGACAAATGGTTACAATGGCCCATATTTAGCCATAAAAAAATAAAAACTTCTGTGAACATGCCTATTAAAAAGAATAGATTAGCACATACTGCCACCTGAGAAATTATAACTCACAACCACTATCCTAAACCTGATTCTACCTTACCCAACCATCATAATAAAAGTAATAATAATAATTGTCTGGTTATTTATATACCGCCTGTATCTCCTTCGAGGATTCACACGCGCTTCTACTTGTTTAACCCTTCGAACTCGGGTGTCCTCTTATACTCCACACCAAATTTTCAACGCGGAACTTGGGTGTCCTTTTAAACTCCCTCGCTCTAAATTTTCACAACCTCACAACAAAACAACCAGACGACATGACGACATAACAATGTCCGGTCGATGCCAGGATCAAGACAACAGACAGTAAGTACTCCATTTTCGCATTAAGCTGATCTTTATACCTATAACCATTGCTTAGCTATTAAGGCCATAAGGCCCCATATAGGCCGATTCAGTGGGTATGGAGAGGTCACCGCACTCAAAGGGTTAAGGATCATATGTCATAATTGACTTTATATTATTGCACCATTCACAACCGATGTATTGTATCTAAATCTGACTGTATTATAACCCCTAAAGCGTGGGAATTTTAACCATATTTCGTCATCGTTGACCCATTTTTTTCTAGCTCAAAATCTAGATCTTTATCTGAGCTGCAAATACAGTAGACACAAAGATAACCTCTGCAGCTATATTCATCTTTTTGTAGCGATCAAATAATAATTAGTTTATAAGCTCTTTGGGCACTCCATATTGCCTAAGGATGGCATAGATGTGGGGAGCGTAGCAAGAATGTAAATTAAATTATAAAACTTACAAAATAAACAAACCAAAACTAGGACGATACAAGATAAAGGCAAAAGAACTTATCAAAATTGCTATGTGGAAATAATGCTTAATAAACTATAATTTTGAAATAAAAGAACACAATCCACCACATAGGGTGTTCATTACTACATGAGCAAGTTAATCTGTTTCCCAAGCAAACTAATCGCACATATAACAACACACTATCGTTATGTTCAAGGAATAACATGATAATAAACATAATTATATTACATTTCACTGAGTAACTTTTATAGTAAACAATGGTGACTCCCAGTATACTACGGGTGTAACTTTAAAATAACATAAAATAAAATACTTAAGCAATTTTTTCAAGCCAAGTGTTTTGAGCTTCAAGATTGGCTTCTGTATGAAAAGTAGTTTGACCATTGAATCCTAGATGATTTACAATGTACTTGACCCAATACTTTCTATCTCCATATAGCTACTCATAATGTATGTACAGTATATGTATGTAATGGAAAAATTACGTCAAACCATTGTATGTATGTATGTATGTATGTATGTATGTATGTATGTATGTATGTATGACTTAAATTGCTTCAAACTCTGTGTGTCCAGGCATTTTACCTCGAACGTCCCTTGATTTCGGCCCTGTCACTCTTTGAAATCTGGGGGAGGCACTCGCTGCACGGGTTATGCCTTTTGTCTCCCTCATTCACATATATACTCAAACACATACCCCATAGCTCGGGGTGGCGGACTTGAAACAGAGCCCGAACAGAAACATATAAAGTTCCAATTCTTAGGGTTCTGGACCACTTTCGCGTTCCCTCTCCCCTTTCTCTGTCTCGTCTAGTAGGTAAATTTTACAAAAGGAGGAGGATTCCTAGCCTCCTGTCCCCTCATAATGTACTGGCCTATTTAATACTTTGTGCTAGATCTAACTCCTTGGTTTTTGTGACTAATAGGAATGATTTTCATGAAAATAAATTTGAGCTTAAAAAGTGCTATAATTCCTGAGACAAAAGGAGTACATGGGGTGACCAGTAGCGACATTGGTAGAGCGCTCGGTTTCTAACCGGGAGGACCGAGTTCGATTCTCGGCTGGTGGAGATCGTTTGGGCAATCTCCTCGCACCCCTTGGCTCTGTTTCGCCTGACAGTAAAATAGGTTGAAAAAAACAGGGTGAAAAGGGGTCTTCGGATCCTCCGGCCCTTCAACCCAAATACAAAAAATATAAAAAAAATAAAATACAATATGTAAAGTTAACTCCAGGACTAAAGTCATGAATAGCTGCCACATTGTCTTCATGTTCAATATAACTTGTCAGCTCATCCATTCATATCCTCAGTCTTTCATCTATCTACCTATTTATCTATCTACCAATCTATTGGACAAGAAAGTGTAAGCTCAAGAAGATACTGTTACCTTACCTTGTGATACCTTGTGATGAGTTCGCCACACTTCTAGCGGCACCGAGGAGCGCGTCGCCCCTCGTCCTGGGTGGTGATTTGGTGCAGCAGACTGTTCGAAGGGGCAGCACGCTCCCTTGCAAAGATGGGCTCGTCTGGCACTTTTTGCAGTTCGACATCGAGGGCTCTCTTGAAGTTGTCTAACGAGACGCCCCTCATGTCTCTGTATAGCTTTCCCTTGATAATCTTCAACTGTTTCTCATCACCCGGTTTCTCATGACTTCCACTTAGATTTTTAGATTTGTCAAGTTAATGTATCTCTTTTGAAATATCAACCACTTTCTTATGAAGGCCGTCTGGGTATTACATGTACTGCTTATGGGCACACCAGAAGGAAATGGCTGTAAACTGTTAATGATCTACCACAAATATCAGGCTGCAAATGTAAAAACCTCATCTAATGAATAGGAATGGGCACAGGAATGCAAGTTACCTGCAAGCTGAGTTACTGCCTATAGCCTACAGCAGCAAAAAAAAAAAAAAAAAAAAAATACAGTACAATACACAAATTACAGTATACCTGTAATTATGAAGGGAAAAAAAGTAATGTACCTGTAGAACAAAAATATACTGGAATGCGGACTACCTGCTAGTCTAATGTCAATGATACAAGGATCACTATCACATTACCTCTATAACTAATTCACAACCTATAATAATATCCTCACACACCTTAACTTAAACAATAATGAGATAACTTAATATATAATAATGCACTACAGTATATTCAACACTTCTCAAACTTTGTATACTATACCCTGTTCCAAGTACAGTAGGGTCTCACATAAAACGACAAATTGGTCGATAAACGAGGCCGTTCTATGCGATTTCGTTCTATGTGAACACGGCATTTTGGTAGCCCAATATCGTCAATGTTCACTGTAAGCGTAAATTTCCGTCAGGAGCGTACGATATTTCGTCGTTTTGTACGATATTTCGGCGCTCTATATGAAAACTCCTCGGATTTGCCCCACTTTGGCGGCGGACTCGTTTTATGTGATCACATTCGTTCTTATCGAAAATTAAATATTAATATTTTAGGTCGCTAGTTTTAATAGAGACTCGTTTTATGTGAACACGTTTTATGCGGGACCCTACTGTATGTAGGCCAAAACTCTTGTACATTACCCTCTGGGCGGGTGCCCAACCCCGAAAGGAGTTGAAATAGGAGAGCTATCCCCCCAACAAAGGTGGCTTTCTAGGGCCTTTCCTAGCTGATGCTGAGAGGATTGGGTTCTAGTCATGTGGTGATGGGTTGGTCTATCAGAGTGAGAGCTGAACAATCTCTGCCATACCCATAGCTTACTCTGACTGTTCCTTTTACTTATATATGTTCTAGATCTCAAGTGACGGCGTCTCTTCCGTGGATTGACCTCCCTACTACCAACCTAGAGGTTGGGAGATTGGGAGCCAAAGCGTCACATTTTTTCTTTGTCCCTCAACTTTCCCTTCATAATTGCTGAGGGGCACAGGGCCTTGGGTGGGGCATTTCCGCACCCTCCTCAGCTCCCTGCCTTGGAGTGGCTTCGGTCACCTGGGCTTTATTAGTGGTAAACAGGGAGGGTTTTGTGGGGGCGCTCGGCTATGGCCTTGGCCTTGCTCGGGATCTTGGGGCTGCTCGGCCAGACAGCCTGAGGAACAACAACAACAACCCTCTGTAACTCATAAACAACTAGAGTAATCCAGCTAATATTTCTACCATTTAGGAAGGTCCAGCCAGGTAATAGGTGTACAAATTGACAGCCCATTTATTCTAGCCCTTTGCAAGTTACAGAAAAATTATGGTTCACGATTCCTGGAGGACTACCTATTTGAAACAGGGTGTAGTGTACAGTAAAGCCACAGGCTGTAGCGCAGTTGGTAAAGCACTGGTCTGCAATCCAAGAGGTGGAGGGTTGGAGGCTCGGGCCAGCTAGTGAGCGTTATTGGTAGACCCCAGTGCTCTGGTGGACGGCGTGGTCTAGCAATCTGTGGAAACTGTCCACTTAATCCATTCGCTCACCGGGCATTATTTGATCAAGTTAATTGCCGTTTTTTTCATTCTTTCTCATTAAAAATGAAAAAAAAAATCCATCCCAACCGACCCCTGATGCACACCATTAGGACAAGAGACTGAAACTGCACGTATGTGTGGAACACTCCGTCTTAAAATTTTATGTATGTATGTATGTATCGCTCGTTATGCGGCTATGAAATATACAGTAGGGTCCCGGATAGAACGTTTCCCCTATAGAGCGAACGACCGAAAATATTATTCCAAAATTTTCGTTAAGAACGAATGTGTTCTGTTGAAACGATTCCACTTCTAAAGTAGGGCAAATCCGGGGAGTTCTCTATTAGAGCGCCGTATTATCATACAGGGTGCCTGACTCGTGACAAATATTTATATATACATACTTATAAATGCATATAAATACTTGTAAATACATATTATGAGATTACTTACCACACACTTTATTTGAAATCATTATCATTACAGCCTAGCCTAACTAGTCGTCCATTTCCGCCGCTTTCGGCCGACAAGGTAGGTAGCTTGACTGGCCAATGTTCTGTTTTCATGGTCCCAAGCATTCAATTCTTTCATCATTACCACCAGGCCCACCCTCATTAACACTGAATGCACTAAAACCCTAATAAATGTGAGATACAACATTTGGGCAGAACAAATCTTGTAAACAGGTGGTTTTTCAACACAATGGAGGTTCGGTCTTCTCCTTCTTGAGCAAGTGAAGTCGGATGTCGGATTCACTCGGATTTCGTATCCAAGCAACAAACACCTTGACGTGGCAGATTCATGGAGTTCAGTTTACTTGTTGGTTGGTTTTTGTATATGTTTTCTAGTTTGATATCGAGTCTCATTATTTTTGCTCTCTTTTTTCGGGTTTTGACTGGAATATTTTGTTGTGAACATGGAATTAGGGAATGTTTGGGGTAGGCTATTGTACGTACGGAAGGATCGATCAACCAATATCGATTTTTCCCATACTGTAGGTTATGTGTTTCACATAGAGCGATTTCACATAGAACGACCTCGTTTATCGACCAATTTCTCGTTCTATGTGGGACCCTACTGTAGTTCCAGACTTAGGGCAATGAATAAGGAAGCTTATAAAACAATAACCAAGTCTCTAAAACTAAAATTTGATTTTACAAAAATAGTTTTGTATCTGTATATACCAATGAAATTTAGAATAGTTTATAAATATGGCAAGGATGTAGTAAGCGGGTTTACATTGCGCGGACGCTCACGATCAGGTTCCTGTCTATTTTGACTGCCGTAGGATACAATAATAAGTAAAGGGCCTC
Source organism: Paralithodes platypus (assembly GCA_032716605.1). Taxonomy (NCBI): domain Eukaryota; kingdom Metazoa; phylum Arthropoda; class Malacostraca; order Decapoda; family Lithodidae; genus Paralithodes; species Paralithodes platypus. The sequence goes on from CM064490.1 coordinate 9,896,953, forward strand.
ACCCCCCTATGACTTATTGTCATCATCATATATATTGCCAGCAGGGGGCAAATAATAGACAAAATAACGGGAACTTAACCGCAAGTGATCGACCTATGTAAACATGACGACCGTCGGACCGTACACCCGGATACTACATCCTTCCCAAAACTACGATAGCTTACTGTAGATAGTATCGGGGACAATAATTTCTCAACCATGTACAGTACTGTACATGGTGACGATAACTAAGCACTTCTATGTTATTTCCAATGCTATATGAATTAATGTCAATCACATAATAGACATAAATTGTACATAGAAGCAGCAATTTAAAAAAATTAAAGGTCCGAGCAAAGCTACGTTCCCGGTCTGAGGCATATACTGAGAAAATATATTGTTTCAAGCCGTTGCTGTCACACTGTTTTTGGCTTACAATGGTGCAAGTTATACTGTATTAGGTAATTCCTTGTTTCTTCAGTTGGCAAGAATTTAGTTACCGAGTGTACCGCCCGCCTTGTTTACACTACGTGGATGCTCGCAACCATATTCCCGTCTATTTTGACTGCCGTGGGATACAATAAAGCCCCCCTCACCCCTCTATGACTTATTGTCATCATCATATACTGTATATTGCCAGTAGGGGACAAATAACAGAAAAAATATACAGGAACTTAACCGCAAGCGATCGACCTATGTAAACATGACGACCGTCGGACCGTACACCCGAATACTACATCCTCCCCCTTCAGTTTCTCACAGCCAAAGTAAGATGCAATTCGCATCCTTAGGCGATTTATGCCAAATATTTTAGTTTCTAACGGCGCAAATCGAGTCCTGGTGAATTTAGAGGGTGGTAAATTGCTATCTCCCCATCCTTATTACTCGGTTATTACCAAGATTTTGTAGCGAATTACAGTATGTTGCTAATTATGAAAACTTGGCAATACTGTAATATGACACAGAGACATAACAGTATCATAAATTCCCTCACTATCCGATGCCCCAATTTACGATATTATTATAGGGTTTTAGGGGTTTGTGTTTGGGTTTGGACTGGTCCCAGAACGCATCCCCATTTACCCCATTAATTTTAGGGGTTGCTATATGATTTTTCCATTTAAGATCGGGGTTTCAGGAACGTAACCCAATCGTAAATTGAGGGAGACGTGTACTAAAGGATTCAATTTACCATCAGCTGGAATAAAATAGACTACAGTATATTATATTACAGTACTGTACTAATAAGTAATACATACCTTGATAAATAAATAAAAATAAAAATTACAAACTTCTCAAATACAGCCAGTTACTCTATTGCACATTATCCAAAAAAAAAAAAAAAAAAAAAAAAAAAAAAAAAATTATAAACATTAATATACTACTGTACCAACAAACTTGACAATAATCTTGATCCCGGACCTCTCTGTAACTCAAAAGAGGCTTGAGCAAACTGGCTGTAAATATCCACACCTATTTCCTGGTGTACTCTTCCCAAATTATAGAAACGTCAGCCCGATTGCTTACATTCATTTTGAGTTATAAGAAGTCCGGATCAAGATTATTATCAAGTTCGCTGGCGCTACCAATAACAATGTTGTAAGGTTAAATATACCTAGCCTATTGAACATCATCAATATAGTAATACACTTGAAACATTTAAAACATTCATTACTGTATGGGTAATATTAATGAGACAATAACCGCTTGAGGATCATGATGCATTTTGACAGTTTATTCTGGCTATCATTAGATGACTTTGGACAGCTTAGGAGGGATCTGTGGGAGTTAAACGGGTAAAGACTATCTCAATCAACCCTCTGACTTCCATATCTATCTATCTATTTACACAGGCCCATTTCCCGTTTTTTTTTTTTTTTTTAATCTGGGAGTGGCCGACTCGAGACAGAGCCATATACCATTCCTAATATGAATATAATCTTCTAATAATAGCCTGTCAAAATGTGTCATAATCCTCAAGGGGTTAATATTGTGAAGGGATACAAGACACAATCGCTGGAAGACTCTTATCCTGATCACTGATTTTACTCGGTGTCAGCCACTCGGAGAAAAGAATGGCCACCTGTATGCCATGTGCAGTGTGCACCTATACTCCGTTTCTTTTCAACTGACGGTAAATTGCAAAGTTCCCGTCAAAATTTCTCGGTTATTTTGAAGATTTTGTAGTGCAATATGGTTCTCATTATAATTAGCTGTTAACCCTTGTCTAGCGGGGGGGTTTTGGGCTTATTTGGGCATATTCAGGTCCTCCTGAATGATAAATCAAGTATCTGCATGAAAAGAAATGTATTCAGCAAAAAACTAGGCGCTAAAAGCTTCAAAATGAGACCAGAACGAGCTACGTAGCACTCGTCGTTCTCAGGCAGTGTTACCACCAACATGGGAGTTTAGCGTATAGCGGCATATTTTTTCCCACTACGCTCACTACTGGCAACGCTGCCGGCCTCTCGAGAACAGAGGGAACATGAGTCAGTGGGCGGCGGTAAGCCCTGGGAGTCGGCTGTCTGGCCCGCTGCGCTCCCGGCCATTTACACTCGATTTTAACCCTTTAAAAGCCTTAATAATGCTCCTAACTTGCTGCAAATTGGAGGTGGACTTAAGTCCACCCCCGATTTTTAAGGGTTAAGGGAATAAATTTACTGTCAGATGATATGAAACATAGTATAGTCAGTGTTTTCTCTCAATCAATGTCCACTGTCTCGGCTTCATTATCTTGTGTACAGTCGGGCTAATAAGTGATGTCTCGGCACCAAGTATATTTCGATCAATAATTGGTATCAGCAATGTCTAAAACTTGATTTATTCGTTTTGAGTCGGATATAAAAGCATGTTCCTACACTTATCCACTCTATTTAACATCTGACAGACATTAATACAGCACACAGAGAGAGCCCAATGTAAAGACACCTGAGACATGACTTATTAGCGCTACTGTACATAAGATAATGAAGCCGAGGCAGTGAACATTGGTTGAGAGAAAACATTGACTATACTCAGTTTCATTTCATCTGACGGTAAATTTAATCCCCTCTGAGAGTTCCGTATGGAGCTCAGTGGTCTGGTTAATCTATTCTACTTAACTTAACTAACTGTACCAGCTACTTGTGCAGGCGATTGTAGTTCTTACCCGGAGTAGTGTATCTAGAGGCCTTTGTTGAAGTATAGGGTCTGGGGTACTGGTAACTTGTCCCCACAGTGTTGAACCAGTTGGGTATGGGCGTCCGGCTCCAGCTTTGATAGGGTTTCTGTTTGGAGCGAGCTGTTGAGAACACAAGTCACGATTAGTACAAAACCTTCCAACCTAATATTTTACTTTTACATATTTACATTAATCCCCGCACCTCGGTTGCCCTCTTATACTCCACACCGAATCTTCACCACAGAACTCGTCCTCTTTTACTCCCGCGCGTGTAATATTCACAACCGCGTAACACAAGAACCCGACGACATAGTGATGTCGTTCTCTAAATATAGCTAGATTAAAATTAAAAAGACGTAGCCGGTAAAAAAAGGGGTTAATTTGATGGTAGGAGTGCAGCCATTCTTGTTTCTCTAGTCTATAAAATCTAGAGTCTAAAAACCTACTTAATCTTATAGCTAACTCAGAACCCTACCAATCAACAGTAGCTACTACAACTTACCTGATCATATAATTAGCCAAGAACTACAAATTACCAGTTTCAACAACTATTCCAAAGCTGATCTTATACCTAATCCAGTATCCTTACTATCACAGTCAACACTACCATATTATATCTTATTAAATTGCAAAACATATCTTATTAAATTGTAAAACTTGCAAAATAAACAAACCAAAACTGGGATGACATAAGATAAATGCAAAATAACTTATCAAAATCGCTATGTTGAAATAACGCTTAAATTAAAATAAAGTTTTGAAATAAAAGAACACAATCCAGACCTTACATCTAACTCAGAATCCTACCTATCATAAGCCAGATCAATCTTATACAGTAGTTGCACCAGAACCCACTCACCAAGTCTGATCGAAGAGTGCACAAGACGCAGGCACCATAAACGCGAGCAATAGCCCACAGGAGAAGATTTGGATGGGAGCACTAAGTTTTGGGTTAGAGCGCAGCCATTGTTGTTTCTCCAGCCTCTGCATCATCACCGGCAGTAGTGTCATGCCCGGGGCGGCCATCAGGATACGACAAAATACAACCTGAGAGATGCCCTTTGCTGCTGCCAACTGAGGAGAGAGGGTTAACATATACTGTAGTTACATTACTGTAAAACAATTATATTTAAACTATAATTATTGCCAGAGGCTTACTAACAAATACTGGAAGTGATTGTTACTATACAGTATATAGAATTCTATGCTATAAGGCAATATGGCATTAAAGTGACTGAATGGTGAATGCAAACAACAAGCAGTCAGTACTACAATTAAAAATATATTATACACCCATTGATGGAGCAGTTTCCCCAGGTGTTACTCTGGGATTAAGGCCTCTAAGTAGTACCGTACTTGGCAAAAGTGACAACCTGGTAAATCTCCTGTCCTGTAAACTTTTGTGTGTGTGTGGCAACACTGACATACAGAAGAATGCTCAAACGAGTTCAGAACTCCACTGTTAGTAGAGATATCAGCAAGGTTTTTAAGGCTGGCCAGTTAAGCAAGTCACACTATGCCGATTTAAGTGCCGACGCTCCACGACTTAAGGAGTGGCGATACAAGGGGGAGACCACTGCCGAGTATCGTGGGTGATCGAAGGACGGGATGCCCACGGCGGGCACTATGGACAGGCACGCCGCCTAACGGCAACTGGAGGGGGTCGAGCGGCAACCATGCAAGACCTAAGGAAGATAAATGACGCCGCTGGGGCGGCGTCATGCGCAGTAGCGCGCAAATTGGTTGGCGACAATGCTCCTGACGCGCGGCGCCTATAGGAAGTAGGGCGCCGCCAATAGATACTACGGCGGCGATGGACAGCCACCCTGTCACACTGAACCCCTACTCCGTCACACTTGACCCCGACCGAGGCAAACCGGTCCGTCGGAGGCGACGTTTTGTGTGTGTGTGTGTGTGTGTGAAGGGGGGGGGGGTATTAAGCTTGAGATCTAGGGAGGAAACTAAAAACACAATAAAAAGATCCATAAATGAGCAAACAAATACGCCCATCTCCCCTTAATTAAGTGGTTCTTTGAGTAATTGGTAAAACAAGGCCATCTATAGTTAACCCTTTCAATACCGGTGACGTCTTTCTCGTTATAGTCTGGCAACTATTAGGTTATTGTATTATGCTTACGAAGAGCCTGTGGCAATCACAAGACCTCCATTCCTCTCATTTATCTCTCTTAACTCCCACAGACCTTTCTTAATCTGCATAAAATCGTCTAAGTATGGCAGAACTAAGGCAAAACAGACGCCACCGCTATTGAAAGGGTTTATAGATAGTCACTCGTTGATGGGATCGGATTAAGGGGACAGTGGTGATTTTCGGGGTCTATTTATTTAAATATTCATTTATTTTTTAGTTTCCTCGCTAGAAAGAAAAAAAAACCCAAAACCCTCTATCAACGATGTCCCGTGCGACATTGCCAGGTCGCGGATTCACGGTATGCCCTCCCCCTATGACGCCGCCTGGGCGTTACCAGGTCGCTGCCTGACGACGACCTACCTTATAAGCGGCGTCTGACGCAGACAGGTCGATGCCCTTGTACCAACTGACGCCGCCCGACGCCACCGGCCTACCGTCCCGTCAATTTACTAGCCGCCGACTCAGCTCATGAGAGTTGTGCATGTCGAACTTTTCCTGAGGCCCCTGACGACCTCTCCCTACGGCTCTCTTGAGATGGCGGCCACCCACGTCGCGCGGCGATGTAGGCAAAGACCTACTCCCGACCCTTAGTCGTGGGGCATCGGCACTTAAATCGGCATAGTGTGACACTTGCTTTACTAACATCAAACAGTTATCAGTGGTGTGTTTAGCATGACTAAAGGAATGTGGATGTTTTGGATCAGGGTTTCCTTTTCCTAGATGGGCTATGGTTACTACCAAGGCTAACTAGTCCTATCAGCTGGTATATTTATACTGATAAATAATCTATACAGAGCAGTACTGTACTGTACATACCTTAGAATTAACCAGGTCGTTGCCCTCCTTATCAGCCACGGGGATACCTTGCATTATTTCATTTTGTCGCATCAGGGGAATGTTGATAAAGTTAGCCGCTGCCACTGCTGCAAAGGGCACGTATCTCTGAAAGTGGAAATATTATATATATATATATTTGTAGGTCAGGTATAAATGGTAATAATTGTACTATACCCCATGCCACCTAACTAGACAATTAAGTACCAGCCGTTCAGAGCAATTCCCAGGTCACAATCACTGTACTACACTGTCAAGGGGGCATAACTCAACTATCAAGTTCGTTGGTGTGGGGTATAATAGGACTACAGGTATATAGCAATTTTGATCAGTTGTTTTGCCTTTACAGTATATTGTCTTTGTCCAAGTTTTGGTTTGTTTAGTTTGCAAGTTTTACATTTTAATGTATGTATGCATAGTCTGAGATGTTGTTTCTCAAGTAGCATTCCCTGGGAGACTGCAAGAATTTAAACTTTAATCTAAACCTATTACAAAAATAGCATAATACTGTACAGCGGTGTAAGATTATCTCTAGAGATCGCTGGCCTCTCTCCATCGAATCACCACACGTGGATTCACTGATGGAGTCAGACCGACTGTATTAATATTTGTATAGTTTGTACCATTCTCAATATAGTTTATGATAAATATAATGTGTAAAGTGGTTGGTGAAATGCTTAATGGTGAGAATTTTTGTTGGGTTTGGGTTGGCAAAAGGGTAAAATAAGGGGACTTTGGCAAAATGGCTACAATGAGTATATACAGTACCTTTAAAATGTAAAAATACGTTCCGCTAACGCACCGAGCGGTCAGTCTGAATCAACCGCGTTAGTGACCCAACTGTACACATATATGAGTATTGAATTTACAAAGTTAGGTTCTGTCTTGACTTGACCCCCCCCCCCCGATTAAAAAAAAAAAAAAAAAAAAAAAGCAAGCAAAAGTAGGGAGTGGGCCTGAGTAAATACATACACATACTGTACATACATGGTACTGAACATGTAAGGTAATTAAATACTAAAGGTACCGGTAGTGCCAGCGAACTTGAAAATAATCTGGACCCCTTATCTTCTTAGAACTCAAAATGAATGAAAGCAACCGGGCTGACGTTTCTATCATTTGAGAAGAGTCCACCAGAAAATAGGTGTGGATATTTATAGCCAGTTTACTCCAGGGCCTTTTGAGTTACAAAGAGGTCAGGGATCAAGATTATTGTCAAGTGTGTTGGCGTTACAGTAGCTGATAACAACATCCAATCCCTTCCCTCCTCCAATTGACCACTTGCAAGTTTCGTTCTATAAGGAAGTTGGAGTTGTAGATATCGATATTTAGCAGAATTTACAGCTAAAATACCGTTGTAGTTCATTTATAAATACAGCACATAAAATCCAGTTCAACAAACTCTTTAACCATCAGAAACCTACATTATTATTGCATTTCTGTTTACTATCATTGTCTACGGCTCCAACTTCCTTATAGCCTGAAGCTCGCAAGTGGTCAATTAGTCACCTGTAGTAAAGTTGAAGCACGGCCAGCCAGAAATGTTTTAAGGCCCAGAGCAGTAACCAAGGCAGCTCCCGTAGCAGAGACATATGCTAGACTAAGCTGCTTCTCACTCAGCGATGACTTGGCGTTGCGGTTGGTGAAGTTAACCAGGGCGTTGAAGGACTGGTTAGCCCACTGCCAGAACACTACTGCGGGAGTGGACCTGTGGGGGGGGAGAGGGAGTTCAGTGTAGAATATGAATTTGTTTTTTAACTTAAGTAGATCTGAATATTCCCACATTCAAAATAGGCTACAGGGGGACAATGCCTAGTGAGTTCATTGCTCAATAGCTGGCGTTCTGAAGGTCCGAGTCTAGGAGGTGAGACAGTGAAGCACTGGGGCGAGGCAGCTTCAGAGATGGGGGCTGCATCGAATCGTGTTTGAGCAACCGGGCCCCGTGCATCCTGCGAAGGCAAGATAGTGGGGGCTGGTTGCATCTCAACGTGTTTCACATGTCTCACTCCCTAGACTGGAACGAGACCTCACGGGCTTCACCGTTGTATGTACCGTTGAATGTACAGGCTCTCAGCCTATGCCCGAGAGGGAGTAGTTAGAATATAGAAAGAAAGAAAAAACAAAAATAATAAAATAAAATAAATACATCATCTACAATAACTTGCTTCCTTCTCGGAAGTCCCCATTAAAGAATTGTCATGGCAAAAGTATCTCCAGGATACTTTATCAATACTGCAAATAATGGCGCTCCTTCTCCCTGTCACAATACTCCTGAGCAAATAGAAGCATATTTCTGAACACTGAGGGTGTCACATGGACAATGACCATGGAAGATGTGGGATGAAGTCTAGTGAACTGATCTCACAGAAAAGGGACTGAGGAAGGAGGCTGCCACAAACAACAAAGCAGCCTAGAGGTCTGGATTTGAAGTATTTGTGAGGTATTTAAAATAGCACAGCGTACTTATAGAATGTGAGCATAGCGCCGGTGAGCAGCATACCCCCGGGCACCTGGAAGCTCATGCGGCCGATCACGTTCTGCTTCTCTCCAGTGTCGGGATGGAAGGCCGACTCGTACATCCGCTTGGCGTACCATACCTGTTCTTCTGTTGTACCCGGCGGCTCCTGACCCAACCTAAAGGAACATACAGTCACACTAAAATATACCATGTTTCACTCCCACAATTTTTACTTTAGTTATCTCTCTAGTAACAGAGCAAAACTAAGCCTTATCATATACAGGTAATTATAATTTCAATTACTTCTTGAATGTACTGTATGAACAAAAAACAGCTGCTTTTAACCCTCTCACCACGGAAGGGCTCTTGAACGCCCATAAAAAAGCATATAACAGGTACCCGGAAGGCCTCTTGAACGCCCAGTGGTTGAAAGCCTGTGAGCTTCGTGTGCGAGGCGTCGGTCCGACGCATGTAAACAACAGCCGGCTGGACCGATGCCCCGCATCTCCGGCCACAAGAAGGAGAGCGTCGCTTGTTCGTGTGTGCCTGTATGTTGTTGTTAAGTATCGAAAAGTGGTGTAAAGTGGCTGTTTTGGCCATAAAGTTATCTCCAATGAAATCATCATCACAGCTCAACCAGTTGACTTAGAGAGCTCTACTTAATGCCATTCTACAGGTAAATAACACAGCTACGCTTGGGGATGTGCGGGAATGCGGGAAGCAGTCTGATTAACGAATATACGGTAGCCTAGCCTAGACGTTTTTCGGCCAAAACACCCGGGTTTCGAGGAATATATATATAATACATAGCCGGGGCTGGAGGGTTAAGTGTGACACGTAATCTATTAAAAAAAATATAATTCATAAAGCCATGTGAAGACTGCTAAATGATTCATGAATACAGTACAAGTTATGATGGTACATTCATCTAGGATTAAAATATAAAACTTGAAAATTAACTAAAAATCTAGAATTCCCATACAAGCTTCTCGCGGTCCCCATAGTTGAACGTATATTAACATACTCTCTATATTTTCAAAGAAGTATTGCCAAAGTGCCTCCAAATCGACAGTGCCAAAGTGCCACAAGCGCCGTCAGTTGGGAGGATCGGATGACTGTACTGGAGATAGAACAGGTAACAGAGATACCTGTAAGGTTATCATTGGAGGAGCCTAACAGAGAGAAAAAGTTTACAATATAAGCAGAAGGATTAGAGGTTATAAATAAGTCAAGGATGTTGGACCGATCTCCAAAGCTGTCAAGGATACAAGTACAGTAGGATGCTGGACTAACTGCTGTAGGTCAATGAATTGAGACTATTTTCAGAGGAGAGTCATTGGCGGTGGTGTACATTGAAATCTCTTAAGAAGATGAAGATTTCAGAGAAAGGGCAGGTTGATATTATACTGTATGTTCCACTTTAGAGTAGGCCTATAGATAGAAGAATTTAGAAAAGTCAGTAGAGTTAAGGGATAGATAGGCAGCACAGAAATATTTAGTTTGAGTGACAGGAAAGTTTTAGCTACAGTATAAAGTTGAGAACTAAGAAGAATTGAAGTTGGGAACACAAGAGTAGTGAGTTTATTGTGCACATAACATCCAACTTTGGCTTGGAAACTATAATAGAGAAAGTAGGAGGATACAGAAAATGGGATGCTCGCAGTTCGGTGAGGAAAATATCAGGTTTGTTGGAGGAGAGGTGGGGTTCAACAGAGGGAAAGTTAAAGGAAAGGCTGCGAATGTTACAGAAATTGATAGTAAGAGTAACAGGCCATGGTCCAAACAGTATTGAATGAGATGGCACTTGTTGAGAGCTAGAGAGCTAGCTAGCTAGCTAGCTAGCTAGCTAGCTAGCTAGCTATCTATCTATCTATATACTCTGGCACATAACCCATTTTTATTTTTTTTTATTGGTGGTGGCCGACTCGAGACAGAGCCTAGCCCTACTGGTTGAAATTGTCTACTGCTTGCATTGTTCAGTCACCACTCCTCACCGGTATTTTTGAAGGAGATCTTTGGCATCATCCAGTTCTTGGTCCGACTTGAAGCAGAGTCGCCAGTCAGTGATCCCCAGGAAGTGTTGTAAGCGCCCACTGAACTCTGACTGGTCATACCGCGGGGCGTCCAGGTTGATTCTACCTGATACACTCATTTCTAAACTGGGGGAAGTAAAGTGATATTATTTACATTTGGTTCCCAACTACAGTACTGTACTGTATAATTTGTTCACATTTGGAAATAAATTACAGATAATGTACAGTAAATACCGGGTAACGAATGAATAAAGTTATTTTAGAGTCTGCATCACTGCATGGGCCAGGGGTAGCTCACTTAACTTGTGCACGGAATGCCCACTCGTTGCATCACAGGTTTCTTGACCTGTGGTCATGGCCTTCCATTACCCTAACTACAATGGCTGACATTAGAGTTGCAGTAAACCATTTACCAATGTCATTATAATGGTGATCAAAATGATTCTCCCACAGTGGAATCATACATGAGTAGGCTACAGTATAAGACCTGCATTGTCCCTAATAAATTATTTATAATAAAGCAGCGAGCCTTTTCTAAATAATTATCGTCCTGTCACTTCTCCTGTCTCAACATGAACTGCAATATTCATACTCCAGAATGTTAGGTTTACAAAACATGCATATAGGCCTAGGTTATCTGCAAGTGCCAACAGATGGCACACTGTGGTCTCAGGAGTCAGGTGTGTGGTTGTGAGAACGGAGGGTGATAGCCAGGGCCCAGGGGAGAGTAGAGGGAATTTAGGGAAAATAGGTTGAGGAGGGGTTTGGCCCGTTGGTTAAGAGTTGTGTTATCGGGCGTACCACTACCGACATACAGCATAACTCGACGGTCTCGACCTCTCTAAAACATTAACTTAACCTAGGTCCTAGTATTCATGTAGTAATGAGAATACTAGGTTAGGTTAGGCTTTTTAGTTAGGTTAAGTATTTATAGATGATTTAGCCTATGTTGTATGTCGGTAGTGGTACGCCCGATAACACAACTCTTACCGTTACCAGGGTTTGCCCTGGTAGTCACCCCTGGGCCCTGGCCCTGACTTATTGTCTTATTGTCATCATTATAACTTCTGGACAACACTAAGTAGCCTGTCTAAGTAGCCTAGCTGCCTAAGTACAACCTAAGTCCTAGGCTACACTACACTTAGTAGGCCTGGCCCTAAGCTAGAACACACAGTCCCAGTCACTAATTATTAAACTTACTTAGGCTATGTAACATTCTGTTGCTTCTGTTCCAAGTTCAGTGAATCTATTCTATATGTCCTTAGCCTATCTTAATAGCTAATAGCTTATAAGGTAGCCTAGGCCTAGGCCTAATACTTATGGATTCTGATAACATCACCAAAATGTTTCGCAAAATTTGGCGGGTCTAGCCAAAGTATGTTAGTGTCTATATACTTTGGGTCTAGCAACCTTTATTAGAAATCAGGGTCAATATTTACGAGTCACACCACAGCTGGGATCTCATTTCTAATGGTAGTTTTGGGTTCCTATCATTCTATGCTTCATTGCTATATACTTTTTATCCACCGGATTTTTTTCTTTTTCTTGTCTCAGTGGTTTTTTTTTTTTTTTTTTTTTTTTTTTTTAACCTAGGCCTAACCAAAAAACCTGACCTGACCTAACCTAAATATATTTGGGGGCTATTAGGTTAGGTTAGGTTTTTTGGTTAGGTTAATGCTAAAAAAAAAAAAAAAGCCAAGAAAGAAAAAAAAAATCCGGTGGATAAAAAGTATATAGCAATGAAGCATAAAATGATAGGAACCCAAAACCACCATTAGAAATGAGATCCCAGTTGTGGTGTGACTCGTAAATATTGACCGAAATCAGTGAAAACAGTGAGGATAAAAACAAGTAGAGCTTAAACCAGATCCAGAAAAGGTTGTTAAATGCTAGAGGGCATGTTATATAACTCAATATAATTACCCAGCAACAGTCGGGTGTCCTCACTATCACGGCTCAGCTGTTTGGTATGCAGCAGCTCACACTCACAGCCTCACACTTGTCCTAAACCTCCTCCTGTTGGGAAAATTATTACCACGCAAATTTATTATATTCGGACACAGTTTAGACCTTTAGAATTTAGATAACTTGAGCAGCAAGATAAATACATAAGGGTAAATTTACAATGCCTCTAAATTACGATGGCAAGTTTTGGGAATATCAGAATCAGCTGATCGGACATTGGCGTTTTAATTCAATGACAATTTTCACTTCATTTTCGAGTTTATTACACTAGAAGCTAATCATAATTAGTTTGCATATGCACGTAATAGTTGTACATATACGTTTGACTAAATATATTAGCATCTTAGTTTTAAAACTTCCGATAGGATTATATAAAAATTAGAATACGTTGCAAGGTTTAGAAATCGTAGAAATGTTATCGATATATTTCTTATGATATAGCGCATTAACTTATTGATTATAACTGAGCAATACAATAAATTCATTAAAGTATTAGTTCATAAATAATAAATGTTAAATTTGATTGTTTTATGTTAAAGATTTAAGAGCATATGCATTTTACTAGTTGGCAACTATACGGTCGCTTAGATACCAAAGTAGAGTGTGGGGGCAACTTGTAAACAAAGCTCCTGAGATTTTATTATATGTTTTGGTTTTGCTGCTATTTTGGAGACCTAAGAGGGCAAATAGAGTTATTTCATACTACAACCTTGAAGTCACCACCACACCAATGGTATAAGAAGTGGTAAATATTAGTTGATAGGGTTTTATTGCGTTATTTAGGCCTACTCTGTCAGTCTCGTGATTGTGAGTAAGGTCCCCACATGACCGCATCGATAATATTCAAGGACACTAGCGACGTTATGAGAAACAATTTATTAGTGAAAATAGGCACCAATAGATTCGCCATATTTTTCTCCATATAGTCCGCATGGAGGATTTTCGTTATCAACAAATTGAAAAATACCCACTAAACAGACAAAGCACAAAGGCAATAGGTCCTACACCAAGACACAATGACACAGACACAGAGACACAATGCGATATGTGTAAGGAAGGAACAGAAGACCTAAAACATTTTCTACTACACTGTTCATTTTATAAAGCATGCAGAATAAAAGATCCAGGGTTCCAACAGCCTTATATTGAAAATGAAAATCAAGTCATCGGACATCTTTTATTTAACAAAGAAATAAGCGATAGAGTGAAACAGACAATCTATCAAATGTGGAGAGTACGAGAGAAAAAATTGAAAGAACTGAAATAAGAAGACTGAAGAGAGAAGAAACAAGAATGAAGGAAGACGAGAGAAGAAACAAGACTGAAGAGAGAAGAAAGAAGATTTTAGAAAAAGGGATGAAAAATGAGATATATTTATTTTTAAACAAATGAGCACGTCACAAAGTCACAAAAAGAAAAATAACAAAACCTCTTAGGGAAGTGCCGACGTTAAGGCTAAACTTCCCGAATTCCAACTGAACTGAACTGAACCAAAAAATCTAAGTCAAAGCGGGGGTGCCGCTCCCACCTATAATACTAGGATAGGTTAGGTTAGGCAGTAATGGGTCAATATTTACGAGTTGCACCACAGCTGGGATCTCATTTCTAATGGTAGTTTTGGGTTAACATAAGAACATAAGAAAATGGGAGTCTGCAGAAAGCCGATTGGCCTAAGCAAGGCAGATCCCTGTCCCACACAACCCCAATTACAAAGCCCAATTATAGGCTCAACACTCTAATACCCTGAGGATCATTTTACCAAAACGGTTAGAGATTAACGCAGGATTACGGGGGTCTGCAGAGCGCTGATTGGCCCAACCCTTCTCGTCAATATGCTTAGTCTCTTAGACCTATCCAATTTTATCTTAAAGCTCCCTACCGTTTTCAATCCCACTATAGCACTTGGTAGTCCATTCCACCGATCTACAACTCTGTTACCAAACCAATATTTGCCTATATCTTTTCTGAAATGAAATTTATCTAATTTGAAACCATTGGTACGAGTTCTTTCGCTATCACTGAGCATTTGTCATGTCCCCTTTGTCATGTCCCCTTTGTTAATCCCACTAACCCACTTGAACACCTCTATCATATCCCCTCTAACTCTGCGTCTCTCTTTTTTTTTTTTTTTTTTTTTTTTTTTTTATATTCCAACTTACTTCCTCTCGGGCATAGGCTGAGAGCCTTAACATTCACCGCTTTACAATGAACAGTGAAGCCCGTGCGGTCTTGTTCCAGTCTAGGGAGTGAGACATGTGAAGCACGTAGAGTACAACGAGCACCTGCCATCTTGCCTTCACATGAGGCACGGTGCTCACTCATGGCCCGAAACGACCCCATCTCTGAAGTCACCTCGTTCCCGTGCTTCACTGTCTCACCCACTACACTCGGACTCTCACACTTACACACACACACCGCCACCTGTTGACTAGATAACTCATCAGGCATTGCACCCCTATAGCATATTTTGAATATGGGAATATTCATACAGTGCTATTTAATCAGGGAACAATGAGGGTATTTTATTGACGTTTCGGTGGGCTTGTGGTAATGCACTGATACCAGGTACAGCACAAATTCCATCCCAATAATATCTTCCCATTGATACATCGGGATTTGAACCCGGGACCTTTGGATTACCAGGCCAGTGGCAAGACCACTCCACCACACCTCCCCTAACGAATGTAAACCTAATTTCTTCAACTTTTCTTCATACGGAAGATTTCTAATATTATGGATCATTTTTGTCATTCTACGCTGTACTCTCTCCAATGAATCTATGTCCATTCTGTAATAAGGACACCAAAATTGGACAGCATAATCTATCATTTTATGCTTCATTGCTATATAGGCCTAGCCTAATTTTTATCCACCGGAATTTTTTTTTTTTAGCATCAACCTAACCTAACCTAACCTAATATCCCCCAAATACATTTAGGTTAGGTTAGGTTAGGATTTTTGGTTAGGTTAATGCAAAAAAAAATAAAAAAAATAAATAAAGCCAAGAACAAAAAAAAAATCCGGTGGATAAAAATTATATAGCAATGAAGCATAAAATGATAGGAACCCAAAACTACCATTAAAAATTAAATCCCAGCTGTGGTGCGGCTCGTAAATATTGACCGGCTAATGTCCTTTCAAAGGGGTATAGGCTAGTAAACACTAGGATAGCCTATACCCGGTCAGAGGTAAGAAGAAGAAGAGTCCTGCAGTAGTCTCCTTGAATGCTACCGTTAAGGTAATCCAGTCCCTTATAGTGCAATAATCCTGTTGATACTACAGTACTTGCATTATCTTCTTACTGTACATTAATTTTCAGCACATTCTGGTTACCATTAGACAATTTTCTTTAGCTTATAATCTACTTCTAGGATTCAAAGGGGTAAATATGATTCAATAAACGCTCTGAATAACATAGGTCCTTCTTAAACTGCATACAATCGTCTAATTTAGCTGGAATAAAAAATACAAAGGTGTAATTGTGCTGAAGGGCTTCATTTTATGTGAGTAGATATTCAGAGTAATTTTATAAATTTTTCAAAATCAATAAAAAGTGTTAAGCAAGTTTTTGAACCCATTGGATTTCCACATGAATTACCAGCAGTTCAGTACACATCACCATTATACACATTTATGTTTGTGAATTGCGAAAAAAAGACAACACAATATTTACTTGTGGTCTTATCAGTGAGAATTGATAAAAAAGCTAACCCTTGTGTTCTGTTGTAATGTATGTTAATAGTGTAATAATAGGGAAGTGTAAACAAGATAAAGGTCCTGAGAGCTGAGTTTAGTGATGCTACCGTACCTTTATCATCAACAGTAGTCCCCTCTGCTTTAAGCCGGTATCACACGAGCGCTTTTTCACTCAACATTTATCCTCAACACTGGTCTGGCAGCTTATGAGGTAAACATTTAAAATATTTCGGTTACGTAAATTCATCCACCATCAGTCTAGTTTCCGATTCCAGTGTAAAATATTCCAGAAATGTTGCCAGAAAAATGTTGATGATCGAATGTTGACTATAATAGCTCTCGTGTGATACCGGCTTTAAAGGCACCATCTATCTCCCTCGATTTACGATTGGGTTACGTTCCTGAAAACCCGATCTTAAATAGAAAAATCATATAGCGAACCTTAAAGTCAATGGGGTAAATGGGAATGCGTTCTGGGACCAACCAAAACCCAAACCCAAACACCTAAAAACCTCTACAATAATATCGTAAATCGGGGCATCGGATAGTGAGGGAGACCTGTACTGTACCCGGTATATCATTTGTAAGAGACACTATGCACTTTGAAGATTCTGAAGTAAGCTCATATTAGGGTAGGCCTATTAAACAAATATGTTGACCAATGACCACACAGGTTTGATTAAATGTTAGTGTAAGAAAGATACAGGTTAAGCCGGTATCACACAAGCTCTTTTTCCTTCAATATTTATCCTCAACACTGGTCTGGCAGCTTATGGGGTCAACATTTAAAATATTTTGGTTACCTAAATTCATCTACTAATCTATCAGTCTAGTTTCCGATACTAGTGCAAAATATTTAAGAAATGTTGCTAGAAAAATATTGATCATCGAATGTCGAGCATAAAAACTCTTGTGTGATACCGGCTTTACCATATTGTTGATGGTTGCTATAAATTAAAATGTAAAACTTGCAAACAAAGCAAACCAAAACTGGGACAAAGACAATATAATGTCAAAACAACTTATCAAAATCACTTTGTTGTTTTGCCGTTTCAGATAATGATGGTGTAGAGATACCACAATCCCGCTGTTATTAGTACCGGTATAGTGATGGTGGCGGACTGTGCACAATCCTGCCTACTTCAGTAATCAAAATCACTTTGTTGTTTTGCCGTTTCAGATAATGATGGTGTAGAGATACCACAATCCCGCTGTTATTAGTACCGGTATAGTGATGGTGGCGGACTGTGCACAATCCTGCCTACTTCAGTATGCTGCTGTGTCGTGAGTGACATTGGACACCTACCGCACCATATAACAGTCGTCTCCACGGGGCTGTTCTGCCAGGCAGCTTAGGGAACGACAACAACAACAGTCGCCTCCAGAAAGCTAGCATTTCTCAGCAGTCAGCCCATTCAAGTTACTGGGTACTTGATTGATTTATTTGTGCAGGTAAATATATATTTATTTATTGTGCCAATATACAGTAATTTAATTCTATTAATTTGTAAATTTTTCTTATTTTCCTTGGAGGTTCTCCTTATATACAGTACAGTACTGTACTGTACATCGATTGTCTGCTGATACCGATAGTTGTAGGCCTATTCATGTAACTTCTTGGCACCTGATTGTTTTTTATTATTATCATATATTTATTTATTCATATACTGTATTGTAATAGAGGAAGAAAACATGCTACATTATTTTTATATCATTCACAAATAGTGTCCAATAAGTATTGGTTGAAAGGCGGTTACTTATTTTGCAAAGATATGCCTATTGCCTAAAATATATGGATGAGCCTTTCAACGCTTGGTGTAGTGACTAGCGTCTCGGACTTCCACCCAGAAGGCCCGGGTTCGCGCCCACGCTCGGCGCATTAAAGATTTTTCACAAGCACTGAGTTGTTACCATCCCTCATGAGCAAAGGGATGGGATAGTAGTACAGGACCCCAATGGAAATACGCCTAATCGGCCTTATTGAGCTATCCTTAGCTAGAGCTTAGCATGCGCTAGCTTTAAGAACTATTATTATTATTATTATAACTGATACTAATAGGAAGTTTCATGTCAATAACTGTGTTGGTGGTGTAATGGTTTAGATGCTTATGTTTTGGGTGTGGTGTCCAGAGTTTGAATCCCAGGAGGACCATATGCTTTCATTAGATTATTCAAGTATATTGGGGTTTGTAATGGATGATTCATATTAAGAACGGGGTGTTAGTTAATTGATTCTCTTGCAGCTTGATAAAAAGGAGTGAAGATGTTGGGCATAGTGTCAATCAAGGGCATCGTGCTGGGCGTGATGTTCCTGATTACCTTCGTGTGTTCCATGTTTCCCGTACTGTTCGTCCGACGCATCAGAGAAACTCACGACTCAGGGGTGCGCTCAAGGTATGTTGTAGACTTGTTGTTGTTCCCTAAGCTGCCTGGCCGAACAGCCCCGAGTTAATACGGTTAATACTTGTTTGTTGTTGTTCCCTAAGCTGCCTGGTCGAACAGCCCCGAGTTAATACGGTTAATACTTGTAAATACTGTTGGATATACTGTACTGTACTGAATTGACCACTTGCGAGTTTCATCCTATAAGGAAGTTAGAGCCGTGAACATCGATATAGAGCAGAAATGCAATGATAATGTAGATTTCTGATGGATAGAAAGTATGATTAATTTAGTTTTATTTATTCATGAATGTACTACAACCATATTTCCGTTGTTAATTCTGCTAAATATCAATGTCTATAGCTCTAACTTCCTTATAGCGTGATATGTCAAGTGATCATGGTTTGATGGATGTGCAATACCACAGTGAGAGAGAGATTAACAAGAGCAGAATTTAGAGAACAACTTGGTATAGTGTTTCAGTGAGGTGACGGTGGTTTGGCCATGTGGAGAATGGATAAAAATAAATACAGATATTTGTTTTTATGTTAATACAGTCAAAGACTTCTCTGACTTAATTTTACTATTATGTTCGTCAGAAAAGGGTACTTAATTTTATCTTTAACTTCCTACTCTGACTCTTTTGTTTATCTTGCAGAAATCAAAGATTTATTTTAGTTATAAATAAGCCAAATTACCTACTGGTTTTTTTATGCAAGAAAGGATGTATGACAATATGTATTCTCATAGTATTTGTAGCATACAGTTTGTTTTGTGTGTGATGTTTAATATTTTCATTAATTAAAGTTCTCTAATCACATCTATTTACTCAGGCCCATTCCCCATTTTTGTTTAATTCTAATTTTTAATATTATTTTTGTGTCTAGGTACCAGACACTCTCTAATTTATAATATTATTTTGATATGTAGGTACCAGACGCTGCTGAGCTTAATGTCATGCTCAGCCGGCGGAGTGTTTATGGGGACGTGCATCATGGATCTCTTCCCGGACGTCCAGGAACAACTTAGTCTCTTACTGGACCAGACGGAGGCCGCTGGATCCTTCCCCATCGCTGAGTTCATAGTCATCTTTGGCTTCCTCCTTGTACTGTCCATGGAGCAGATCGTCTTGGATTATAAGGAAACTTCATTGCTTAACAGGTATTTCTTGCTACCATTTTTGTTTTGCCAGACGGCGTAATTCTCGAGAAGGGAGAAGGGGTGGCCATGAAGATTAGGCGTTTGCCACGAATTGCTAGGTAAAGTTGCCCGGGGTTGATATCTAACAATAACACTTTGACTGTGAGGCTTCGATCCACCGACCCTTTGATCAGCAGCCGACCCTCTACTGAATATGCCACAGCTCTTATTTACTCCTGTTTTAAATTTATTAACTTATTATATGAGAGTATGTCTCGAGTTGGCCACCCCCATTTAAAAAAAAAAGGAAAACTGGGGTAAGAGCCAGAGTATATAATTATATATTGTAGGCTACATACATACATACATGAGAATATGAGATAATCGTGAGCCGTGGCATAGTCAGTAGAGCGTGGACCTCTGATCAAAGGGTCGGCGGATCGAACCCGCACTGTCAAAATGTTATTGGTAGATGTCAAGCCCGGGCAACTTGACCTAGCGATTCGTGAACAAAACGCCTAATGTTCATGGCCACCCCTTCTCATGAATTACAGCATATGGAAAAAAAAAAAAAATATCATTTATCTATATATCTATCTATTGCCGGACGCCTTACTCCCCTTACGAGGGTGGCCATACACAGAATGCCCCCAAGCGGACCTATTCCCTGTGAGAGGGACAACCCGAGCCAGTTTAGTGAAGGACTTACAGGATTGACCACTCAATTTAGGATCCGTCCGACTCCGAGGCCCTCTGTGTATCTTGTTAGCACTATTTTTCTACAGTGGTGTTTGGCTAATCCATCCACTAACCTGCCTTACCCTTAGGTAAGCAGTACGGATTTGTATCAGGTTTACTCCCCTAGACAGGTTGTCAACCAAGGCTGACGAGTCCCATCCACCTGAATTTGTATAAGGTTGTCTCCCCTAGATGAGTTGCCGACCAAGGCTAACGAGTCCCATCCACCCATGTCATGTCGTTAGTAAAACAAATTGTGTTGAATTGTAAGTAAACTACAGGTACACTACTTAACAGATACAGTTCTAGTCCTTATTATTCAGGTAATAAGTAACACCCCGTTCTTAACATTAATCATCAATAACAAACCCCAATGTACTTGAATAAACTAATGAAAGCATATGGTCCTCCCGGGATTCAAACTCGGGACACCACACCCAGAACATAGCACCTAAACCATTACACCACCAACACAGTTGTACACAATCACGATTAATATCCATTTTCGAATTTTGGAAATCAATCTAATCATGTACTCAGATTGTTTTTCCACATTTGTCAAATTATTTGTATTACTGAAATTGACTACATATGCGGTTTTATTTCAGCTGACGGTGAATTGAAACCCTTAGCTACTGATTTATCAAGACTTAATGGGAAAATATAAAACTACTACATCTCTTCATCATGCAAGTTTTACAGTTTAATTAGTACCAAGCTCCCACAAGCTGAAGTAATACATGGTGAACTGATATTAGTCTGTATGAAATAGTGGCACAGATAGGGGTTTTATGGAAGAGTTTGGGCAGTTTCTCGAGGAATTTTCTGCTAAAACCGGAAGACTTTTGATATGTGGAGATTTTAATTACTGGGTTGACAGCCCTCATCTGAAGCCATTCTCTCCTGAGTTCCTTGAGTTGACTGATCAGAACAATTTTGTAAACCATGTGTCCCACCCAACTCATATCTTAGGACACACCCTTGACTTGGTTTTCTCTCCTGTGGGTTGTGGTGGTGTTCTGGATGTTGATGTTGAGAATGCTGACCCTAATACCTCTGATCATGCTTTGATTACTTTCAGCTTTGATTTCCCTAAGCCACTCACACATGAAAAAGTAATCAGATTTAGAAATTATAAAAATACAGACCAAAATTTGGCTAGCAGTGAAGTAAAACAGTACTTGGGAAGTATTGATACTTCCAACCTTACTTCAGATGAGCTGGTGGAGGTACATGGAAATGCACTTAACTCCCCCAGACATATTATGTACCAGTAAGTCCGAGGAGGCGGGAGCCCCAGGATCATTGCCACTGCCTCGCACTACACTCACAACAACACTGCGGCCGTTAGAATTATCGCAGGAGGCTGAGGTTGCCACCAACGGTTTTATCGTATGGTAACTTATCGGACTTACTGAGCTCATATGACGCAAAATTGCGTCATAAACTTATTGGAGAGGTATAGAGATAAGTCCATATGACGCGATCGCGTCATATGAGTTTTTGGTGGACTTATTCATATGACGCGATCGCGTCATATAGTCGCAAGGAGTTAAATTAGTGTTCGATCATCACTGTCCAGAAGTAGAGAAGAAAATCATAGTACGAGATGATTCACCCTGGTATAGCACTCGAGTTAAATTTCTTAGAAGAGCGCGTAGAAGAGCTGAACGTGAATGGCGGAAAAATAAAACAGACTCTACATGGTTGCAATATCTGTCAGCCAGAAGAGCCGTGGTCCACACAATCAAAGATGAAAAGAAAGTGTATTATCAGGGAAAAGTTGACTCATGTGGTCACGACCAGAGGAGGTTGGCTTCAATTGTAAACAGTTTACTTGGAAAAACAAGAGTCAGCTTAAGACCTTCTGTACCCGATGCCGAGTTGGCTGCCAACTTTGTGGCATTTTTTGCTGGCAAGATAACTCGCATAAGACAGGAACTGGATGATGCTTCTGTTGGTGAAGAACTTTCAGTTGTACTCCAACCCCGACACATTCCTAATAATGTCCTCTCATCCTTTCACTCAGTAGAGGTGGACATGATCTCGTCCTACATAAGAAACCTCAATAAAACATTTTGCCCGTTGGATCCCATAAATGTTTCCAAGCTACCAATAGTCTATGATCACACAGTTGAGTTTATTTCCAAAATAATTAATAAGTGTTTCTCTGAAGGTAGCTTCCCACATTCTGAAAAGCATGCACTACTCCGACCTACTCTAAAGAAACCTGGACTTGATGTTGAGAACATGTTGAACTATCGTCCTGTCTCCAACCTGTCCTTCATATCAAAGATATTAGAGCGTGCAATACTTGACCAATTACAACCACTACTTCAGCAGAATGAAACTATCCCAATTTTTCAGTCTGCTTACCGACAGCATCATTCAACTGAAACAGCATTGATTAGAGTACATAATGATCTAGTTGAGAATATTTGCAATGGTGTGGCCTCACTATTGGTCTTGCTTGATCTCTGCGGCCTTTGACACAGTGGATCACGAGTTGTTATTGAGTGATCTTTATGATTGTGGTGTGCGTGACTCCGCTCTCTTGCTTCTTGGGTCGTACTTGTCAGGTAGATCCCAGAGTGTGATGGTAAATCAAATGGTCTCGGACTCGACACCCCTGCAGTATGGTGTTCCGCAGGGATCAGTTTTAGGTCCTATCCTATTTATAATTTATATCAGCAGTTTGTCTCTTCTGCTTCGTGCACATAATGTCACCTTTCACTTTTATGCAGATGACACCCAGATTTATGTGAGAATCACAAATATAGTTGATATACGGAGTAAGATGGAATTGTTGATGTCTGATATCAAGAAGTGGATGAGAGCGAGAAAACTTAAACTAAATGATGGTAAAACTGATATTCTCATCATCCGAGGAAATAGAAGAGCTGATGATATAGTGGGTGCCCTCTCCATCAATGTGGGTGGATCTCAGCTGCGACCGGCCAACTCTGTTCGAAATCTGGGTGTATATGTGAACTCCCGATTAGATTTCAAAGAGCATGTAAACCAGATAGTTAAAAGTTGTTACTTGCACATCAGAAATCTTTATTTGGTGAAGCCGTTTATAACCAGACGTTGCCTCCTGACGTTGGTTCACTCATTGGTCTTCTCTCGTGTTGATTATTGCAATGCCCTGTTGGTGGGTCTTCCAAATTATATTTTAAAGAAAGTTCAGTCTGTTCTTAACAGGGCCGCAAGACTCATTTTTGGTATTCCACCTAGAACACCTACTACATCTCTTCACATAGAACTGCACTGGTTGCCAGTAAGAGCAAGAATAGAATATAAGTTGTGTTTGGTGACTTTTAAGGTTCTCAAATTTGGTGAGCCTAGGTACCTTGCGGAGCTGCTCAGGCGCCCACCGGCACACCATGGTGTAGTTGTGCGTCATGACAATGACCCTTTTCGTCTTGATGAACCAAGGGCTTTCCAGCAGTCTTCTTTCTTTGAGAGGTCATTCTCCTACATGGCTCCGAGGTTGTATAACAGGTTGCCGCTGTCCATGAGACAACTGAGTTCTGTTGAATGCTTCAAGAGACAACTTAAGACTTTTCTCTTTGAGAGAAGCTATGATCTTGAGAGAGGTGTCATGACAGATGGCTATAGAGTTTAGGCTATTTTGCCACTGCTAGTGATTGTTAAATGTGTGTTGTATATAAGCCTTCTTTTGATGCATTGATTTTGTTCTTTTTTCTTTCTCTTTCCGAGCGCTAGTGAATTCTTCGGAAAAATTGGTGCTTATGAGAAATAAGTAACATGCTTATTATTATTATTATTATTATTATTATAATTATAGGAGATAAATTACCTACTACATAGCATACCGGTACTATGATTGTAATTCAGTCTTGCTCCTTTGCTTCCCTACATAAAATACTATAGAGTACTGTACTGATGTGGGCGACTGTACTAATAACCCCCCCTTCCCTTCCCCCAGACCTCCCGAGAGTGCCGCCCTCCTGAGTGAGCCTCATGAACAGCGTCGCAGCCTTCAACAACAACATAGTCTTAGTGGTATCTCTGACCAGCCTGACCTCACAGCTTCTATAAGGTCATTATACATTACACTGGACATATATTACTGTGTTCGATTGTATCATTGAATAATTATGTTGATATATATTCATATGTTTTCACCAACCAACTTTACTTCTGAACTCAATTAATGAAATCAACGAATACATGTGGCACTCCAAGGACTTGAACATGGATAGTCACACCAAAATTCCGCGCATTTATGCATTACGCTATCAAGACAGTTGGATTGTATCAATATATAATTATGTTAAAATATATAACAGAAAAAATTAATGTTTAGAAAAATCTAATTATTACCTGCACAGAAGTGAGACAGGCTCGCTAGGAGGGGGTTCGACTCACTACGGAGCCATCACAGCGGCTGATAACTGTGACCCACCACCTCGTACTGTGGCCGGTCATGGGGGTCATTCTCACATGTTTGACCACTCACTACACCAAGATGTGGCCTCCCACTCTTCACTACGCTCTCTCCTCCTCCTCTTTGCTCTCTCACTGCACTCGGTAAGTACAATCATGAGTATCTATCTTATCTATTGCCAGATGCCTCACTCCCCTTAATGAGGGTGGCCATACACAGAAGGCCCCCAAGCGGACCTATCCCCTGTAAGAGGGACAACCCACGCCAGTTTACTGAAGGACTTACAGGGTTGACCACTCATGAGTAGGCACTCGCTATAGGCAGTTATGCCTTTTGCCTCCCTCAATCACATAGAAAAAAAAAAAAAAAAAATATATATTTTTTTTTATGAGGTTACACCAATTACAATCTGGAATTTTAAGGAATCAAACCCAAAAGCACATTTAAATATTTTATCTGTATTGTGTTATAGTATTCTTCAAAGTGTTATTGATATATGTTAGAAGTATTGTAATCAAGGGTACTGTACATGTGACAATTAAATATGTAGCGACCCACAGGAAAAGTGAAACAAAAACAAGGAGATCCCAAATTTTCAGCATTATTTCATTACTTGTTATACCCCAGATCTTTGAAGTTTTAGCATGACGTACATTATATATACCAGTACTTGTTATACCCCAGATCTTTGAAGTTTTAGCATGACGTACATTATATATACCAGTACTTGTTATACCCCAGATCTTTGAAGTTTTAGCATGACGTACATTATATATACCAGTACTTGTTATACCCCAGATCTTTGAAGTTTTAGCATGACGTACATTATATATACCAGTACTTGTTATACCCCAGATCTTTGAAGTTTTAGCATGACGTACATTATATATACCAGTACTTGTTATACCCCAGATCTTTGAAGTTTTAGCATGACGTACATTATATATACCAGTACTTGTTATACCCCAGATCTTTGAAGTTTTAGCATGACGTACATTATATATACCAGTACTTGTTATACCCCAGATCTTTGAAGTTTTAGCATGACGTACATTATATATACCAGTACTTGTTATACCCCAGATCTTTGAAGTTTTAGCATGACGTACATTATATATACCAGTACTTGTTATACCCCAGATCTTTGAAGTTTTAGCATGACGTACATTATATATACCAGTACTTGTTATACCCCAGATCTTTGAAGTTTTAGCATGACGTACATTATATATACCAGTACTTGTTATACCCCAGATCTTTGAAGTTTTAGCATGACGTACATTATATATACCAGTACTTGTTATACCCCAGATCTTTGAAGTTTTAGCATGACGTACATTATAATATATACCAGTACTTGTTATACCCCAGATCTTCGAGGGCCTGGCAGTGGGCCTACAAGACACTATAGATGACGTGGTGTCTTTGTTCCTGGTGGTGATCTTCCACAAAGGCATCATAGCTCTCTCTCTCGGCCTCAACATGGTTCAGTCCAAGCTGTCTCTGCATCAGGTAATATCTCTCTCTTTAATATAACTGTCTTGGTGGTGTAATGGTTAGAGTGTTTAAAATCTGTATGCAGGGCTGGAGCAATTTTGTTTGAACACTTAAATGAATTCAGGAAAATTAACATGAAATGGCATTGTAATTGCCATTTTATCGCTTCCAAAGACATAATTTGAACTATAAACCCTAATTTTATATTTACATATACTGTATGATAATAAAGTCTAAATAGAAAGGACTCTGCTTTGGTTTGGCACCCAGTCTGTATGTGGTAACCCAGGTTCGAATCCCGTGAGGATCACATGCTTTCATTAATTTCATTGTGAGGTGTTTGGTGTTGGGAGTGAAATTAAAGACCTTTATGTTTCAAAGGTATCAAGACCTGGAGAATGGTATAGTGACAGATGGTTGTTGTTGTTGTTCCCCAAGCTGCCTGGCCGAACAGCCCCAAGGCCCCAAGCAAGGCCAAGGCCATAACCGAGCGCCCCCACAGAACCCTCCCTGCCGACCACAATAAAGCCTGGGTGACCGAAGCCACTCCATGGCGGGGAGCTGAGGAGGGTGCGGAAACGCCCGGGAAACCAAAGCCCCACCCAGGGCCCTGTGCCCCTCAGCAATTATGAAGAGAAAGTTGAGGGGCAAAGGAAAAATGTGACGCTTTGGCTTCCAATCTTGGTAGATTGGGAGGTCAATCCACGGAAGAGACGCCGTCACTGGAGATCTAGAAAATATATAAGTAAAAGGAACAGTCAGAGTAAGCTATGGGTATGGCAGAGATCGCTCAGTTCTCACTCTGATAGACCAGCCCATCACCACATGACTAGAACCCAGTCCTCTCAGCATCAGCTAGGAAAGGCCCTAGAAAGCCGCCTTTGGCAGGGGGATAGCTCCCCTATTTCAACCCCTTTCGGGGTTGGGCATGGTTGTTGTTGTTGTTGTTGTTGTTCCCCAAGCTGCCTGGCCGAACAGCCCCAAGGCCCTGAGCAAGGCCAAGGCCACAACCGAGCGCCCCCACAGAACCCTCCCCGCCGACCACAATAAAGCCTGGGTGACCGAAGCCACTCCATGGCGGGGAGCCGAGGAGGGTGCGGAAACGCCCGGGAAACCAAAGCCCCACCCAGGGCCCTGTGTCCCTCAGCAATTATGAAGAGAAAGTTGAGGGGCAAGGGAAAAATGTGACGCTTTGGCTTCCAATCTTGGTAGATTGGGAGGTCAATCCACGTTAGAGACGCCGTCACTTGAGATCTAGAAAATATATAAGTAAAAGGAACAGTCAGAGTAAGCTATGGGTATGGCAGAGATTGCTCAGTTCTCACTCTAATAGACCAGCCCATCACCACATGACTAGAACCCAATCCTCTTGGGCATGGTTATAGAGTTTAGTAGTTATAATTATTACATCAATAACTATGTAAATTGTGTTGTAAATATGTTAATGTGGTTTTATTGATTTTGTTTGTGTTCGAGCGCTTGCGAATTCATTTTGAAGAATGAGCGCTCTTTTAAATAAGTAAAATTATGATTATTATTATTATACTTGTAACAGATGCTGCTGGGTAACATGTTCTTCTGTGTGACGGCCCCCTTGGGTGTTGGCGTGGGTATGGGTATTACAGAGATGCAGGCAACTACCACCACCGCAGCTGTCTCCGGCACGCTACAGGGCATCGCTTGTGGCACGTTCCTCTATGTCACTTTCTTTGAAGTAAGTTGATGTCTGCCTTTGTTTCATAGAATGTTTGCTCAAAGAGAAATAAGAAAGTAACAGGTGTTCTTCAGAGTGTTTCACTGCATCTAAGTACATTTGAATGTATGTATATACTCAGACACATACCCCAATACTGGGTGTGGCCGACTCGAGACAGAGTCCGGACAGAAACAACATTTTAACTTCTAGTTCTTAGGGTCCGGTACCACTTTCGCATTCCCTCGCCCCTTACTCTGTCTCCTCTATCTAGTAGGTGAATTATACAAGGGAAGGAGGATTCCTAGACCCCTGCCCCCTACTTGGAATACTGAGGAAAATATGTCCATTAGGGACTTTAGCTAGGGCATCAGTACTAGTACATACATTTTATATTGATAACCCGGATCTTTCCTTCCTAGGTTCTGCCCCACGAGATGAACAACGGAGACAACCGGCTACTGAAGCTACTGTTCATCATTCTTGGGTTTGCAGCCGTGTGTGGTGTGCTATACATTGACCCAGACACTCAACGGCCACACTGTTACAAACAACCCATCCCTGTGCCACCATCGTAACCTTACAGTACATAATATACAGTAGTCAAAAGCCAAACTTACTTCCATCCTTTTTTCTGAGTCGAGTCAAAACCAGTGCCATTGATTGCTTGAATGCCAGAGCTTTTATTGTCAATTTTTGTTGGCCAGCTTTTTTCTAGCAATATTTATGGGATCTTTGTATTACTATTAAAAAGACTGAAGATAGATAAATTTCTATATATCTATCTATATATCTATTTACACAGGCCCATTCCCCATTTTTTTTTTTTTTATCATCTAGGGGTGGCCAACTCGAGACAGATGAATCTAATTATATAAACCTTTAACTCATAAGATGTCAGACCAGAATTGATGATAAAGGTTGAGGGAAAAGACTCATATCTACTTTTACCGCCCTCCTTTCTGTGACCTCTATATTAATGGGGTTCGTCGGGAAGTCTAGCTTTGCACGTAGCCTTGGATTGGGCACTCAAAATGGTTGGAGAGGAATTTTGTCTTTTGACTGTGCGTCGTTTTATTATTCAGTTCAGTACAATATAACCGCATACTTTTATACTAATCTGAGAGAAACCTTGTCTAAAAGAGTTAAAAGTTTGTGAGCGTGAAACTCTGAATACACTTTCACTCTTGCAAACTAGACTTAAATCCAAAAACACCGAAGTTAGAGTCCAAACTGGATACGTATTTTTTTTTTTTTTTTTTTTTTTTTTTAAGAGACAATGAACGGAGGAAGGAAAAACACAGATAAAACAAAAAGGTCCATGTGCCTAAAGGCATCCTCCATTCATAAAATGTTTGTAACAACTGGATTTAAACATTTGTTGATTGTAAGTTTGTGGAAAGCAATTCGAGGGAAGTGAATTCCAAAGAGTAGTAGCTCTGGGGATAAATGAATTCTGATAAGCAGAAGTTCTGCATTGTGGAGGAGAAAGTGTAAATTCATGGGCGCTCTCAGCTGCCCTAGTTCTACGGGGAAAGATGTGGAGAGGCGGCACAATTGAAGCAAGTTCCTCGGAACAATTGCTGTGAAAATATCTGTAGAATAATACAGTCTATCCTCCTATAACACGAATTCCTACAACACGATCCTCCTTTAATACGATTGGGGTCCCGATAAATACAGTAGTACATTTATTCAGTTAATTGTGGCCATGATATTGTAGATTCAAACATTTTCTAACTAATTTTTCTATTATATATTCATACATTTTGATATATTCTAGGAAGTAATATATGCTAGTTCTTTCCTAGGACCGATCGGTCACTTTTATTTAACACCGTATGTATACGCGATCGCATAGCGCGAATTTCATGTAATACGAGGGCCGGATCGACCAATTTTTCTTCATTAGTTTTAAGGCAAGTGATGTTTTTTTTATATTTGTTAATGGTTTGATGATATCTGGTAGGTAATATAGGTGTTTGTTTAGCAAGAAATCCGGAAAAAAGTTGCAAAATTGTGGGGCGCAGACCCATATAGAATTATCTCCATATACCGTGTTATTCCTACAGCGCAGTAGTCGCGTTATAGGAGGATGGACTGTACTCGGTTTAATTTCATCCAACTGTAAATTGAATCTCTTAGCAACTGATTTTCCTATGACTAACGGAAACATAAGACTCTGCTATGTCTCTACTTCATATTAGTGCCAAGTTTTCATAATTAGCACCAGATTTCACTACAGAACCTCCATAAAAGCTTAATAATCAAGCTGAAGACATGGCAATTTACCGTCAGCTGAAAAAAACCCAGAGTATAGTTTGAAATAATTGGATTACCTAAATCGCGGGCTCTGAGAAAGTAACATTTTACTGTATTCATTCCTTCTTAATTAGTTTATCAGATTCACTTGCTCATGCAGTAATGTACACCCTATGTGGTGGATTGTGTTCTTTTATTTCATAAATTTTATTTTAGTAAGCGTTGTTTCCACATAGCGATTTTGAAAAGTTAATTTGACTATATTGTCTTTGTCCCAGTTTTGGTTTGTTTAGTTTGCAAGTTTTACATTTTAATACTGATCTTATAAAAAAAACTAATAGTCATATAGAATTATACATAGGAATCAGAGACGGAAATCGAGTAGTGTCTCTATTATTATGTTTCTTCCAACAACCAACTATACTCCTAAAATCGATTAATGAAATTTTACAAACACATGTGGCAGTCCGTGGATTCGAATCCAGGATGCTCACACCGAAAATCAACACATCAGAAACACTATATACTGTACTCACATTTTCTACTATTATTACGTATATTATAATGTCTATAGGTCTCCCTCGATTTACATTCCTAAAAACCCGATAGCAAAAATCGTATAGCAAACCCTAAAATTAATGCGGTAAATGGTAATTTGTTTTCGGACCAGCCAAAACTCAAACACCAAACAACCTACAATAATGACGTAAATTTATTTCAAAATTTTATTTTATCAAGCGTTATTTCCACATAGCGATTTTGATTAGTTCTTTTGCATTTATCTTGTATCGTCCCAGTTTTGGTTTGTTTATTTTGCAAATTTTACAGTATAATTTGGGCATCGGATAGCGAGGGAGACCTGTATTCATATTTTCTACTATTATTACGTATATTACAATGTGTATAGGATTAACTTCTTGCAAATGAAGTTGCATTAAATGTGTTCAGTTGTGAGATACTATAACTAAAGTCGGTATCACACGAGAGCTTTTATAGTCAACATTCGATGTTCAACAAATTTCTGGCAACAGTTTTGTAATATTATATTTTTATTTTTTTTGTACATTAGTTTAACCAGACTGATGGGCTGGTCTATCAGAGTGAGAACTGAGTGATCTCTGCCATACCCATAGCTTACTCTGACTGTTCTTTTTACTTATATATTTTCTAGATCTCAAGTGACGGCGTCTCTTCCGTGGATTGACCTCCCAATCTACTAAGATTGGAAGCCAAAGCGTCACATCTCTCCTTTGCCCCTCAACTTTCTCTTCATAATTGCTGAGGGGCACAGGGCCCTGGGTGGGGCTTTGGTTTCCCGGGCATTTCCGCACCCTCCTCAGCTCCTCGCCATGGAGTGGCTTCGGTCACCCAGGCTTTATTGTGGTCGGCAGGGAGGGTTCTGTGGGGGCGCTCGGTTATGGCCTTGGCCTTGCTCGGGGCCTTGTGGCTGTTCGGCCAGGCAGCTTGGGGAACAACAACAACAACAACAACCAGACTACTGAGTCACAATAAGAGACTCATTTTGCACTGGTATCGGGAACTAGATTGATGATAAATTAATTTAGGCAACCAAAACATTTTATCTGTTAACCACAAGCTGCCAGACCAGTGTTGAGGATAAATGTTGAGTGAAAAAGCGCTCGTGTGCTACCGGCTTAAGGGGGCCCCACCTCGTTTTTTTGTTTTCTCTTTCTCACTCTCTCTGGGTAGTATCCATTCGACCCCATTCAGCCTACTGTTTTAAGACGTTTACCCCCATCCAGGTGTCACCGCGAGCCAGTATATACAGTACAGTAAACCCTCGCTATCTCGGACCTCTAGAAGTCGGAAACCCGGACTACTCGGACTGGCGTCGGCCTCTCGGAAAATTCCGAGATGTAAGGGGAAAACTCCGAGGGCCCACATGGTCTGTCGGACAGGTGTCATATATCTCGGAAAATTCCGAGATCTAAGGGCAAATTCCGAGATCTAAGGCTACAGTGAGGTGGAGAAGGACAGTGAAATGGAGAAGGAAAGTGATATTTATAATATATGTCTGCTGGATACTGTACAGGTACTGTAATTTATCTTGAATCAACGTTGTTAGTGATAGGGAAGTCTCCGTTTTCTCTGGTGGCTCGGACTCCCTCTTCCAATTCGGACATTTTCCTCTCTTAAGTCGGACATAAGTCGGACTTCGGACATCTCGGATTTTCGGTCATCTCGGACTGGGTCTCCCCCCAGTTAGTCCGAGATAGCGAGGGTTTACTGTATATATATTTTTACAGCAAGTTAAATTTGTACATTTTTCGATAGAAAAATTTCTCCGGCAAAGCCAGATTTTTCCATACAATGCTGGCTCGCTATCGCTCGCCAGGAAGATATCGACACCTGAATGAGGATAAACGTCTTCAAACAGTTGGCTGAATGGGGCCGAATGGATACAAGCCAGGGAAAGAGAGAAAAGGGGAGACAAATATAAAAAAGCATGTGACCCTCCTTAAGGCACTTTATGTACAGTACCTGTATGTTGTTGTGAAGTGAGTGATTATTTTTATTGAATTACCATCACAATTTTTAAATAGTAAAGTCAAGGTTTCCTACTCACTTAATATGTGATATTTTTTGTTATATTTTGTAAGTTCGTTTTCGCTCAAAATCTTGTCCAATCATCATAATTTCAACTTAAATTATCTCGATACAGCTGTAATAATTATAAAAGATAGTTTTTTTATGGAATATGTTTTTGAGTATTTTGTTTATGTATTTTGAGAGAAAATGATATTGTGATGAATAGAAAAATACAGTTCTTAAATATTGTGCCGTTCCTGTTTTGGAAGTTTTACATTCAAGATTGTTTTGCGTTGCTGAAGAATATTATATTGCTTTATAAGAAGAAAATTTAGTTGAAGTTGTGAAGATAGGACCTGACTATTGATGATGATGACTTGACTGTAGTTAATTACAGGTTACTGCTCTTGTTTTATAGCTTAGATATTTTGTTATCAGTAATGTTCTGGTTCCCGGACAACTCAACCTTTAGACCATTTACACCAGTAATCTCAAACCAGTGCCAACTAAAATCATCGTCATCTCCGACCTCTTGCTGCTTCTGTGTGTTTATGTATATACTCAAGCACATACCCCATAGCTGGGGATGGCCAACTCGAGACAGAGCCCGAACAGAAGCAACATTAATAGTTTCAATTCTTAGGGTCTGGGACCACTTTTGTGTTCCCTTGCCCCTTTCTCTGTCTCGACTAGTAGGTGAATTTTACAAGGGGAGGAGGATTCCTAGCCTCCCGCCCCCTAAGTAGGAAAAGTAGTACACCCCCTACAGGAAAAGAGACGAGACAGAAAAAGCTAAGGAAATTAGCGAATTAAAATCCTATCTGACTTAACCTAACCTAACAGCACTGGTTGAAATCGTTTACTGGTTGAGTTGTCCAGTCACCTAATGTTCAGCATAGTGCATATCTAGGTTCACAGTATTAGTATTAGAAAGTGATATATAAATGCTTTCCTACACCTTTATGAAGTGAAGTTTATAGCTAATAAACTCATAACAGCACAAATCAAGAGTACAGCAAGCCCTTAACATAAGTTGGTTTAGGATGTGTAGAATTTATATAAATGAATGTATGTACACTCGGTCAAAGAAGTATCTGCACCCCTACGCTAATCATCTGGTGTGTACAGCTCAATAGGGTTGGCACCTCTGCCTGCAACTATATCCATGTGTCAGAGACGATCGTCTCTGACACATGGATATAGTTGCAGACAGAGGTGCCAAACCTACCGAGCTGTACACATCATATTATCAGCATAGGGGTGCAGATACTTCTTTGACCGAGTGTACAGTATGTATACAGGTATATTCAGACACATACCCCACAGTTGGGGGTGGCCGACTCGAGACAGAGCCTGAATATGAATAAGATAGTTTGTAGCCTTTTAATCGCTAGAGGTCCTACAACTGAAAAAATTGTTAATAGTAGCCAGAACAAAATTAAAAAGACATCACCTTTCCTGAGAGTTAACCCTTTCACGCACAGGACACGATTTCAGCCTATTCTGGGATACATTACACCTCAACCTCTGCAGTTGTCTTTGAGTTAGCTGTGGGCAGAAAACTAATTTTGGAGAGGCAATTAAAAGAACTCAATTTCTGATTGCTAATCGGCAATCCCTGCGTCCACACATGCGTGAAAGTGTTCAGGTTAGTGACTTATAAAGTTTTTTTGACAGCTTCAGGAGTCAAATCTTTATATATTAACCCTGGCACAAGGGCTTGCTGCTCTGTAATTTCATGTTGTAAAAAAAACCACGCACACATTAAATATACATACATATACAAATTTAAAGACCGAATGCTCCATAAATATATTATTATATTAACCAGATTCTTGCCAAACGACTACACTATATGTATTAATTAAATAAGTAGATTTGTAAGTTGTATTATATACAATGGTGTCGTTGATACGTGCATGTATAATTTAGTACTCATTAGCTATAGAATAGTATATTGCACAGATTTATTTTTACCTTATTACGAAATTGACGTCAGGGAATTTAAGAAAGTACTCTAGATGCATAAGAGTGCAGTATATTGCAAAGAAAGAACTTTTTACCATTTTCTTTAATATTACTTGTAAACTTGACATAAATGCAGTTGAGAAAATGTCTTAATGTAATTAAAGCCAGAATTGCCACTGCATCCATGTCACCACTTGTCCTAAAGATTACTATTAAAATCACCATAACCAACTCATTCTCTCTAATGTTCCTAGACACATGTATTCTAAATAAAATGATCTGAGTAGTGATATTTGTGTACTGGTTATTTAGTTTCTCATTGTAATCTCCAAGGCCTTGCTTCAATATGTTGAAAATCAGAAAAAATGGTGCGGAATTGCAAAAAAAATGGCCAAAAACAATTGTGCCACTTTAACCCTCTGTTCCCGGAAGGGCTCTTGAACGCCCATAAAAAAGCATACCAGAGCTGCCCGGAAGGGCTCTTTAACGCCCAGTGGTTGAAAGCCTGTGAGCTTGGTGTGCGAGGCGTCGGTCCGACGCATGTAAACAACAGCCGGCTGGACCGACGCCTCGCATCTCCGGCCACAAGAAGGAGAGCGTCGCTTGTTCGTGTGTGCCTGTATGTTGTTAAGTATCGAAAAGTAGTGTAAAGTGGCTGTTGTTGCCATAAAGTTATCTCCAATGAAATCATCATCACAACTGAACCAGTTGACTTAGAGAGCTTTACTTAACGCCATTCTACAGGTAAATAACACAGCTACGCTTGGAGATGCGCGGGAATGCGGAAGCAGTCAGAATAACAAAGATACGGTAGCCTAGCCTAGACGTTTTTCGGCCAAAACACCCGGGTTTCGGGGAATATTTATGTAATGCATAGCCGGGGCTGGAGGGTTAAGTTGTCGCGAGCAGTGGCATAGTCAGTGGAGCGTCAGCTGCTGATAAAAGGTTCGGCGGATCGAATCCTCACTGTCAAAATGATATGGCCAAGACCATAACCGAGTGCCCACACAGAACCCTCCCTGCTTACCACTAATAAAACCCAGGTGACTGAAGCCACTCCCAAGGCAGGGAGCTGAGGAGGGTGCAGAAACGCCCGGGAAACCAAAGTCCCACCCAAGGCCCTGTGCCCCTCAGCAATTATGAAGGAGAAGTTGAGGGGCAAAGGAAAAATGTGACGCTTTGGCTCCCAATCTGCCAGCCTCTAGGTTGGCAGTAGGGAGGTCAATCCACGGAAGAGACGCCGTCACTTTAGATCTAGAAAATTTATAAGTAAAAGGAACAGTCAGAGTAAGCTATGGGTATGGCAGAGAACGCTCAACTCTCATGATAGACCAGCCCATCACCATCGGGCGAATGTTAAAAGATTCTGAATTTGCATGTTTAGCTAACTTCCAGTGGGTTACAGCTATATCTCGCTTTACCCCTTCAGCACGATGGTGCCTATTTACCATTTATTCTGGCTAAAATTAGACGATGTTATGCAGTCTAAGAAGGACCTACGCTATTCAGAAGGTTTATTGGGATCGTATTTGCCCCTTTGAGTCCTAGAGGTAAAATATAAGGTAAAGCAAATCGTCTAAGGGTAACCAGAATATGATGAAAAATTACGTCATTGTGCTGAAGGGGTTGAGAACAATTAGGTGAGAGAGCAATACATTGTTAGCATACAAAGGATATTCAAACTATCTAAAATTACCTGCACATCAATTACTGAGGATACATAGAAAATACAATAAATGATCAGAAATGCAAAATTACAAAGGCTTTCAGATTGTTTTTATTAAGATGGCATAATTATTAACACTGTTTTTACTAATATTGAAAAAATATTCATAACATTTCAAAATCCAAGGTGTACAATCTACCAAAAGGACTATATCATCTGCATACAAGTCCACATCTATTCCTTTCCCTCTCTCCAATCTTGCTCATTTACCAACTAATCATCTGCATACAAGTCCACATCTATTCCTTTCCCTCTCTCTCCAATCTTGCTCATTTACCAACTAATCATCTGCATACAAGTCCACATCTATTCCTTTCCCTCTCTCTCCAATCTTGCTCATTTACCAACTAATCATCTGCATACAAGTCCACATCTATTCCTTTCCCTCTCTCTCCAATCTTGCTCATTTACCAACTAATCATCTGCATACAAGTCCACATCTATTCCTTTCCCTCTCTCTCCAATCTTGCTCATTTACCAACTAATCATCTGCATACAAGTCCACATCTATTCCTTTCCCTCTCTCTCCAATCTTGCTCATTTACCAACTAATCATCTGCATACAAGTCCACATCTATTCCTTTCCCTCTCTCTCCATCTTGCTCATTTACCAACTAATCATCTGCATACAAGTCCACATCTATTCCTTTCCCTCTCTCTCCAATCTTGCTCATTTACCAACTAATCATCTGCATACAAGTCCACATCTATTCCTTTCCCTCTCTCTCCAATCTTGCTCATTTACCCACTAATCCAATAACACTGATCACAACATCTACACCTATGTTCAAATCAATAGGTGTTAAAAAACAGTTACACGACACAGCCCCACCTTACATACACCCATATTCACTTCATAGGAGTCACTCCGTTTATCTTTTACCTTAACATTTGTCAATACATTTTTGTGATTGAGTGCACCACAGAAAGCAGATTAAAGGTGAATTACACAAATATGATAAAGTGAGATAAGTTATCTAGCAGAACGTTAAATGCTCTAGCATTACACCATTATCGGGAATATCCTTAAATTTGCCCCTAACATATAAAATAAATAGGGTCAAGTTAAAGGTAAATTTCTGTTGCCTGACAACTATCGGGATTTATGACATCATCATCAGATTTATGATGTCATCACAATACTGGAAGGCGCGAAATTTGCAAGACAGTTAACTACCAGACGCCGCCAGATATAAAAATGTTGAATATTTGTTTTCTTTATCGACGTAAATTTACTTTATTATACACAAACCTGAGCATCCTTAATATGTTTTGATGCAAACAAAATATACATCTTACGAGGTATGCAGCTTATGTAATTCACCTTCAAAGACCGTTTTGTCCACTGAGAATGTGGTTACAGTCTCGCGTCCTAAATGGCTGCCTCTGTTCTCAAGTTCTTTATTTTGAGATCGGACCGGAGTACCTGATCCCATGTCATTCTAGGTCTATCCCTACGCGCGCAGCTTTCCCATTGGAAAATTGTTCTATACACCTTTCTTGGTATGCAAAATATATATACCCTGTAATTCTATCACCCCTTACTATACTGTAGTCTATTCGCTGTAAATAGGCGAGGAATCATGACCTCTGTCCCCTTAATGCATGTCATAACAAATTACATGACATACTTCTTGCGTGGATTGACCTCCTAATCTACCAAGATTGGAAGCCAAAGCGTCACATCTTTCCTTTGCCCCTCAACTTTCTCTTCATAATTGCTGAGGGGCACAGGGCCCTGGGTGGGGCTTTGGTTTCCCGGGCGTTTCTGCACCCTCCTCAGCTCCCCGCCATGGAGTGGCTTCGGTCACCCAGGCTTTGTTGTGGTCGGCAGGGAGGGTTCTGTGGGGGCGCTTGGTTATGGCCTTGGCCTTGCTCGGGGCCTTGGGGCTGTTCGGCCAGGCAGCTTGGGGAAAAACAACAACAACAACAACATGACATACTCGTAACATATTAATGATACCTTAACAATATACAGTATATTGCACATAAATCAATTCATTATACAAATGAAAATAAATCTTAGAGTCACACATATTAAACAACTGTAAATTATGCAATACTGTAATATATTTAAAGAGATTACTAAAGAAACAATCTTTACCGTGGGCCCTAGCGTGTAGTGATCCTATATGACAAAACCACCGCTAAACCCAAAAGGACAAATTAGTCTTGGCTCTTTGATGGAGTCCCCGTTTGACTAATTATAAGCACCTCCCCTCAGGGCATCTATAGTCTATTCGCTGTAAGTAGGCGAAACATCATGAACTCTATCCTCTGTAATTCAAAAAGGGCTAGAGCAAATTAACTGTACATTTCCACATATATTCCTTGACTGACTCTTCCCAAATGATAGAAACATTAGCTCGATTACTCAAGTCGTTTTTTAGTTACAGAGGTTAAAGGTCATGATTTTTCGCCTACTTACAGCGAATAGACTATAGCAGGCTCCTCTCCGTCACCTCAACCACCCCCAGGTAACCCCACGCCTATGCCAGCCATCCCAACAGCTGCTACGGTCACTCCAGAGGTAAGTGTGTGTATTTACCTAATTGTAGTATACAGGAGTTGAACATTTAGGCTCGTACTGTCTCGCTTCCTGAGTTACAATTGTCTAACTTTGCTTTTAAAATATGGATATTTTTTGCACACATTATTTATGTGAGTGTGTCTGTGTTTTGGCTGGGCACGCACAGGACACTAGAGAACTCTGAATGTAACAAACATGGCCGCCGACAAGTGCCGGATGGCTCGCCCACCGACCCAAAACAAACCTCTTGTCGGAATTTGACCACTAACTGCAAGTTCTTGTCACCAATTGCATGACTCGGGAAAGTTTGTAAGCTGCCGCTAAACTTGAAAACGCTATTCGCAAGTTCGCTTCTCGCAAGGGCCAACTGTACAGCATATATATGTTAATCATTAACAGTTTGTTAAGAACCTAGTCTTCCCGATTCACTGTTGTATCATATCCCTTACTCTTAAACAACTTAGGGTGCCCAGAGAAGTTGTGCAGTGGGCTATGAGAAAAACTTGGCGTAGAGGAGTGGCTGGTGCGTGTGATAATGAAGATGTATGATGATTCACGAACGGCAGTGAGGGTGAAAGGTGAACTGAGTGAGGAGTTTACAGTTTGAGTTGGAGTTCACCAGGGCTCTTGTGTTAAGCCCTTTCCTCTTTGTTATGGTTCTGGAGGCACTATCTGGTGATTTCAGAGTTGGGCTCCCCTGGGAACTGCTATACACAGATGACCTGGTGTATTATCATAGTAACTTGTGTTTATAACCTGGACCTCTAAGTGTGTGAGCAGGTTTAAGAGCATGAAAAGGTTATTACAAAGACATTTAGATCTCTTCCTATCACTACTTATCTGAAATTACAAAAACATCAGATATATACTGTACATACATAGGCCTACATACATACATACATACATAGGCCTACATACATACATACATACATAGGCCTACATACATACATACATACACATACATACATACATACATACATACATACATACATACATACAATACCGGTATACATAAGTTAAGGGGAGATTTCCACTTGAGGGATTGTTTTCTGGGTCCCTTTCTCTCATGTTTAGCCCTATTGCTTATGAGACTTTCGCCCCACTAGTTTGGCAATTTTAAGAACTTTCACCCCATTTCTGTCAATTTTAAGACCTATCGTGCCAATTAGGTGTCGATTTTTTCCTGGTGAGCGATAGCGAGCCTGTAATTTAAGAGGAATCGGCCTTTGGCCGGGACATTTTTCTACCGAAAAATTTACAAATTTATCTTGAAAAGGGGTCTAGGGGGTGTAATCGTAAGCTTGATGGATATATAGGGAACAAAGTAAAAACCTCCCCTTAAGGTTGTTTCAAGGATAATTAATACAATGTAATGTAAACAAACCAAAGTAAAGACGAGACAATATATATGCAAAAGATCTTATCAAAATCGCTATGTGGAAACAACGCTTTAGCAAAATAAAATAATTATAAATACAATAACAATATAAAACCCACTCCACTTTGAGAGTATCAGTACATGCTAACACAATCCACAATCCACACTCCACAATCCACACTCCACAATCCACAATCCACACTCCACAATCCACAATCCACAATCCACACTCCAGACCCACAAACATTCCCACATAACACAACACTATTAGTAGGGCTCCTATCTCTTAACACCTCTCCATCCATCCTTAACGCTTTCGGTACGGGTGACGTCTTTCATTATATTCTGGCTGTTACTAGATGATTTTATGCAGATTCGGAAGGAGCTCTAGCGATAAAAAGGCTACTAACTATCTCCATTAACCATCTTCGCTACTACAGATCCTTCCAAGAGGCTAAAAATGGTCTAAATATAGCTAGAATAAAATATGACGACGTCACTCGCACTGAACGGGTTAAACTAGAATATACAGGTATTTCTTAAACTGCACACAGGTTGTCGAGTAAACTGGCGTCACTTGAAGGCATTTTCCAGCAATTTTCGATGAGCAAGATATTCCTAGTTTTATATTGAATTATGGTCCACTACTTATAAGGCAATAGTTCCCGCTGATTGGCTTGTGCGACTGTTACTATTAATACCTTTGTTTAGAAGAAATAATGACTACAAGAAGACACATTGGAGACGGTTGCAAGAGCCAAACAGCTGGAATTATTGACATATAAGGGGGGGGGGGCGTTATTTTGCCAGAGTCACTGAAACAGAGTATAGATCCAAGGTAGCTTGTGTAAGGTAGTGTAATTCTAATGAAGCTTATAATTTGAAGCTGCCACACATCAATTGTAAAAATTGACGGAAAAATTGCTCGTGTGATACCGCCTTCAGAGTCCTGTAATCCAGAAAATACAATAGTCCGGATTATGCCACGACCAATATCATGCCCAAAATAGATAACAAAAAAACACTCCCTTTGTAAAATTCCCCTACTAGCCGAGACAGAGAAAGGGGCGAGGGAACGTGAAAGTGGTCCCGGACCCTAAGACTTGGAACTTTAAATGTGGTTTCTTTTCGGGCTCTGTCTCGAGTCGGCCACCCCCAGCTATTGGGTATGTGTCTGAGTATATACATGTCTTTTCATACATTGAGTTGCTTGGAGAATATAGAGGGATGATTTGAGAGCATTATTTGTATACTGTACTGTACTGTACAATCCAACAGTCCGGCACATTGATAATCCAGCATTTACTTTTTGGATTACAAGATATTTATTATATATATATATATATATATATATATATATATATATATATATATATATATATATATATACAGTAGCCTACATACATATATTCATCAACAAAAAACTAAAACTACTATTCCTCAGAAAACAGTGCTCAAAAAGTGGCTACTGAACCTAATCTCTTGTGTATTAAAAATATCATATACAACCATAATAAAAATGCAGGAGGTCAAGCACATCTATGTGATTCTATGAGCTGGAAGAACTAGAGAGGAAGGAAAGACTCGCTTGCAGATAACTATAGCCTGTTTTTTCCAGCTGAGGGTAAATTGAATCCATTTTTGCTCATTTCTCGATAGTTACTGGAAAAATATAAAACCAACATGTCTCTGTATGTATGATATATCCAACAAATACCAAGTTTTCATAACTGACAATATTTTTTACCCCAATATATTCATAATAGCTAAGTTAACCCTTTGGCGCACCTATAGTTTCCAATCAAAGTTTTTCCCACTCCCAAAGTATATCTCAGCTCACTCAGAACCAGTTTTGTGCCCGGCGATAATTTGTTTCTGTGACGTTTTTATCCACCAAAAATCCTTGTATTTGGATTAATGAG
The DNA here is from genome assembly GCA_032716605.1 of Paralithodes platypus. Taxonomy (NCBI): domain Eukaryota; kingdom Metazoa; phylum Arthropoda; class Malacostraca; order Decapoda; family Lithodidae; genus Paralithodes; species Paralithodes platypus. The sequence continues at coordinate 9,939,427 of CM064490.1, forward strand.
GTACCATCGGCTTCGTTATTGATTGAACTTGAAGATAAGCGAATAAAAACATAGAATAAATACAAAACAACCACATTGGGGCACTCCGAAATAAGAATTGTAAACAAAAAATGAAATACCTTATCTCCAACTCGCGCTAGCTCAAAATTTGGCCCACAACATTTTTGATTTGCATACATATATGGAAGCAGAATTTAATGAGGATTCCACTGGTGTCTTCAGAATTACTATAAACCAATTAGTTACTGAGATACACGAATAAACGTGAAAGTATCGAAACACAGACTGAGCTGTACTCTGCTCCCTTCCCAGCTAGCCGTGAGTAAACCCTTAAACTGAGGGGGTTGCCAATTGTACCCATTGAACTAGACGTAATACTTAATATATATGCCAAATATGACACGCGTCAGACGATTACTTAATTTTTGGCGAATATTTTTAAGTTTAATGACTCTTAAAGAGTCATCGTGCGCCTAGGAAAAAAATATCTAATGACTCTGAACGAGTCATCGTTCGCCAAAGGGTTAATAAGGAGGGAACATTGCAGTTTATCCACAGCTGAAAAGAAACAGACTTATAGAGAGGAAGGAAAGACTCGCTTGCAGAGAACTAGAGAGCAAGGAAAGACTCGCTTGCAGAGAACTAGAGAGCAAGGAAAGACTCGCTTGCAGATAAAGACATCACATATTGAGGTATATACTGTACTCGTACATATCCATAGTTAGATAGACTATACAATTAACCCTTCCAGTAAACCATGACACATTCCTTTATTTAACCTTTTCGCTCACCTAGCGTTACTTTTTAAGTTTTGATCAGGAACTTTGTCTTTCTCATAAATAAAATTGTCTATCCCAGCCGACTCCTAAATCGCGGCACCCAAACTGTTTACAAGTCTCCCTCACAATCCGATGCCCCAATTTACGTTATCATTATAGGTTTTTAGGTGTTTTGTGTTTTGACGGGTTTTCAGGAACGTAACCCAATCTTAAATCGAAGGAGACCTGTACTATCGCTCATTTTCCACCCACTGTAGGTAGCGCCAACGAACTTGACACTAATTTCGACCCCTGACCTCTTCGTAACTCAAAAGGACCTTGAGCAAATTGGCTGTATATATCCACATCTATTTCCTGGTAGACTCTTCCCAAATGTTAGAAATGTCAGCCCGATTGCTTTCATTCATTTCGAGTTATAAGAAGTTAAGGGGTCCAGATTATTGTCACGCTACCTATAGTATTACTGTACCTTAACTGTATCTTACCATGCATCAGAAGATAGTGGGAAGGAAACACTATAATATTACTTGGAGAAAAACCATTATATCTCTAAGAATTATCGTGAATAATGAATATAAGGAATGTTTCCCAACTAAAATTGTGATTTTCCTCACTTACACTGGAGATATTTCGGAAACTTTCGAAACAACTACTGTATATAAATTTGTAATAGGAAATCACAAGTATTATTTAAGCTCTTTTTGATGGTTCATTCAGAAATATTCTATCAATATTGAATTTCATGTAAATGTTTTAAAATGGCAATTTTCCGCTTATATAATAGGGCAGTCGGGCCAAAACATTAATTCTCGGTCGGTTTTAGACCACAAGAATTACTTTTTATAAACTTTATTACACACAAATAAAACGAGGAAAGGGTAATCTATCATTTTCAGTTGGAAAAAATATAAAAACCTTTAATAATCATAATGAAAATGTATGCCAAAAAAAAAAAAAAAAAAAAAAAATCCGTCTGTGCATATTTGAACAGACAATTTCAAGGATAATTTCAGTGACAACATAGGTTCTTCGAATATTTGATTTTATATGAATACTGTACAGGTATTTCCTAAAGCGTTATCGCACTTTGGTGCATTTAGAGGGTGGAATGGGAAGACGCAGGTTCATATTTTGGTGAGTGACAGGGTTAATTCTGAATTACTAACTTTAGAAATGGTTTGTAAGAGATAATCGAGATGGATTCAACCCCTAAGATTGCTATTAGAGTTCCTTCTTTAGTTGTATAATATAATCTAGTAGTAACAAGAATGAAAGAAACAAAGAAGCTATGATACGGACAGGGTAAATTAAGTAGAGTACCACCAAAAAAGTAACCCATCGGTATAACTCTTTCTTTTGGGCTGTTCGGCCAGGCAGCTTGGGGAAAAACAACAACAACTCTTTCTTTTCAGATGACGATAAATTGAATCCCTTAGCAGCTAATTTCTCGATACTTAACGGAAAAATGTGAAACTACTATGTCTCTCTATCATATCAAGACCAAGTTTATATAATTAGCACCATATTTCACTACAAAATCTTCAAAATAATTGAGAAATCTTAGCCGCTAATTTCTCAATACTGTACTGTACTTAACGGAAAAATTTGAAACTTCTACATGTCTCTGTATCATATCAAGACCAAGTTTATATAATCAGAACCATATTTCACTACAAATTCTTCAAAATATCTGAGAAATTTTGATGGGAACTTTGCAATTTACCGTCAGTTGAAAAGAATCATCCTTATAAGTAAAACAAAATAATTGGCTATTTATTATCAGTATGAAATAGCACCACCTTTGAAAGTGAATATCAAAGGATCAATTATGGAAAACTGAATCACAAATCTATAATGTACTGTATCTACATTATGCAGAGGTTTTTATAATTATAATGTACTGTATCTACATTATGCAGAGGTTTTTATAATTATAATGTACTGTATCTACATTATGCAGAGGTTTTTATAATTATAATGTACTGTATCTACATTATGCAGAGGTTTTTATAATTATAATGTACTGTATCTACATTATGCAGAGGTTTTTATAATTATAATGTACTGTATCTACATTATGCAGAGGTTTTTATAATTATATTTTTTGATTTTTAATGATAACTATATTCTGTTCGTTATAAGCAAGCTAGAAATCCCCACCCAAACCTCTCGATTTTGTTTTTTTTATTTGATTAAAGCGTTGTTTCCACATAGCGATCTTGATGAGTTCTTTTGCTTTTATACAGTACTGTGGCGTCCCAATTTTGGTTTGGTTATTTTGCAAGTTTCACATTATAACTCCAAGATGATTAGAGTAATAATGCTAATATTCCCACCATTAAAATGTAAAACTTGCAAAACAAATTAACCAAAACAGGAATGCACAGTTATGTAGAGCAGATTAACCAGACCACTGAGCTCCATACGGAACTCTCATAGGTCTGGCCCGAAGGATTGGATCAGATTACTGAAAGGAGCTTAAGGCGACGCAAAAAACGGACGATAGGGGGGAGCGCACAATATAAAGACAAAAGAACTATGTGAAATTTAAAGACCATTTGCTCTAGCCCTTTTTGAGTTACAAAGGTTTGAGGTTAAGATTTGTAGCCTAACTATAATGAGTAGACTACTGTACAGTCGCGCTAATAAGTCATGTCTCGGCACCAAGTACGTTTTGATCAATAATTGGTATCGGCCATATCTAAGCTTTATTTCTTCATATCGAGTGAAATATACAAACGTGTTCCTACACTTACCCACCCTATTCAACATCTGACAGACATTAATACAGCACATAACAACCCAAACGTAATGACAGCTGGGACATCACTTATTAGCGCGACTGTACAGTATATTAAAGTATGCAGCTTGAAATCAGTAAAAACAAACATGATACACTGTACCATACTTTACCATAAATAGTGATACTGTATATACAGTATACAGGGTACAGTATATATAGGGGAAAAAAAAAAAAAAAAAAAAAGTACATATACAGTACTGTATTGAAACTGTCCAGGTAGCCTACCATAAAACTAGCTGCACATGTACACAGTAGAGTTGTATATATCATGCAAAGTATAAGTACTATATCTTATCTTAGGAATTATACAGTAGCCTACATGAAGTCCTACACACATTATGATTTAATGTATTAATTAAAATTAAAATGTAAAACTTGCAAACTAAACAAACCAAAATTGGGACAAGGACAATATAAAGTCAAATTAAATTATCAAAATCGCTATGTGGAAACAACGCTTACTAAAATGAAAATTATTAAATAAAAGAACACAATCCACCACATAGGGTGTACATCACTACATGAGCAAGTTAATCTGTTTCCCAAGCAAACCAATCGCACATATAACAACGCACTATCGTCACGTTAAAGGAAGTAGTCAAGTTTGGGAAGTCCGGGACGTTCTGGCAAATTTTACTAAACTCTGCATGAATAAAGAAACTACATGTTAAATGTCAAAATATTATTTAAAATCAAATTTGCAACATGACAAGACATTAACAATAGTAAAAAATACAAATATTGATAAGATATCTATACTATTACAAAATAATATATAAAATACAGTACAGCACTCACTAACGATAGTGCTATCGGGTAGGTACCTGTAAGCATAGCATGCCTCAAGTGACCCCTATCAATAACTACCCTACAAATAACCTACATTTATAGCACAAATAAACTAAGGAAATCGCAAAAGTAAGCAATTGATACTATCGACAATGAATACATATAATATAAAGAGAAATAATTGCAAAATATGAAGTAACAACAGATTTAAACAAAGAGTACTCTTTTAACAAGAACAATAAATTTAAAAAATCATCAATATTAATAATAATAATAATAATAATAGAAAAAGAAAAAGATAAACAATAAATACAGACAAAAAGTAAGCAGAGGTTATACAAGAAACTTCAAGTTAAAAATGCTTGATTAAAATTATTGATGTCAAATTTTAGAATACAGTCACAATAATTGACCCTAAAAAGATTAAATTTATGGAACAATTTACTTGCCTCAAAACCTCTGTCCACTAAGAGTCTGTATAGTAACCTAGCTCTAGCCCAAAAGTCATCTACTTTAGTGCAGATTTTACAAAATCTTATTAATTGGGAATAAAAACAATTATAAGTGATTTTACTATCGATATTACTACTAGGGAAAGGAAAGTTTATTACGTTAAAATTAAAATCATCAACTTTGTGATATACTTTAAGTATGCACTGTTCATTAACAATCTCTATATTTATATCAAGAAAATTTTCAACTTTATAATTTACGTTACATTGTGTGAGGGGAATAGAATTAGGGTAAATAAGTTTAGCAACTTGATTAAAATTTAACAAATTGCAAACAAGAATATCATCAATATATCTACTATTATTACTTAACAGTTTAGCAAGTGCTAATTTTTCTGGAATTTTATTTTTCTTGCTACTGTCAACTAAGTCTTTTATATATTTAAATTCTAAAGCAAGCAAGAATAAGTCTGCAATTAAAGGGCTAGCATTTCCACCCATAGGAATTCCTAATATTTGTTTGAAAATGTACGGCCCGAATCTAACATAAGTATTGAAAAGGAGGAATTTAAGGGCATCTTTAAGTTTAGTTCTATCAAAATATACAGAACTAGTGGGAGTAGAGCTAAGTGATGCATTATTAAAATATGTATAAACATTTATGAAATAATTACCATTCCCAACGTACCTGTCAAAGTGCAAATCTATAATAAAGCAAAGCTCTGAATATACTAAATCTAAAGGCAAATTGGTATACAAGTAAAAACATTTAAAACAGTGTCATCGATGATAAGGTTAATTTGTTTTATAACCATTAACTGATCATATGAAACAACAACAACATTCCTAATTTGATCATACTTTTAACATACAAATCCATGAGGGCAACTGTACACTAATATGCTGCCAGTGTTGGTCTCGTAAAGCCAGTGTCACACGAGCACTTTTTCCGGCAATTTTTGTACTACCTTGAGGCTTTTTGCACGAGAATCGGAAACTAGATCGAAGGTAGATTACGTTGGGTAGTTCAATTCTTATGAAACTTAAAATTTTGAATCTGCCAGACTACAATTGCCCGTAAGAAGTGCCAGAAAAATCTCTCGTGTAAAAGCTGGTATCACACGAGCGCTTTTTCACTCAAAATTTATCCTCAACACTGGTTTGGCAGCTTATGTGGTCAACATATAGAATATTTTGGTTACCTACATTCATCTATCATCAGTCTAGTTTCCCATACCGTTGCAAGATATTCCAGAAATGTCGATCATCGAATGTTGACTATAAATGTTCTCGTGTGATACCGGCTTTACACTGACTTTACTATACTACAGTACAGTACTGTACTTACCGGTAGTTTGTGTCAATAATACAAATTATACAATATATATTGCACTGTAAATAACTGTACTGTAATCAGTCTATTATGTATCTTACAAAACTGGTGCGGTAAACTACTATGCTACTATTTTTTGATGAAATATTGTTTGCTTGTATCTTAATATTATAGTTTTAATCACATGAACATATATTCGGTAATTGTACAGTATTTTTGAATTGACTCCTAAAAAGGCTACTTATACAGTTAGTTAGTTATGTAGAGCAGATTAACCAGACCACTGAGCTCCATACGGAACTCTCATAGGTCTGGCGCTACTTATATATTAAAGTGAAGCTACACAATATAAAATGCAATATGGCAGTCAAGAGGAACCACTGCTAAGGCGGGAAATACGTCAACACTGTATTTCTTAGTAGATTGTACTGTGCTGAACTTCTTAGACTAATAGTATGCATTCCACACATCCAACAGCATGAGGGTTTTTAGCTACCGGGTATCTAAATGCCGGTCCGCGTTTGATTTTATTCAGCATCGAACAGCATGAGGTTTTCTAGCTATCTAAATGCCGGTCCGAGTTTGATTTTAATCAGTACGGTATAGGAAGGAATTATAGGAGTCAGAGGGTTAATCGAGAGGGTTCTTACCTATTTCATTCCTTGAGATATTTCCTAAGCTGCATAAAATCACCCACTGATGACCAGAATAAAATGTGAATATGCATCAGATACAGAAAAGGTGAAAATATTGACGTAGGTAGTGGTATTATAATGTAAAACTTGCAAAATATACAAACCAAAACAGGGATGACACAATATACAGACAAAAGAACATATCAAAACCATTATGCCTTAAATAATTGCATCCGAGGCAGAAATCCAGACGTGGGGTAATTATAATCCGCATTCAATAACAAATACAATCTAGCCCTCCGAGGCTCCATGACGCGCTTCTTTTCTGTTTTTTGGCTATTATTAAACGATCTTATTTGGATTAGGAAGGGTACTTGGAAGTCAGAAGGTTGATTGAGATAGTCTTTACCCTTTTCATTCCCACCGATCCTTCCTAAGTTGTATAAAATCATCTAATGATGGCCACGATAAACTGTCAAAACACGGCATAATCCTCAACGGGGTAATAGTTTTAACCCCTTCTGTACTGCCGACGTCTTTTGTATTTGATGTCACCTACATTTAGAGGATTTTATGAAGCTTGAGAATGATTTATGGTACTAAAGGTTTAATTGAAATGGTCTGTAGCCTTTAAATGAGTAGACGGCCTTTCTAAGCTTTACAAAACTGTCTAATAGTCGTCAGAATATAGTGCAAAGTACATCACAGGTACAGAAGGGGTTAAAAGTAATAATAATCAGCTACTCTGTCACTCTTTCAAAACTGGGGGAGGCACTCACTGCAGGCAGTTATGCCTTTTGTCTCCCTCATTCACATAGAAAACAAAAATAAAAAAAATAATATTCCAGTAATCTATAGGCAGAGATTTCAATAATACTGAATGTATGTACAGTACAGGTATGTACTATCAGCAACAAAAGTTTTTTCCCCCCAACCTGCCACTGTGTGAATCCAAATCACCTGGGGATTGAAAAACTAAGCATATACAGTATTGGGTGTAAATGGTACTTCTTTCAGGTGCTTTGTTTGTGGACCCCCAGCTGGTTCGGATTCACTCAGTGGCTGGTGAGGGGAACAAACTTTTGTTGTTGATAGTACATTACTGTAAATTATTAATGCTAAAACTGCCCCATAAGTCATAATGCAGTACGTATAAGTTTACTTTTAATAAGTAAAGGTCTCCCTCATTATCCGATGACCTGATTTACGATATTATTATAGGTTTTTAGGTGTTTGGGTTTGTGTTTTGGCTGGTACGAGAACGCATCCCCATTTACCTCATTAATTTTAGGGTTTGCTATACGATTTTTTGTAACTAGTCATCGGCGTATAGGAAGTTCATAAAATAGCTTCAATTAATGTCCATCTAATACTCTTGTTGATGATGATGAAGATTTTATTCTAGCATCTAATACTCTTAACTATCGTCATTTTGATTTAGTAAGATTTCTATTTTTGTAGAGATATATTACTTATAAAGTAAGGTAATCAAGCAGATCATAGGTAATAATAAAGACTATGATGTAATGGCAATCTAAAACAATTACAGTACAGTAGGGTCCCACATAAACAATTACAGTACAGTAGGGTCCCGCATAAACAATTACAGTACAGTAGGGTCCCGCATAAACAATTACAGTACAGTAGGGTTCCGCATAAAACGTGTTCAGATAAAACGAGTCTCGATTAAAACGAGCGACCTAAAATATTAATATTTAATTTTCGATCAGAACGAATGTGATCACATAAAACGAGTCCGCCGCCAAAGTGGGGCAAATCCGTGGAGTTCTCATATAGAGCGCCGAAATATCGTACAAAACGTACGAAATATTGTACGCTCCTGACGGAAATTTACGCTTACAGTGAACATTGACCATATTGGGCCACCAAAATGCCGTGTTCACATAGAACGAAATCGCATAGAACGCCCTCGTTTATCGACCAATTTCTGGTTTTATGCGGGACCCTACTGTATATCCATTTCCAGTCACAGTAATCTTATATGGTTATTAGGATGGCACAGTCGGTTTTGGCAGTTTCTAGGGTAATTTTTAAGGATTGATCGCGACTTTAGTGTTCTTGATGTAAAGACAGCTTACTGGGGCCAAAGTCCTCATGAGGCTAGAATCAAGGGAAAATTATGTACGGTCGCACTAATAAGTTATGTCCCAGCTGTCATTACGTTTGGCTTACTCTGTGCTGTATTAATGTCTGTTGGATAGGGTGGGTAAGTGTAGGAACATGTGTGTATATTTCACTTGATATGAAGAAACAAAGCTTAGATATTGCCGATACCAATTATTATTGATCAAAACATACTTGGTGCCGAGACATCACTTATTAGCGCAATTGTACAGTGCAGGAAATTAGGATCAAATAAAAACTGGAGTGAGTTCACTACAATACAAGAAATCAAGATCATATAAAAACTAGCGTTAGTTAACTACAGTAAAGGAAATCAAGATCATATAAAAACTAGCGTTAGTTGACTACAGTAGAGGTGTTATGAGTGAATATACTGTACTGGAAACAAACTACATAACAAAAAAAAATAGCTACCGGTGCAATGTGACTGACTTTGTTAAAGATACACTGACCGTTTGTTTGGTCTATTAATTAATTTATTCATATTTTTGTTTAGTTTCCTCCCTAGACCTCCATCAAGCTTAGAAAAACACCCCCTAGACCCCCCTTCAAGATAAATTTGTACATTTTTCGATAGAAAAAAGTCCTGGCCGAAGGCCGTTTCCTCTTAAAATTGCAGGCTCGCTTACCCTCGCCAGGAAATAATTGACACCTAAATGGCACATAAGGTCTTAAAATTGACAACGAAATGGGGCAAAAGGTGTTAAAAATCGCCAAGCTAATGGGCCGAACGTCTTATACTCTCAAAACTAGTGGGGCTAAACAATGCCGTTACAATGCATGTGATGGAAAAATGACGTTAAACCATTGTATGTATGTAAGGGGGTCCAGAAAAACGGTCTGCCTACCCTTAAGAGATCATTTCCAGCGGGACGTGGTGATCGTTGACGGTGGGGGGCTTGGGGGCGACACCATTGGCCTTCATGTACGAGATGACCTGATCGGGTACCTCGGCCAGCACCTCCCGGGCCAGCTTGAGGCGGCCGATGTGGGGGTCGTTGGAGGCCTGCAGGAAGTCTCTGAACGGCACAAACTGTACTATGTCTCGCTCCGCATAGCGCCCGTTGTACGACAGCCGCACCACATCGCCGTCCAGCTCCTCCATGCTGTCAAACTCCGCACCACCCACACCCACGATGATGATGGACAGGGGAAGCATCGAGGCATTTACTATTGCCTGAACACAAACAAGGAAACATTATTAAATATTAAGGTGAGGGCTGGTCCTATCCAGAGTGAGGTTTGGCATTCTCTACCCAACCTATTATTAAATTATTATATTTTTTCACCAACCAACATCTGCCAGACCTATGAGAGTTCCGTGTGGAGCTCAGTGGTCTGGTTAATCTGCTCTACATAACTAACTAACCAACCAACATCACTTTTAAACTCAATTAATGAAATCAACAAATACATGTGGCACTCCAAGGACTCGAACCTAGGACACTCACACCGAAATGCATTACGCTATCAAGACCTTAGGGTGAGGGCTGGTCCTATCCTATGCATTTGGCCCCATTCAGCCAACTGTTTGAACACGTTTATCCCCATTCAGGTGTTGATTTCTTCCTGGCGAGCGAAAGCGAGCCAGCATTGTATGGAGAAATCCGGCTTTGCCGGAGAAATTTTTCTATCGAAAAATGTACAAATTTAGCTTGCTGTAAAAATATATATATATATATATATATATATTCTGGCTTGCTACCGCTCGCCAGGAAACTGTGGGTAAACGTCTTAAAACAGTAGGCTGAATGGGGCCGAATGGATACAACCCAGAGAGAGGTTTGGCATCCTCTACCCAATTATAATGTAAAACTTGGAAAATAAACAAACCAAAACTTTGACGAACACAGTAAAAAGACAAAAACAACTTATCAAAATCGCTATGTGGAAACAACGCTTAAGCAAAATAATAATTCTTTCTAGATAAAAGAACACAATCCACCACATAGGGTGTACAATCGGCCTAACCAGTGATGTCTCGGCACCAAGTATATTTGGATCCATAATTAATTTCAGCAATATCTAGCCTAAACTTCATTTATTCATTTCGAGGGGGATATACAAACCTGTTCCTACACTTACCCACCCTATTCAACATCTGGCAGACATTATTACAGCAGAGAGCGAGCCAAACATAATGACAGCCGAGACATGACTTATTAGCACGACCGTGCATTACTACATGAGCAAGTTAATCTGTGGTGGATTGTGTTCTTTTATTTCATCAATTCTATTTTAGTAAGCGTTGTTTCCACATAGCGATTTTGATTAGTTATTTTGCCTTTATATTGTCTTTATATTATCTTTATATTGTCTTTATATTGTCTTTATATTATCTTTATATTGTCTTTATATTATCTTTATATTGTCTTTATATTATCTTTATATTGTCTTTATATTGTCTTTATATTGTCTTTATATTGTCTTTGGCCTAGTTTTGGTTTGTAAGTTTTACATTTTAACTCTTTCACGCATTTATGACGCAGAGGTTGCCAGATTAGCAATAAGGAATAGAGTTCTCTCACTCTTATAATTACCTCTCCAAAATTAGTTTTCTGCCCACAGCTAACTTAAAGACAACTGCAGAGGTTGAAGTAATTAACTAAAGGTTTCTAAACACCCTTGATGGTAAACAAAGGCTTTAAAGTATCCCCAATAGGCTCAAAATCGCGTCATATGCGTGAAAGGGTTAATCCATAATATAATATAATATAACGCTTATAATAATTTCTTACCTCCTTAGTCTGAGGCATATCAGTAATAATGCCGTCCGTAAGAATGAGGAGGATAAAGTACTTCCCTCCGTCCCGATGAGTAGCGGCAAAGCGAGCCACGTGGTTGATGATGGGAGCAAAGTTTGTGGGACCATACAGCTGGACTCGATTCAGGCAGGCATAATACGCATCAATGACCCCTGCAGGAAGAAATGTAAGCTCATCAGGTTAACCCTCGGAATCCGGGAGGCTTCATATGAGAAAAATGCGCGGTTAAAAATTGTCGTTAAAATTATCACAACACGGCAACCACGCGTTGTAGCATTGTCATTCTACAGACAACAAAAAGTTCTACAATTTGCACACAAAAAAATTATTGCTCTAGGTGGTCTCAATCAGTAGTTACTGAATTATGAAGTTTGCCAGTACCAAAAGGGCCCCGGACACAGCGATAGGGATCATATGAGGCCCCCCGGATTTCGTGGGAGGGCCCGCCTCGTTTTTTTCTCTCTCTCTCTCTGGGTTGTATCTATTCGGCCCCATTCAGCTACTGTTTTAAGACGTTTATCCCCATCCAGTTGTTTATTTTTTATATTTGTTAATAAGTTTTGTGCCAGCCGACATTTTTCTCTTGAAAAATTAACAAATTCATCTTGAAAGGGGGTTTGGGGGATGTTTTTTTAAGCTTGATGGAGATCTAGCGAGGTTACTATACAATAAATAAATAAATAAAACACATAAGATGAAGACACTAACCTCCGACCATGTAACAAAAGGGGTTGGATTCATCCCCGTTGACAAAGAACTCGTGAGAGACGTTGGTGAAGTCCGGCGGCATCCTGGCTCCGAACCCCAGGACAGGGAAGTGCTTGTCCGCGTCGTAGTCCTGGATGATCTGACCCACGGCGGTGATGGCGCGCACGTACTGGTTCGGGGAGTTGGGGTTGACGAAGTGCAGGGATTGGGGCGATTGAGGGTTGCCGTTGGATGCTGAAATAGAGTAATGTACACTTTATCACATATTAATCCATTCTCTACCGGCGATGTCTTCTCAACCCTTTCTGTACCGGTGCCGTCTTTTTAACTTTAATCTGGCTTCCATTAGACGATTGTATTCAGCTTACAAAGAGCCTACATCAATTAACAAGCTTCGAACTATCTCACTTGACCCTTTTTACAACCACAGATCCTTCTTAAATGGCACAAAACCTTCTAAATATAACTAGAATAAAATTGAAAAGACGTCGCCGGTATAGAAGGGGTTAAATTTATTCTGGCTCTGATGTGAGGTGGGTGGGCATTGTGGTGGTGGAGCTTTGCTGCGTGTCTGCCTGCCGAGACCGGAACCTCTCCGGGAGGTCTGGGAGCTGGGAATCTTTTGCTGGAAGACCCCAAATGGGCCTGGGTCTCTAAGTCTTCTCCTGGGTGACCTAAATGTGTGTAAATTTGAATTATTTAATTTTATTTTATTTTTTGTATTGTGTGTGTGTGTGTGTTGTATTGTCCATGTTCGGGCTTTGTCTCGAGTCGGCCACCCCCAGCTAGGGGTATGTGCCTGAGTATATAGATAGATAGATAGTATGTATCTACAGGTATAAAGTAAAACTTGCAAAATAAACAAACCAAAACAGAAACTTCTGGAAAAGTCTGGAAGCGTGAGTAATATACAGTAGTACAAATGTAAGATCTTGTCCGGACTATATTTCTCAGACTTTCAGACTTTTCCAGGACTATATTTCTCAGACTTCCAGACTTTTCCAGAAGTCTGAGGTTGGAATCCGGAGTTTCAGACAACCGGAAAAATCACACTTTCGAACCGGTTCTCCCCCCAATTAGTCCGAAAGTGTGAGTATTACTGTATAAAGTGAACCAACCTGTAAAATCTATGGCAATAAAGGCGTTGATCTCCATGCCTCCCTTGAGGAAGTCGATGAAGGTGTGGACCTGCCGCTTCTGGACCTTGTTGAGCACCACCTCCCCGGAGTGCTTGTAGCTGCTGCCTTTTCTCCGCTGATGGAAACAAATGGCAGGTTTTTAGTTATGGACCCACTTGAATCAGTATCGAACACAAATGAGGCACTATATATAATGCTATATTAAATAAATAAAATAATAATGTAAAACTTGCAAAATAAACAAACCAAAACTGGGACGACACAAGATAAATGCAAAAGAATTAATCAAAATTGCTACCGGTATGTGGAAATAACGCTCAATAAAATAGAATTTTGAAATAAAAGAGCACAATCTACCACATAGGGTGTACATCACTACATGAGTAAGTTAATCTGGTTCCCATGCAAACGAATTGCGCATATAACAACACACTATCGTCACGTTCAAGGAATTAGTCAACATGGGCTTCAGAAATTGGCTTAAAGCTTGGAAAATTCAAATGGGTGAAACCTTATTAGTGCTCCTGACTACAATAGAGAACAACATACAGTAATCTACGCCAACAACATAATCTACACTTCTTGAGAGCCCTGTGGGAAAGCCCGATCGTGGCCAAGGCCTTCCTTAGGGATTCGGGGCTGTTCGGCCAGGCAGTCTAGGGAACAATAACAACAACAACAGTAGAGAACAATATAATAAGTGACAGTACAATGCATTAAGAACCTACACACCTTTCGTTCTTCATTGATGAGCCAGTAAGTGTTGTTTGCACCAGGACCTTCCATCAGTTTCCTCACGGTGGTATAAAATACACCAATATCCTTGTGGCTACCATTTGTCTTGAAGCTCTTGCAGGCAACTTTGATACTGCGCTCATAATCCCCACTGCAGAAAGTGCGCAGGGGTATTGAGAACTCCTTCCACACAGGGTCGCGGGTTTTGTTGGCAGGGACGGACCGGTAGACCAGTGTACAGCTTCCATCTTCGTTGGTCTTGTAAAATTCCAAGAATGGGCTTATGGAACAAAACCAACTTGTGTTTTCCAACTTCTGTCCAACAAACTGGACAGATACTTCTTCTTTGCACGAGCTTAGTTCTTCTGCAAGAATTATGATTGAACCAGAAGTTCCAGATACATTATTGTATATTAAAGGTTTCTCAGTTACCCTTGTGCTCACCAGCTGTGCAAGCGTGCAATCAAATTCACCAAGGAAATCATGATTAGCAAGATTAGGTGAATTGGAGTCTATGTCATACAGCTTAAACTTCAAAGGCTGTTGTTCTTCAAAGTGATAAGTGATAGGAATTTTAGTTGCAAAATCAGGGTTAAGTGTATTGTCTATGCACTCGGTTCTCTTTAATTCCACAAAGTTCCTTGACCCAAACGATTGGTAGAACACTACACATATTGGATCAGACTTGGAGAAGACATCTGTATCTCGTAGATTTCTGGAAAAGGATAAAAACTTCGTCAATTTCGATAATTAAATAAATGGTACAGTCAGCTCAAGGTGTTTTTAATTTACCCCACCTCATGTTAAAATTTCACTGGATTTTTGTGTTAATGACATTACTTTAGCTTATTATTCTACACCAAATCCAAAGTAAATACAGTAATGATAATGATAATAATGTTACTTATTTCCATATATTTAAAGTGGCGTATTGTAAACCTAAATACTGTACTGTATAGGGTTACAAAAAACTAAAAATTAAAAAAAGGGAGACAATGGAATTGTAATTGAAACTACTAAATCTTGTCAAATATACTAATATCTTTGCAGAATGCAAACATTCTTTCTGCAGAAAAGGAACAGCCGTCAGCCAAGATTGCTCTCAAGCTGAGCGGTCTACGGATATTTCCAAAGTATCTATCCCTTTGATGTTGAAAAGATGGACATTCTATCAGGATATGTTTGACTGTGAGAACAGCACAATCTGTAAACTCTGGCTGGCTTGTCCTTTCCATGAGATAACCATGTGTGAGTCTAGTCACCTAGTGTGGTCAATACGGAGGCGAGCAAGTGCAGTTTATATCTAATCATTACACTTCATACACATTAAATAAAAGAGAAACCGGTACATCATGGTACTGTACAGTTGGTCAAAGTTCCAGCTGACCCACCCTCGCTCTGGGGCTCGCAGAATTAGCTGGCAATACTGGTGTAGTTGCCAATCAGTGGATAAAATAACTTGAATATTTAGGCAAATCTACGAACTTTGGGTGAATGTTCGGGATCATACATAGCGATGTATGCATTTTTTTTTTTAGATAGGCTTACTTTCCCTTGTTTATTATATGTTCTAACAATGATATAGCCGAAATCAGATCTACCAATCCCATCTTTGTAAGACACACCTCCTTCCTACACCAGTATTGCCAGATAATTCTGCGAGCCCCAGAGCGAGGGTGGGTCAGCTGGAACTTTGACCAACTGTACCTCATGCATTGTGATAGCGCAATGTGAGGAATAGTTTATAAGCATTGTTCATATCAAACACAAACATTTATTTAACACTGTGCCAAATTGCGAGACTGAACAGAGTTACTGTTCAGTCTCACAATTTGGCAGTGTTTAATAAATGTTTGTGTTTTATATGGACAGTGATTATCAACTATTCCTCACAATGCACTATCTCTTATAACCAGAGGTGGGCAGGTGCGCATTACCAATATAGAGGAGCGTGGAGCGAGGAGCGGCAAAATTCTGAAATCGGAGTGCAGGCGGGGAGCGCAGCTAGAAATTTGCGCTCCTTTCTGGCGCTCCGGCGGCGATTTTTCCTGTCAACAACAGGTACAAGAACGTCATTATCGTGTACAGTCATCGGTACGATGACTACGGTGTTACCCGAGCCTGTCTGACTGTCTGATAGTCAAAAGACACTATAGACTTCAGAGACTTTTATAATTTTATGGTATCGATACTATCGGAATGTTACTTGAATGTATGGGTGGGAGGGTGGTTAGGGGAATGGTGGGGGGAAGGTAGAAGCGTAATTGACTCGTGTTACAAATATGAAGCCGATTGGTGAGGTAGTTTCGCCACCACAGATTGTATTTGTTTTCCTTATCTTCGTACGGATACGCTGGAAGTGGGTTGTGGGAGGAAGTTGGGGGTGTGGTGGAGGGAAGGCATAAGGGTAAGGCACTTGTCACACAAATATGGAACCGATTGGTTCAATCGTTTCGCCGCCACAGATTTTCTTTTTTTTTCCTTGTGAGGCGACCGATAGTCAGCGAGTGGGTGGGAGGAGGGGTTTGGGGTAGTGGTGGTGCCGTGGTGGGTATGCAGAAGGGTAAGGTACATGTGGTAAAAAACTAAAAATATGAAAGCCATAGGTGCAGTCGTTTCGCTGCTACGATTTTTTTTCGGCGAGTCAGTATATAATTATATACGGACCTGGCACTGGGCGTGACAACTGACATCTGACAAGACCCTAGTCCCGGCCGTATATATATAATTATTATAAATTATATACCGTCGGACCTGGCAGTTTCGGACCTAGTTTCTCAGTTTGGACAGTTTCTGTAATTCTTTATGTCATATCATAGATATCAATGGACAGTCACAATGTCACAAACTCACAATGATATCAATCATATCATATCATTGACATTTGATTTATTGATATGACATAAAGAATAACAGAAACTGAGAAAGTGAGAAACTTAAACAGTTAAACTTCAGAAAGACACCATGACTTGATGTTTTTTTAATGTTTTGAATTCTTGGAATTTAGTGAAGTGAAAGACAAAGGACAAAGTGAAGGACAAAGGTAAATAATTAAATAACTTCTAGAAGCTGTTTTTTTTTTTTTTTTTATATACCTATTTTTGGGAGCGCGGAGCGGGAAGCGCATCGGGTCTGCTGACAAAAGGAGCGCGTGAGCGCTGCCGCATTACCTTATGTCTGATGAGCGCGGAGCGCTGCCGCATTACCGGTCTCACCGGAGCGCGCCCACCTCTGCTTATAACATTAATATACTGTACAGGTATTCATATTTCATACGCATACTTGCATAAACAAAACAAACATTCAAACACCATTACAAACTACAGACTGCAGTACTATCGACAAAATTGTAAAATGATACAAATTACTGACATTATGACTCCATAATGTATATCCAATACGTACAGTTCCCTGCAAAAGTCCCTGAACACTCAGCCAAGGATACCCCTTTCATATTCCACACAAAAAGGGCATGGTTCGTGGTTCCTTTATGACAAGGCCCTTTCGCCCACCCTACTTGTCACCTTGTGGTCGAAAGGGCATTGTCATAAAGGAACCGCAAACCATTCCCTTTTTGCGTGGAATATTAAAGGGGTATACTTGTCTGAGTGTTCAGGAACTTTTGCAGGGAACTGTACATAAGGTGCATGACTTACCGGCAAGACACAGTGATCTCGACTAGTGAGGTGGGTGCTGCTGCTGACCCAGCCATAGCCAAGGGTCCAGTACTAAGCTACTGTACTCTAAAACTCTAATTAGCGGCGGCCTTCCTACCTCTCTCTGCTCACAACACCTTACGCTCAATAGACTAGGCTAATCCTGAAAGAGAGAAAACCAAATTAATCACATATCACAACCCTAAGAACAACAACAACATAATAATTATTATTACTGGAAATTAATATATAAGTAACACCCCGTTCTTAACATTAATCATCAATTACAAACCCCAATGTACTTGAATAAACTAATGAAAGCATACCGGTATGGTCCCCCCGGGATTTGAACTTGGGACACCACACCCAGAACATAAGCATCTAAACCATTACACCACCAACACAGTTAAAGGTTGAGAAACACTATCACAATTAATATCCATTTTCGAATTTTGGATATCAATCTAATCATGTGCTCAGACCCAACTGCATTAGCCTATGGAAAGCGTAATGCTTTAGTGAAAGGAAAGAACATTGAATGGGGCCAAGATCACTAAGGACCGGCCTTGCTATAACGTACATTAGTTCCTGAACCTATAGAAATAAGTAACACCCCGTTCTTAACCCTTGCTCTACCAGCGACGGCTATAGCCATAATAGACGTCAGTAGATAATTAACTCCACAGTCCCAACGACGGCTATAGCCGTCAGTAATGTACTTTCCTTGTAACTGCCTGTACAACCCTGTACCTGGTACCATGACCGTTTGAGCACTGCTCCCGATATGGGCCACAGTGCTTGGTACTGCAGGGGACTTTTATTACTGTATCCTACGGTACCTTATTGAACTCAGCATCTATCTTGCCAGCAGGGGGCCTAATTAGGTTTTGGCATATACAGTACACTATCAAAGAAGGAGGGGGGGGCGAGAGATGTGCGTCGTGCGACACGCACCAATGCAACAAAAAATGGTGATCGAGTGAGAGGTGCGAGATCTAGGAATTGTTTGTAGTGATTTAGGGATTAAATTAAAATTAATTACCAACGGTGTGGACAAGACATATAGGCTATGCCTAAATAATATATCTATCATCGATGGTTTCGACCCGGACCCGGTGTAAAACTAGATAGGCCTAGGCATACAAACTGGAAGCCCTACTGAGTCCTGACGCATGGACAGCGGGGTTTTTGGGCGGCAGCCCCCACAGGCAGTTTAGGTAAGGTTGTCGGGTTAGACTCCTGCTTCCAAACTTCCTAAGTTCCAATAATAATGCGAGTTGGTGACTCGGCAATGTAGGCACTCGCGGCAGACGTAAACAAACCCACCCGCCTCAGACGGACCGGGACCGACGATAATAGGGCCTACTGTATTGTCGTTAATTAACCTAATCTGACAAGTGACAACCTTGCCTAACCTAGGGGCCAGGGCCACAGGATGGTACCGTACTTAAAAATGGATGTGGATGTCAAATTAAGGCTAGGCTACTTACACAAATACTGCAGGAGAATGAAAAACACATCACTGAACCAAAAACTGCACAACTTAAGGAAATGGGTCAAAAGAAAATGCAGGTGCAAGGGTAGGCCTAAACACCATAAATTAGTTGTCGATAGCGTCGATCTTAACGATCTGACTTGATGGACATAGGCTAGACTAGCCTAATAAAATATTGGGTAAAAATTTACCTATGGTCCCGTTAAAATATCCTCAAGTAACCTATTACAAACTGTTCAGGGGACAGGGGACTGGTTAGAACTTGTAGGATGTTTAATTGAAGGTCGGAAATCAGTATTTACTGAGAAATAAAAGTCTTAAAATGCGCTATGTTTTACGGGAGGTCTGTACGCCGCCACATACGCGCGGCCCCGCCCACTGCCCAAAATGTACAAATATTATGTTAGATGAGATTAACCTAACCTAACCTAACCTAACCTAACCTAACCTAACCTAACCTAACCTAACCTAACCTAACCTAACCCTAATATAATATAATATAATATAGGCCTAACATAACATAAACATTTTGCCTGAACTAGTCATTGTTTACCTGGGACTCTGGGTGACCCATAGCGCATTTTAAGACTGTTATTTCTCAGTAAATGCTGATTTCCGACATTCAATTAAACATCCTACAAGTTCTAACCAGTTCCCTGAACAGTTTTTAATAGGTTACTTGAGGATATTTTAACGGGACCATAGGTAGGCTAAACATTTATCAAATATTGTTTCAACAGGAAATCTTGCAAGTTGCTATTAACCTAAAACTTTGAAACACACCTACAAATACATCATACTAGGCCTAGCCTACAACTCTACAAGTAGAATGGGTTATCCTCTCAGTAATGTAGGCCTATAACTTACGGAGTTACGGTAGGCTAAGTGCTTTTTTTTCTAGTAGGCGGCAAGTGTTACTGCTACTATCACCTTCAAAATTTCCATATCAGCAATCAGTGAATCATATCATAATTATTATCATTGTTTACACTTCTATATTCACTCAATAGCGATAAGAGAACAAGTAGCCTACAGCGTAGCTAGGCTAGGCGAGAAACTTATGGTATTCTGTAAACTGTAATATCTGGTAGGCTACTGCTATTACCAAACATTACTATAGCCTAAACAACACAATCACTCATAAACTGAAATATGCCATGCTCACATACAAGATATATTATAGTAGAAATAATAGGATCCCTGTGAGGCTGTCACGCCCTCGCCAAATATTACCCACTTTCAACAACAACAGTCGTCGCCCACTACCGCCTCGCAGCTATAGTTCGCCATACACACACAATAGTCTTATAACAGTAGGCCTATACTATAATATAACTTGCTACAATATTCAGCGAAACAACTAGCCTATGCAAACATTTATAATACCTGTGGAAATGGTTTTGCAAAGACTACTGTAGCCTAGTCGTCAAATAATCTTAAGTCGAACTCTCTCTAGGCTGCAGCGTAAAATACTGCAATATTACTGTACCTTTAAACTGTATTAAATACTGATCCTTTAATTTATAATTCAACAACACTAATGATCAACACTTTATGGTAGTTCATAGAGGACCTGACCTCGTGTCAAGTTCGCCTCTGCTTTTGCGGTACAGCGCTACAGTACCACTTTATAAATACGCAGAGTACGAGTGACGTAAACACACTTCCTAGAAAATTTGACCTTGCATGGTTGGGATTATTGGTTGCACCATGTTGCCCCATTCTATTCTCTCTGGTTGAGTCATTATTGTTCAAGAAATCTTTCCTAGATTTGTTAGCCTATGTTAGACAAAACAAATTAAGGGTGGCCTGTAGCGACATTGGTAGGCTAGAAGTGCTCGGTTTCTAAGGGGAAGGACCGAGTTCGATTCTTGGCAGGTATAGAGATGTTTGGGCAATCTCCTCACACCTCTTGCCTCTGACAGTAGTAGGTTACGCGCCTGGGTGAAAAGGGGTCTCCTGATCCTTCAGCCATTCAACCCATTAACAAAAAAAAGTATATATATATATATATATCCCAAAACAAGCACTAGCCCCTTAAGTCAACCAGCTGTAGATAAACTCGTTGAATCCCCTACAACCCTCTTTGCAATCCACAATTAACGACGACATATTTTTAAATTTATTCTGGGTAGGCTACTATCGAGACGATTTTATTCAGCTCAAAAAGGGCCTCCATCAATTACAAGGCCTCGAACTATATCTCTCACTTAAGCCTTAATTCTTACTACCTCAGATCATTCTTAAACTGCACAAAATCCTTTAAATATAGCTAGAATAAAATTAAAAAGACGTTCCGGTACAGAAGTGGTTAACCCGTTCGACTGTACAGTTGGCCAAATAAGTCGTGTCTCCGCTGCCATTACATTTTGCTCGCTGTGTTGTGCTGTATTAATGTCTGTCAGATGTTGAATAGGGTGTGGAAAGAGCGGAACATGTCTGTATATCTAACTCGAAACGATGAATTAATGCTTAGATAGTGCTGATACCAATTATTGCTCGAAATATAGGCTACTTGGTGCCGCGATATCACTTATTTGGCCGACTGTACCAGGGACGTCATTTTTAGTTTTCTAGCTATATTCAGACGATTTTGTTCAGTTTATAAAGGATCTGTGGCCGTAAAAAAGGTTAAGGGAGATAGTTCGAAGCCTGTTCATTCCTGGAGGCCCTTTTTAAGCTGACTAAATTCGTCTAATGGTAGCCAGAATAAAGTTGAAAGCACGGCACCGGTACAGAAGGGGTTAACCCGTTCAGTATCAGGGACGCTATTTTTGTATCTTATTCTGGCAACTGTTGGGCGATTTTAACTGCCACAGATCCTTCCCAAGCTGCATAATATCATCTAATTACAGCTAGAATATTATATAACACGTCGCTGGTACTCAAAGGGTTAAGAAATTTTGGTCAAACCATCTTGATTATACAGAGAGAGAGAGAGAGAGAGAGAGAGAGAAATACAATCACAAATACACGTGATTCATTTGTTTCTTGTACTCACTAGGAAAATGAAACGCGGAGCGGCAATTAATCTTTCAACTGTATTACAAAACTTTGTCCTCACATAGACTCCCACACAGATTCACATAGCCAAGGTAACACACACACACTGACACACATAAAGACTCACACACATGCCCGTAGCCTAGTAGGTAGCGCTCTCGTCTCACACACGAGGGGTCGGGGGTTCAATCCCCCGGCCGGGCGGAGACAAATTGGGCTTGTCTCCTTTCATGTGTTAGCCTCAGTTCACCTAGCTGTAAATAGGTACCTGGAATAAGTGGACGACGTTGTGACGTCCCATCTGGGGTTGGCAAAAATGGTACAAGGCGAGATGGGTATCATATGGTTCACCTAAGCTGATGGCTACCTAAGCCTTCGGGCGAGACGGTACCGTCTATAGTGAGAATGGTACCATACAGATCCACCCTAAGCCTTCGTTTCCGATGTCGCCAATTGGCTAAAATACAGACTACACACACATCCACAGCCATTCCAACAGTACATAAAACACTTAACATGCATTTCACGCAATACATTCCCAGCGCGATAATAATGAGCTTAGCTCGCATTGCGTGGATTCCCCTTGACGAACAAGTAACTGAGTAACATACATACATAGACTTACGTACAGACACACACACATACAGACACACACACACACACACATACTGTAGACTCACATGCAGACACGACGTAGATTCACATCCAGACACACACACAGACAACACGTAGAGATTAAACACAGACACAAACATATTGACTCACACATACAGACTCACACACAAACAGACACACACACATTGACTCACACATAGACACACACACATTGACTCACTTCCCGTGGCGTAACTGATAGAGCGTCTGGCTCACAACCAGAAAGTCCAGGGTTCGAGACCCGGGCGGGGAAGAGACATTTGGGCAAGTCTCCTAACGGTGTAGCCTCTGTTCACCTAGCAGTATAAATAGGAACCTGGTATAAGTGGACGAAGTTGTGACGTCTCATCTGGGGTTGGTGATCGGGTTACACGGTGAGATGGGTATCGTACTGGTCAACCTAAGCTACTGGTCAACCTAAGCCTTCGGGTGAGACTGGTACCGTAGTGAGAATGGTACCGTACAGATTAACCCTAAGCCTTCGGGTGAGACTGGTACCGTAGTGAGAATGGTACCGTACAGATTAACCATAAGCCTTCGTTTCCAGATGTCGCCAATTGACTAAAATACAGACTACACACACATCCACAGCCATTCCAACGAAACATAAACACTTAACATGCATTTCACGCAATACATTCCCAGTTAAGGAGGCGCGATAATAATGAGCTTAGCTCGCATTGCGTGGATTCCCCTTGACGAACAAGCAAGTGAGTGAATACATATAGACACACGTATATTGACTCACATACAGATTCACACACACATAACTAAAGTTTGGCAATTATCGGGTCATGCCAGTGTTATGTGGTATCTCCAATTAGAAACACGCATATATACACACGTACACACTCACACACACATACATACACCCAGATACCCACATACACACACACACACACTCACATAACTAAAGTTTGGCAATTATCGGGTCATGCCAGTGTTATGTGGTATCTCCAATTAGAAACACATACACACACACACACAGATACACGCATACACACATACACGCAGACAGACACACACAAACACACAGACTAACACACACACACAACAAAATACACACATATACACATACACACAGCCCGTAGCCTAGTAGGTAGAGCTCTCGTCTCACACACGAGGGGTCGGGGGTTCAATCCCCGGCCGGGCAGAGACAAATTGGGCTTGTCTCCTTTCATGTGTTAGCCTCAGTTCACCTAGCTGTAAATAGGTACCTGGAATAAGTGGACGACGTTGTGACGTCCCATCTGGGGTTGGCAAAAATGGTACAAGGCGAGATGGGTATCATAATTATGGTTCACCTAAGCTGATGGCTACCTAAGCCTTCGGGCGAGACGGTACCGTCTATAGTGAGAATGGTACCATACAGATCCACCCTAAGCCTTCGTTTCCGATGTCGCCAATTGGCTAAAAAATACAGACTACACACACATCCACAGCCATTCCAACGATACATATAACACCTACACATATAGGAGGCGGGAAATAACGAGCATGCTCACTCCCGCAATACAACTAGAGTAAGTACACAGAGACACACTCACACGCACAGAGAGAGAGAGAGAGAGACAGACACGGAACTAAGCTTTGCTAATTATCGGGTCACGCTAATTAGAAATGATCAACACAAAGTTTAAGGGGGAAGGGTTTATTTATTGGTCGATTTATTCATTTATTTACTTTAGTATTGTTTTATTTTCCTCCCTAGACCTCCATCAAGCTTAAGAGGGGTAGTTATATTTTTTGGTCTGTT
Source organism: Paralithodes platypus (assembly GCA_032716605.1). Lineage (NCBI taxonomy): Eukaryota > Metazoa > Arthropoda > Malacostraca > Decapoda > Lithodidae > Paralithodes > Paralithodes platypus. The sequence goes on from CM064490.1 coordinate 9,964,274, forward strand.
TAGATAGATAGATAGATAGATCGATATATAAAGAGGGAGAGAGAGAGCGATTATTTAGTTTCCTCCCTAGACCTCCATCAAGCTTAAACAAACATCCCTAAAATTCCCCTTCTAGATAAATTTGTACATTTTTCGGTAGAAAAATGTCAGAACCGAAGGCCGTGAACAAGGGTGTTTTATAGCTGCCTTTTAATTCATGTCCGCATATTTCGTTCAATTTATAGGCGGTTTTACTGTGAAAGGGTTTTAGGAGAGAGAGAGAGTGAGAGTGAGAGCGAGAGTGAGTCTATAGCCACTACACCACAATTGCGAAAAATCTATAACCCAAATCAACTCTCCCACCATACGCAACAGTCAATTTACAATCCACTCTCCTCTCCCTAAAACCTAACCCCCCCCCCCCCCCCCCACCGAGCCCGGCGTAAGAGAGATGAGAGGTTGCTTTGTGTCAGGGCTGAGGGAAGTGAAATATCAAAGGAGTCTCCTTATGCCGGTATCACACGAGAATTTTTTTTTAGTTAACATTCGATGATCAACATTTTTCTGGCAACATTTTTGGAATATTTTGCACTGGTATCGGAAACTAGACTGATGGTAGATGAATTTAGCTTACAGATCTATTATATATGCTGACCTCATAACCTGCCAGACCAGTGTTGAGGATAAATGTTGAGGGAAAAAGTGCTCGTGTGATACTGGCTTTTATAGGTGTCTCCTGTGATATGCGGAGTTGTTCTGAAGAAATTCCTCGCTGTCTGTCTTCCTCCTAGGGGAATTATGTTCTCCCCCCAGTGATGTATGTATGTACAGTCACGCTAATACGTCATGTCCCAGCTGGCATTATGTTTGGCTTGCTCTGTGCTGTATTACTATCTGTCAGATGTTGAATAGGGGGGGTAAGTGTAGGAACATGTTGGTATAGTTCACTCGATATGAAGAAATGATGCTTAGATATGGCTGATACCAATTATTGATAAAAACATACTTGGTGCAGAAACATCACTTATTAGCCCGACTGTACTGTATGTATGTATGTATGTATTCAGGCACATACCCCATAGCTGGGGGTGGCCGACTCGAGACAGAGGCCAAACAGAAACAACATTTAAGGTTCCAATTCTTAAGGCCCGGGACCACTTTCGCGTTTCTTCGCCCCTTATTCTGTTTCGTCGAGTAGGTTAATTTTAGAAGGGGAGGAGGATTCCTAGCCCCCTGCCCCCAGAAAGGTAGGACAGTAAAAGGGACAGACAGAAACGGCTAAGGTTGAGTAGAGGATGCCACACACACACACACACACACACACACACACACACACACATTTACAAATAGAGGAAGACACAGCACCCACGTTATATATTCATACAGAAAACGTCGTGATAGTTTCGTCTTTGGAGTTTCTTGTGAGGTTTTGGAGTTTCTTGTGAGTTTTTGGAGTTTCTTGTGAGTTTTGGAGTTTCTTGTGAGTTTTTGGTGTTGTGAGTTTTTGGAATTTCTTGTGAGTTTTTGGAGTTTCTTGTGAGTTTTTGGAGTTTCTTGTGAGGTTTTGGAGTTTCTTGTGAGTTTTTGGAATTTCTTGTGAGTTTTTGGAGTTTCTTGTGAGTTTTTGTCGTTTCTTGTGAGGTTTTGGAGTTTCTTGTGAGTTTTTGGAGTTTCTTGTGAGTTTTTGGAGTTTCTTGTGAGGTTTTGGAGTTTCTTGTGAGTTTTTGGAATTTCTTGTGAGTTTTTGGAGTTTCTTGTGAGTTTTTGTCGTTTCTTGTGAGGTTTTGGAGTTTCTTGTGAGGTTTTGGAGTTTCTTGTGAGGTTTTGGAGTTTCTTGTGAGTTTTTGGAATTTCTTGTGAGTTTTTGGAGTTTCTTGTGAGTTTTTGGAGTTTCTTGTGAGTTTTTGTCGTTTCTTGTGAGGGTTTGGAGTTTCTTGTGAGGTTTTGGAGTTTCTTGTGAGTTTTTGGAGTTTCTTGTGAGTTTTTGGAGATTTTTGTGAGGTTTTGGATTTTCTTGTGAGTTTTTGTCGTTTCTTGTGAGGTTTTGGAGTTTCTTGTGAGGTTTTTTAGTTTCTTGTGAGTTTTTGGAGTTTCTTGTGAGGTTTTGGATTTTTTTGTGAGGTTTTTGATTTTCTTGTGAGGTTTTTGATTTTCTTGTGAGTTTTGGAGTTTCTTGTGAATTTTTGGAGTTTCTCGTGAGTTTTTCTGTGTGATTTTTGGAGTTTTTGGAGTTTCTTGTGAGTTTTGTTTTAAGTTTGACGTAGGTCTAGCGAGAAACTAATTAATACATACATACATAAGTACACAAATAAATACATAAATATACAGTATAAATACATAGATAAATAACTAGTGACCAAAACAGAAACCCTAGCCCCTCAACCCTTTCACGCTTATGACGCGACTTTGAGCCTATTGGGGATACTTTAAGGGGAGATATCCACTTGAGGGATATTTTTCTTGACTCCTTTCTCCCTCATGTCTAGCCCCATTGCTTTTCTAATTTTAAGACGTTCGCCCCATTATTTTGACGATTTTAAGAACTTTCGACCCATTTCTGTCAATTTTAAGACCTTTCGTGCCATTTAGGTGTCGATTTTATCCTGGCGAGCGATAGCGAGCCTGTTATTTATTATGTTCTATCCAAAAACCAACTCTACTCCTAAAATCGATTAATGAAATATTACAAACACATGTGGCAGTCCGTGGCTTCGAACCCAGGACGCTCACACCGAATATCAACACCTTATGAATTGCACCCGGCTTTCAGCCGGGAAATTTTTCTACCGAAAAATGTACAAATTTATCTTGAATGGGGCTCAAGGGGGTGTAATCTTAAGCTTGATGGATATCTAGATACCAAACTAAAAACCTCCCCTTAAAGCCTTTGTTACCATCAGGGGTATTTATAAACCTTTAGTTTAGTTACTTCAACCTCTGCAGTTGTCTTTGAGTTAGCTGTGTTGAGCCTATTAGGGATACTTTAAAGCCTTTGTTACCATCAGGGGTATTTATAAACCTTTAGTTTAGTTACTTCAACCTCTGCAGTTGTCTTTGAGTTAGCTGTGGGCAGAAAACTAATTTTGGAGAGGTAATTATAAGAGTGAGAGAACTCTATTTCTTATTGCTAATATGTCAACCTCTGCGTCATAAAAGCGTGAAAGAGTTAACTCTATCTAAACTTGGGGTGGTCGGTTCATTTTAAATTTCAGGCTTGCTGTCGCTCGCCAGGAACAACTCGACACCTAAATGGCACGCAAATAATCGTCAAACTTATTGGGGCGAAGGTCTTAAAATCTCAAAACTAATGGGGCTAAGCATGAGGGAGAAGGAACGCGACTTATTCTCATTTAAGTTGATGTTATCGCCATCAATAAAGTCTCTGTGATTAATTGACCACTTGCGAGCTTCAGGCTATAAGGAAGTTGGAGCTGTGACCATCAATATTTAGCAGAATTATCAGCTAAAATACGGTCATAATACATATATACGGTCATAATACATATATAAATACATACAACCAAATTTCCCATACATTTTATCCATCAGAAACCCACATTATTATTGCATTTCTCTTTAATATCGAAGTTCACGACTCCAACTTCCTTATAGAACGAAACTCGCAAGTCGGCAATTCCGCTATTGATATCACAGCTGACAGACCAATCAAGGAAGCTATTTACTGATAGGCGATCAGATCATTCACTACGTGGCCTATCAAAACAGTGATTGCTCAAACGCCATTACCATAAAGCCGGTATCACACGAGAGCTTTTATAGTCAACATTCGATGATCAACATTTTGCTGGTAACATTTCTGGAATACTTCGCCCTGGTATCGGAAACTAGACTGATGATGGATTAATATTGGTAGCCGAAATATCTAAAATATTGGCCTCATAAGCTGCCAGACCAGTGTTGAGGATAAATGTTGAGGGAAAAACGTTCGTGTGATACCGGCTTAATTAAGTATCACTTTTTGGTCGATTTTTTTATTTAATAATTATTTTTCTAGTTTCCTCCCTAAACCTCCATCGAACTTAAACAAAACATCCATTAGATCCCCCTTGTAGATTAATTTGAATTTTGTTTTTGTTAGAAAAATGTCGCGGCAGAAGGCCGAGACAAAATTACAGGCTCACTTCAAAAATTACAGTCTCACTATCGTACGCCAGGAAAAAAAAAGACACCAAACTGGCACGAAAGGTCTTAATATTGACAAAGAAATTGGGAGAACCGTCTTAATATCGCCAAACTAATGAGCTGAACTTCATAAAATCTGAAAACTAATGGGGCTACACATGAGACAGAAGGGGGACCAGAAAAAACGACCCATCTCCCCTTAAGCGGTCAAATCAAAACAGTGATTGCTCAAACGCGATCACACTTATCATGATCGGCCAAGGTGAACACACTATGATCGGTTAGGGTGAACACACTCTGATCGGTTTATTTTCAACTGAGGGTAAATTGCCATGTTCGATTCCTCATCATGATTCCTCGGCTATGGCGGAGATATTATTCCTGTAAATATATAGTTATTTTGTTATTTTGTTGTTATTTTGTTATTGTTATTAACAGTACCGGTGACATTCCTTTCTTTATAGTGTGGCGATTGTTAGACGATTTTATTCAGCTTAGGAAGGACCTCTAGCCAATAATAAGGCTGCAAACTATCCCCACCAACCCCTTTAAATACCCCAGATCCTTCCCAAGCTGCATAATATCGTCTACATATAGCTAGCACATAAGATAACACACGTCGCTGGTACTCAAAGGGTTAACTAACACATGTTTGGTATTTATATGACGCAGAGGTTTCATATATTTCCCTTAACCCCTTCTGTACCGGTAGCGTTCTTTTAGCTTCATTCTGGCTACTATTAGACGATGTTTCAGCTTCCAAAGGACCTCCATCAATTATATTAGGCTCCGAACTATCTCACTTAACCCTTTTTACTACCACAGCTCCTTCTAAAACGGCACAAAATCGTCTAAATACAGCTAGAATAAAATGACAAAGACGTCGCCGGTAGAGAAGGGGTTAAGTTTGGATAAATCAATTGTTAAGGGGTTCAATTGTTAAGGGGTTCAATTGTTAAGGGGTTCAATTGTTAAGGGGTTCAATTGTTAAGGGGTTCAATTGTTAAGGGGTTCAATTGTTAAGGGGTTCAATTGTTAAGGGGTTCAATTGTTAAGGGGTTCAATTGTTAAGGGGTTCAATTGTTAAGGGGTTCAATTGTTAAGGGGTTCAATTGTTAAGGGGTTCAATTGTTAAGGGGTTCAATTGTTAAGGGGTTCAATTTGCCATCAGCTGGGACATAAATACAATTATATACACCGTGAAAAATAGTCACGATTTTGTTTGACCAATTGTGAATATAATCGAGCAGGCAGGGTTAATAAGGGGAGATAATTTTCCACCTGGAGGATTTTTTTCTGAACCTCTTTCTCCCTCATGTTTAGTCCCATTGTTTTTTATATTCTAAGACGTTCGCCCCATTAGTTTGGTGATTTTAAGAACTTTTGCCCCATTTCTGTCAATTTTAAGACCTTTCGTGGCATTTAGGTGTCGATTTTATCCTGGCGAGCGATAGCGAGCCTGTAATTTAAGAGGAACCGGCCTTTGGCCGGGACATTTTTCTACCGAAAAATGTACAAATTTATCTTGAAAGGGGGTCAAGGGGGTGTAATCTTAAGCTTGACGGAATTCTAGGGAACGAACTAAAAAGCTGCCCTTAAGGGGAGATGGGTTCTTTTTTGGTCTATTAATTCATCTATTTATTCATTATTTATTCATTCAATATTCAATTTATTAATTGTTTTTAGTGTCCTCGCTAGACCTCCATCAAGCTTAAAAAAACACCCCCTTGATAGATCAATGTGTACATTGTTCGGTAGAAAAATATCCCGACCGAAGGCTGGTTCCTCTCAAAATTTCAGGCTCGCTATCGCTCGTCAAGGAACAATCAACACCTAAATGGCACGAAAGGTCTTAAAACTGACAACGAAATGGGGCGAAAGTGTTAAAATCGTCAAACTAATGGTCCGAACGTCTTAATATCTCAGACTTAAAATGGGGCTAAACACGAGGGAGAAAGTGGTCCAGAAAACCGGCCCAGCTCCCATTAATGCTATGCTACCTAATCAGACGGTGGCATATGCTGTACAGTCGGTCTAATAAGTCATGTCTCGGCACCAAGTATGTTTTGATCAATAATTGGTATCAGCCATATCTAAGCTTCATTTCTTCATATCGAGTGAAATATACAAACGTGGTCCTACACTTACCTTATTCAACATCTGACAGACAATAATACAGCACAGAGCGAGTCAAACGTAATGACAGCCGGGACATGACTTATTAGCACGACCGTACTCTCAAGGGGAAAACAATTTTTACGCAATAGTCTATTCGCTGTAAGTAGGCGAAAAATCATGAACTCTAACCTCTGTAACTCAAAAAAATATGCTCGTGTGATACCGGCTTAAGGGGAGGTTTTTAGTGTGTTTCCTAGACTTCCATCAAGCTTGAAATTACACCCCCATGACCCCCTTTCAAGATAAATTTCTACATTTTTCGGTAGAAAAATGTCCCGGCCGAATTAAATCCTCTTAAATCCTCTTAAATTGCAGGCTCGCTATCGCTCGCCAGGAATAAATCTACACCTAAATGGGATGAAAGGTCTTAAAAGTGACATAAATTGGGTGAAAGTTCTTAAAATCGCCAAACTAATGGGGCGAACGTCTTAATATCTCAAAAGCAATGGGGCTAAACATGAGGGAGAAGGGGGTAAAGAAAAAAATCCCTTAAGTGGAAATCTCCCCTTCAGTCAAGAATAACGTCAGGACTGGAGCCCCTCTGTCATGATATCTAACAGTAGCTTGAACATACGTGCTCCAATTTCCTACAAAAAGCCCCCCCCCCCCCCCCCCCTACTGCCGGGCTAAAGGCTGTTCCGAGGGAAAACTCGCCTCAGTGAGTCAGTGCCACAGTTGGCCTCCAGACACCGAGCTGTGAGGGTCACCGGGGAGGTTGGCAGATAGACTCGCACTTCCTCGCATCGTCCGCTCCTTACGGCAACAAAACCAGCGCAAATAACGGGAATCTTCAGCGGTAGCACTCAGTTCATTGCACAAGTAAACTAAGCAATATAAATCCAAGAACAATTGCTGCCCTAGACTGAAACACAAGTGATAATTTAGCAGCCATCAGAAATATACCCTCAAGATTGCCACACAATTCACTAAACAGGCATAAAGATTGTACGCTAAGTATCCAATTGTAAACAGGCATAAAGATTGTACGCTAAGTATCCAATTGTAAACTGGCATAAAGATTGTACGCTAAGTATCCAATTGTAAACAGGCATAAAGATTGTACGCTAAGTATCCAATTGTAAACAGGCATAAAGATTGTACGCTAAGTATCCAATTGTAAACTGGCATAAAGATTGTACGCTAAGTATCCAATTGTAAACAGGCATAAAGATTGTACGCTAAGTATCCAATTGTAAACAGGCATAAAAACTGTACGCAAGGTATCTAAATGCCCAAATGGTGTAGGGGAGGATGATGGAGGGAGTGGGGAAGTGAGAGAGAGGGAGTGTGTGTTTGTGGTGGTAGTAGTGGAGCAACAAGTGGACTAGACAAACACAATACGAAAACCAACCAGCTTCCTCTCTCTCCATCACCCTTCGTAAAGTAGATACGAGTACCTGAGTACCTGTGATTGCTTGGTTGCTAGGCTAACAACATTTCTTCAAGATATACTGTACAGGTAAGAATTTTTTCTTTTTGACCCTCTTCTCTCTCATTTTTAGCCCCATTAGTTTTGATATTTTAAGACATTCTCCCCATTAGTTTGGCGATTTTAAGACCTTTTTGCGCCATTTTGGTATTGTTGATATATATACACACACATTATATGCCGGTATATATATATACATAGTATGTTTATATTCAGATTTACATTAAAATACCTAGTTCCACTTACCACACAGGTCTTGCGGTCCAAGAGAAAGGGCAATGAGTACTTTAATTCTAGTGGATATAGCAAAAACTTAAGTATAATATATAACTGGTAACATATATAAACAAAGAGAGAGAGAGAGATATATAATGTCGTGGTTGGTAACAGGTATATTTTAGGGCTACCTGGACTGATCTGGTGATTTGTTATTCACTTTACACTTCCCGTATATAGATTTTTTACTTAAGGTTTTTTATTTCTGAACTCCCATCTCCCTCATGTTAAGCCCCATTAATTTTGGTATTTTATGACGTTTTCCCCATTATTTTTGCTACTTTAAGACCTTTCGACCCATTTCTCTCTATTTTAAGACCTTTTGTGCCATTTATCTGTCAACATTTTCATCCTGATCGAAAGCGAGCCTGTAATTTTAGGACTTTAATTGACGGAAACATTTACACATTTATCTCGAAGGGGTGTCATAATTTTCTTCATATATTTTTTTTTTTCTTCTTTCGTATTAGGCTTCTTCATCATCATCATCATCATCATATTCCTTCCTCCGTTTCCCCTCCCTCTTACATCTGTCTACTCATCTCCCCTCCCTCCCACCTCTCTGTCTCGTATCACTCACTCTCTCTCTCTGTCACTTACACACACACACAAACACACTCTCTTTCACACACACACACTCTTAGCTCCCCCTCTCCCTTACCTTCTCTCTCTCTCTCTCTCTCACACTCTCTCTCTCTCATTCATTCCTCGTCAACAACAAGAACAGCCTGGCTTTGTTGTTTTGACCGGCCGTTTTCATGTTGTTGTCATTTGGATTGATTTGGATATTTTTGACTACGGTACAGTGATTATTGGGCTTGCAAAGATCATGCCATTTTTACCGTAATTGCTGATTTTATCGTATTATGAAGTGATTGGTTTGTTGGTAGGGAAAACAAAACAATATTCCACGATGATGAGTCTGAGTACAAACCCCGGAATAGAAAACATTGATAAAGTCTGTTCTGTCCTTGTTTAGGGTCCATAACAGGGTCCATGCACAGGCTGAGTGGTAGTAGTAGACAAAAAAACCAAAAAACAATAGTAGTAATAGTAGTAGTAGGAGCTTTCCCAATGTATACCACCTCCTCTACGTAGTACCCGCCTTGCAACACAATCCCACCCCTACTCTGTGCAACTGTCCAACCCAAGAGTGAAACGCTATTCTCAGACTTTCTTCTATTCAACTGCTGAACTCTGGAACTCTCCCCCAGAATCAGTCTTTCCCTCTTCCTATGACTTAAATTGCTTCAAACTCCGATTGTCCAGGCATTTTAGCTCGAACGTCCCTTGATTTCGGCGCTGTCACTCTTTGAAATCTGGGGGAGGCACTCGCTGCAGGCAGTTATGCCATTTGTCTCCCTCATTCACGTAAACAAAAAAATAATAATAGTAGTATCCCACATGTACAATCTATCCTAAGTTTACCTGCTCCGGAGTGAGATCTTTTTCCTCTTGTTGCTCTATCCCCAAGCTTGATCCTCTTACGCCTGCAGCCTCTCATCTCATACTCTTACTTACTCTTTTACTCTCTCACGATCGCCCTCTCACTCTCACTCTTACTCTCGTTCTCTATCACCCTCTGTCTTTTTCACCCTCTCACTCTTTTACTCTCACTCTTTCACACTCTTACACTTTTACTCTCTCACTTTCTCTATCACTCTTTCTCTCTTACACTCTCACTCTTTCTCTCTCTTTTACACTTACTCTCTCACGACCTTTTGCCTCATTTTTTGTTATCAATATTAAGACCTTTCGTGCCATTTAGGTGTCGAGTTTTTTCTAATTTTAGAAGGAACCGGCCTTCGGCCGGGAAATTTTTCTACCGAAAAATTTACAAATTTATCTTGAAAGGGGGTCTAGTTTTTTTTTTCTAAGCTTGATGGAGGTCTAGCGAGGAAACTAAAAAATAATAGAGATAAAACTCACATTCATCCTCTTACTCTCTTTCTCTATCACACTCACTCTCTCTATCACCCTCACTCTCTCTATCACCCTCTTACTCTCTCTATCACACTCACTCTCTCTATCACCCTCTTACTCTCTCTCTATCACCCTCTCACTCTCTCTCTATCACCCTCTCACTCTCTTTCTCTATCACACTCTTACTCTCTCTATCACACTCACTCTCTATCACCCCCTTACTCTCTCTATCACACTCACTCTCTCTATCACCCCCTTACTCTCTCTATCACACTCACTCTCTCTATCACACACTCTCTCTATCACCCCTTACTCTCTCTATCACACTCACTCTCTCTATCACCCTCTTACTCTCTCTCTATCACCCTCTCACTCTCTCTCTATCACCCTCTCACTCTCTTTCTCTATCACACTTACTCTCTCTATCACACTCTTACTCTCTCTATCACACTCTTACTCTCTCTATCACACTCACTCTCTCTATCACCCCCTTACTCTCTCTATCACCCTCTTACTCTCTCTATCACCCTCTCACTCTCGTTCTCTATCACTCTTACTCTCTCCTATATAGATACAGTATAATATATATATATTGATTATTATATATATATATATATATATATACTGTATATATATATTTCTCCTAATGTAAATAACTAGCTCTCAAAAAATTAAAAATAAATCTGCCAATAAGCTTGCTCAAAGACCACTGTAGGGGTTGAATAAACTAAATTAAAGTTTCCCAGACTTTTCTGATGGTCACAAAGGCTTTTAAGGGGGATGCTTAACTTTTTGGGCGATTTTTGCATGTATTCATTATTTTTCTAGTTTCCTCCCTAGACCTCCATAACAAAAAAAAATCTATTAGATCCCCCTTCTAGATTAATTTGTAAATTTTTCGGTATAAAAATGTCGCGGCCGAAGGCCGCTTCTTCCAACATTACAGGCTCACTATCGTTCGCCAGGGAAATAATTGACATCTAAATAGCACGAAAGGTCTAAATATTGACAATTAAATGGGGTGAAAGGTCTTAAAATCGACTAACTAATGGGACAAACATCTTAACATCTGAAAACTAATGGGGCTAAACATGAGGGAAAAAGTGGTCCAGAAAACCGGCCCATCCCCCCTTAATTAAGTATCCCAGGAAGACGCAGGTACAGTCGAGAGAAAAAAAAAACCCAATCTTTACACTAACGCTCTGTCTAAACATTCTGGATACGGGTCGAAATCTTGTGAGAAATCCATATAGACGCATGTTTCACCCGGTTCATTCCGTTCACACCACAAATATAATGTTCACCAGGGTAAAGATTGTTTTCCCCTGGAGTGGGTCTTCCCGTACACGAAACGCGCTATTAGGGTAATTGATCACTTGCGAGTTTCAAGCTATAAGGAAGTTGGAGCCGTAAACATCGATATTAAGCAGAAATACAATAGAAATGTAGGTTTCTGATGGATAGAAAGTATGTTGAATTGGGTTGTGTGTGTTTATATATGCACTACAACCGCATTTCAGCTGTTAATTCTGCTAACTATCGATGTCTACGGCTCCAACTTCCTTATAACCTGAAACTCGCAAGGGGGCCAATTGAAATGGTCTACTGGTCGTGTTATTGAATGGAATGATCAAACTACTGTAGAAATAGTAGGTCTAGTCTCCCTACAGATGATTGCGCTGCAGGAAAAACCTCTCTCCCCCCCCCCCCCTCACTTGAACCCTCCCAGTATGTACTCGAAGGGGAGAGAGGCCGTTTTTCTGAACCCCCTTCTCCCTCATCCTTAGCCCCACTAGTTTTGAAATTTTAAGACGTTGGTTCCATTAGTTTGGCGATTTCATGACTTTTCAACCCATTTCTCTGTCAATAATAGAACCTTTCGTGCCATATAGGTGTCGATTTTTTCTTGGCGAGCGATAGCGAGCCTGTAATTTTAGGAGGAATCGGCCTTTGGCCGGGATATTTTTCTACAGAAAAAATTACAAATCTCTCTTAAAGGGGGGTCTAGGGGGTATTTTTCTAAGCTTGATGGGGAGGTCTAGGGAGGAAACTGTAAAAATATTAAAAAGATAAAACGACGATCAAATAAATACGCCAGTCTCCCCTTAAACCCTCCTCAGATCTCCCTTCTTCTTTGACAAACACAACACTCGCTTCCTTTGACGTAGGCCTATATAGTTTTCTGGGTTCCCTTCAAATTCTTCTCTATTCTAATTTTAGCCGAATGGTAGGCTTGCTATCGCTCGCCAGGAAAAAATTCAACACCTAAATGGCACGAAAGGTCTAAATATTGACAAATATATTATATGTATATACAGTATATATATATATATATATATAAAGACAAGATAATTTCCCTCTCGCAACAATGCTACACACACTTATCATAATGGTAATCGGCAACTATAGATTTTACCTGCACAATCTGCCTCAAATGGGTGAAATAAAAAACGCTGCCAGTCGGGTACGGTCTCTCAGGTTTAAGGTATGAATAATTTATAATCTGAGTCATTATGGAAAGAGGTCTGGATGGGTCGTGATACCTGGACCATGTCGAATTGGAAATAGGTTCCTTCATAGTTGTTCAATGCTAGAAATGCATGTATGTATGTATATACCTAGACACATATCCCACAGCTAGAGACAGAGCCCGAACAGAAACAACATTTAAAGTTCCAGTTCTTCTGGTCTGGGACCAATTTCGCATTCCCTCGCCCCTTAATCTGTCTCGTCAGTAGGTAAATTTTACAAGGGGAGGAATGCGGGTGCCCAACCCCGAAAGGGGTTGAAATAGGGGAGATATCCCCCCGCCAAAGGCGGCTTTCAGCTAGGGCCTTTCCTAGCTGATGCTGAGAGGATTGGGTTCTAGTCATGTGGTGATGGGCTGGTCTATCAGAGTGAGAGTTGAGCGATCTCTGCCATACCCATAGTTTACTCTGACTGTTCCTTTCGCTTATATATTTTCTAGATCTCAAGTGACGGCGTCTCTTCCGTGGATTGACCTCCCTACTGCCAACCTAGAGGCTGGCCGACTGGGAGCCAAAGCGTCACATGTCTCCCTTTGCCCCTCAACTTTACCTTCATAATGTTAAGGGGCAAAGGGCCCTTGGGTGGGGCTTTGGTGTCACGGGCGCCCTCCTCAGCCCCTCGCCTGGGAGCGGCTTTCTTAGTGGTAAAGCTGGGAGGGTTCTGTGGGAGCGCTTGGTTATGGCCTTGGCCTTGCTCAGGACCTTGGGGCTGTTCGGTTAGACAGGCTGGGTAACAATAACAACAACAAGGGGA